>JAHTLZ010000122.1:2760642-2888911 GCA_023846285.1 Phrynocephalus versicolor
TGTGTGTGTGTGTGTGTGTGTGTGTGTGTGTGTGTGTGTGTGTGTGTAGGGGAGGGAGGCTCTCTCTCCCCCCCTTTGTGTCTCTGTGTGTGTTTCTCCTCCTCCGAGGCGGCTGCGGTCCGGTGTGTCAGGCGATCAAGGCACCGGCGCTGGCTGTCGCTAGGGGCGGGCGGGGATCACGGATCAACGTCCGTCCTATTAACCTAAATATCCTCGGCTCCGGGTCGAGCGAAGAACCTTCGCTTCCCGCCTCCCCCCCTTTCTTCTTCAAGAGACCGAAGAGGAGAGGGAGTGATGGAGGCGGAAGCGGCGGCGGCGGCGGCGAAGGAGCCTCTGGAAGAAGAGCCGTCCGCGAGTCTGTGCGCGCGGTGGTGCGAGAGCCCAGGAGTAAACACGGCGCAGCGCCTCCTTCAGCAGCTCGGCGCGAGTTTCCTTGCGCTCCCCTCCCTCTCTGCCTCTCTCTCTCTCTCTCTCTCTCTGGACAAAAGCCGGGCTCCTGCACCCTGGAACGATCACTTCTCTCCTCGGGCCAGGCAGCGCGGATGGAAGGAGAGCGTTGGGGGCGGGGGGGCGGGCGCGAAGGGAAGGGAGGCCGCGAGAACGAGCCTGCCGCCCCGGAGAAAGAGAGCGCGCGCTCCGGCCCGGCCGCTTCGCTGGGGAGCCGGAGGCGGGAGGCGGGGAGGGTGGAGGAGGTGTGTGTGTGTGTGTGTGTGTGTGTGTGTGTGTGTGTGTGTGCGCGCGCGCCACCCCCCAACGGCCTCCCTCCCCTCCCCCTCCCCCTCGCCCGCCCGCCCAAAGGCCGTGGCCGCCGAGAGGAGGAGGAGGAGGCGGGGCCCGCCTGCCCAGGAGCCCCGGGCTCCCCCCCACCCCGCCCGTGCGCGGGGGGGGGGGAGCGGCAAGCCTGACGCCCCCAGCCGGCGAGCGCCGCCGCTGCTCCCATGGCCCCCCTGCAAGGCACATACTCTAAGTCCCCCGCACCCCCTCCTCCCCCTCCTCCCTCCCCCCATCCCCCGCCCCCGGGCCACGGAAAAATTATCAAATATTTTCCGGTCCGTGGGGTCAAAAAGGTTGGGGAGCACTGCTCTACACAATGATATTGACAGGACCAAAATAGTGGATGGCCAGGAAGCAGACTGGTATAAAACAGTAGACAGAATCCTGTGGGATTTTACTCCAGAGAAAGTGATACTGTATAAGACAATGTGGCAAATTAGAACTAATTAACAAGATGCTTGTCACATATCTAGTTGCACACCTGGTTGCGTGATTGGCATAGAGCTAGACACATGGCAGGAATTGTTGTAATTCCGGTCCTGGCGGAAGCCATGGAAAAAAGGTGCTTGCAGGAATTGAGCCCCATGCAGTAGAGACAAAAATTAAAGGGTACATTGATCTAGATCAGGCATGCCCAAACTTCGGCCCTCCCGATGTTTTGCACCGCAATTCCCACAGTCCTTTGCCATTGGAAATACAGGCTTGGAATTCTGGGAGTTGTGGTCCAAAACATCAGGAGGGCCGAAGTTTGGACATGCCTGATCTAGATAATCTGTCTCTTCCAGGAACCCCTGGAGCTGAGAAGACACAACCCATTCTTATCCAAGAATGGAAGATTAGAGACGGGGCATTATGTGTATAATGTTTTCATAATTCATAAACTTCTAATCTCGTGTTTTATGGAATCAAGCCGATGTTCTTTTTTATAAATACAGTTTCTCATAAGGCTATGGAATTACAAATTTTAGAGGCTAGTATTTTATTGGGGATTTTTGCAAACTATTTCTGTGTTCCAAAGTGTGTGGTTCAGTACCTCATTGTGAGTCAGTTACATTACTGCAGTGCTTACACAATCATCAGATCACAACATTATACAGTTGCTTACATAGTGATACTTGCTCAAGTGGACAGGAATATTTTTAAATCAGTATTCATGTCTCATTTTGAATATTTTTATGATTCCCCTTAATTCCATCTGACGGTGCTGGCAAGTACTGTATACTTTCCATATCTGGAGACTGTCTGTATCCTGCCTGGCCCGTGTATCAAACAGAGAAAAGAAGTAGCAGGTGGGTCTGCAAAAGATGCATGAAAACTCCCATTTTCAGAGTTCATGACAACTCAGGCGATGGAGATGGTGTTTTTGTTCTTTTTCCCATTGGGCTTTTGCAGAAGGGAAAAACAATGTCTCACTCCTTCTGGAAAGGCCCACACACTTGAAAGGCAATAAAAACATCTCTAAATTTCTTTGCACAAGTTGCAGATCATGAAATAAAAAGGGATTGGTGACAGCCACAAATACTTGTTGGTTGGCAAGCACACCAAGACAGACATTTAAATCTTCTGGAATTACCATTTTAAAAATTTATACAGGGCCTTTCTTTTTTATAAGAATACAAAGGGACTTGGTAATAAATACAAATCTGTGATTCAGATTATGTAAAATTTGTCATGTAAAATAATTGTACCATATTTTTCCATCTATAAGATGCTCCCATGTATAATATGACCCCAACTTTTCCAACCAAAAATGACAGTATTGCAACTACATGGTTCTCTCCTTGGCTTACTTCCATGTACAGTACCCCCCCGCCTATCGTGGGGGTTAGGGACCCACCTGACCTGCGATACATGAAAATCCACGATATGCGGAAGCGGGTCAAGTGGGGGTGGGGAGCGATCAGAGGGGCCTGAGGGGGCGGCAGGGAGCAATCGCATCACCCCCCACATGGCTCCGAGGCCTCCTGGAGGGGGTGGGGAGTGGCGGCGAGCTATGTGATCGCTCCCTGCCCCCCCCCGCGTGGCTCCGAGGCCTCCCGGACAGGTCTGGGGGGCGGGGAGCGATGCAATCGCTCCCCGCTGCGCCCCTGCAGGTACTGTGATCCCGCAATATAGTGGGACCTCAGTACCTGAACTGCGAAATGGCGGGGGATGACCCTCAATTTTTAGTCTAACAATTTTACAGAAAAAAAATATAGTTTTATACATGGAAAGATACTGTAATATAGAATAGAGAATAAGTGAAATATTACCACCCCAAACTTTGTAGGATAAAATGGTCTTCACTACAATTCTGTGCATGTCTACTTCAGAATAACATTTTTATATTCAGTTGAATTAGTACTATATGATGAAAATTTATCCTTGGATTTACTGATGAAATTCTGTCACCAAAAAGTTTCCTTCAAAAGGCAGTGGCACAGTGGCAGCTAGATTTGAACTTTGTATTCCTGAGTATAATTAAAGGTACATGCAAAATAACCCATTGTGAATGCAGTGTGAAATATCTGAAGTAAGCATGTCTAGGTATGTGCAGTAGTATTATGGTTTACGAGCAGGATTCCGGAAGCATGCTTGTAAACCAAAATACTCGTAAACCAAAAGAAAAAAATCCCATAAGAAATAATTAAAACTTACCTATTTTGCTCCGTGGCTGCATGCCCCATGGCTGCAGATACAGACTGCATTCTCTGTCACTCCCTTGCTGTGGCAGGGAAGACCTGCCTGGGTTTGGTGGTGGCAGCAGTGTGCATATGGAAGCGGAGAGGGCATGCCCGGCCATGTCAACAAAAGCAATGGCGCTCTGTTGGGGCACAGCTGTGGCAGCCACACAGAAGGCATGCCTGTGCATGGCGGCAGCAGGGAGGGCATGTCCAGCATGGCAGGTGAAGAACCACTTGCTGCTCTGTGCTTGTTTTGCAAGATGAGCCCGTAAAGCAAAACAAAAATGTTCTGAAATCTGCTCATCTTGCAAAATGCTCGTAGACCAAGGCACTCGTAAACTGAAATGTTACTGTGCTATCTGTCTTGCTGGATAATGCAATAGAGCTGACATATAATGACAGCAGATGTGGTTTACTGTAGCAATTGTTATCTTGCGTCAGCACCTTCTTTAGTAAATTGTCACTATGCCATGTTTCGGTACAGTATACCCAACTCACATATTAAAGTTGTGTGACACGTATTTAAATAAATAAATGTCTTAATTATTATGATTGATTTTATAAAAATAGCTAATGACAAATAATTATTTACTGAACAAAAGGGAGGATTTTAGCAAACACATGCCTTACATTCTTGGAATTATTTCACAGAAAACTCATCCCACAAAACAAAAGGGCATTAACCAGGTATAAATAGGTATAAATTAGACTATATATAAATCTCAATTTAATCTTCATTTAAATGTTTTAAAAATGATTCTTTTGATTATTTAAAAATGATTTTTACAAAGTTGTGATTTAAATCACTTTGATTTTTGAAAAACCAGTGATTTTTATCCATCCTGACATTAACCTGTATTTATGTATAAGCTTCTCCTTTGTCACCCAAAGCCTCCTCAAGTGATTGCCCTTCAGAATGACCAAGGCTTCATCTTTCACTGTTGGGAACACTAGGTAGAATGTTCTATTTATACTGGTATAGATTTCATGCACTTTAATTTCTATAGGAAAACCGCAAAATGACTTTCTTGGGGAAAGTTCAGGATAACTGTTAAAAAAAAAACTAAAAAGCTGATTCTAAATGGTTGTTAGAATGCATTTGATTCCTCTTAAATAGCTGTAGGATTTGATTTGAAGTTATTAAATTAATGAAAGTTGATTAATACAGTGTTCTTTAGGCATGTTCCTTGAATGGCCATTAAAGAGCATGAAGATGACAGAAGAAAACTGATCAAACTTTTTTAATACAGTCGTCCCCCCGCTATATTGCTGTTCATATACTGCAGTACTAGTATATCACGAGAGTGCATTATATGAAGGCAAGGGCTCCTGTGTCAAGCTGCGTGGGCCTGTTTGGGGCCTCCTGCACTTACCCCAGGCCTGGTGCTGCCCAGAGCAGGCCTCTGACCAGCCTGGGAAGCCCATCAGAGGCCCGCTTGGGCAGCGACAGGCCTGGGGTAAATGCAGGAGGCCCCTAACAGCCCCCCCTAGCCCCGACCCGACGTACCATCCACATAATGCGGATTTCCCTTTATTACAGGTCAGGTCGGGTCCCTAACCCCCACGATAAATGGGGATCACTGTACAGTGGTATTTCTTAAGGCAAAAAACTCATAGGAAGAAAAAAATATCTTGAAATAGACATGCTTCTCATGACAAAAAATTCCTTATGGGATGTTTTGCAAGATGAAAAAACATTCTGCATGTACCCAGGGGGAAAAACCCGGTACAAGTGGGGATCGATCACTCCGCCGCCAAGGTGGCCACTGTAGGGCCGGGCGTGCCCCGCACCTATTTCACAACTGCACCCCGCTCGCCCCCAGTGCCACCCAATTGCTGAGGCGGCCTCCGTAGAGCCTGGCGTGGCCTGCAGCTATCATGTGGCCTCACCCCCTTGCCCCCAATATCACCCATAGCCTTATTGGAGGCGGGGGCGGCCATGCTATAGGCACGGGTCATGCCGGGCCCTGCAGCGTAAGAGGCAAGGGGGTATGGCCATGCTATAGGCACAGGTCGCGCCAGGCCCTGCAGTGTTGGAGGCAAGGGGGTGCGGCTGCACTCTAGACACGGTTCGCGCTAGCCCCTGTGGCATTGAAGGCGAGGGGAGGCGGCTGTGCTATAGGCACAGGCCGTGCCAGACCTATGGTGGCCGCCTCGCTGGCGATGCAATCGATCTCCTCTTGCATGGCTGATATGGTCTGTTTCTTCCTGCTCGGCCAGCAGCTGGTTGGGCTGTGAAGGCCTGCTTGAGCGATGATGCGGGAGAGGCAGTAAGATAAGCCTGAGCCCTCCCCCGCGGGGTCGCTGGCACATTCAGAGGGTGTTGGGGGCTGCCACTGCCAGAAGGATTCCCACTCCCCCCACTGGTGCGCCGCGTGGCGAGCCACCACTATGGTCTGGGCCGCCAGGGACAGCTGTTCAGTTCAAAGAGGGTGAGAGGCAGGTTGAGGCCCATGTTGGTGCCACTGCGAGGCGAAGGAAGGTAGGTGCCCAAGCCCTGAGGGCCCTGTAAGGAGAAGGAGGGTTGCAGTTGCAGCCTCCCCCCCCCCCAATCCCTTGGTCAAGCCTAGCCTCCCATGCTGTAGGCCCTATACGTGGCCGAAGCCGCTGGCCACCCTGGCTTTGGCGGGTGGAAGGGGTGATCCCACGTGCATGCTCAGCCTTCCTCTAGGAATGCATTGAAATCCGGAACGGATTAATTGATTTTCAATGCATTCCTATGAGAAACCGCTGCTGTACTTACAAATGTTTCTACTGACGAGCATGCAGTAGAATTAAATTCGTAGTTAGAGGTACCACTGTATTGGAAATGCATATACTGTACATAGATATTTTGGGCAGAAGGGGAGATTTATTTAGTATTTTCAGCCAATGGATAGATGAATCAGTGGATCCTGATCCTGTGGATGGGGGCTCCTATTGTAGTATAAGCATAATAAAACATCTACCAGCAATGTATTCTAACCACTCCCAAAAGTATGTGACTTTGTCTGAACTCGTCATCTATTTGGAGACTACAATATTATGTTTCCAGAGAATAGTGTATCAATTAATTCTTCATGTGCTCTGAATCTTAACCTATTCCTACCCACAAATCTACCTAAATTAGAGTGGATTTAATCATGATTGCGTCGAAGTACCTGTATGCTTGAATTGCCACAATGCCTCCTGAGAGAGAAGAGTCAGCCAAGATAGTGTGAGTGCTGGGCTTCAGGTTGTGCCATCAGCGCTGCCTTGGGCAAGTGGCCTAATCCCAGAGCAAAATCAGGAAGAGAGATTTGGAAACCACTTATCTGTAACTGTGTATCTGGTAAACCATGGGAAGATTGCAGAATTTGGAATCAGTTTGATGGCACATAACTATGAATAATAGGTAATTATCTAAGATGCATTCTTATTAAATTCATTCAATAACTCTGCAGTTTACATGAGTGATTATCATATTTTCTTGTAAATGTTTTTTATGTTTCCACATTTGATTATATCCTTTTAAAATTGAATTTCTCACTAAAACTGTGCCCACACGCAGGACTGCATGGTTGCTAAGCTACTCCTTGCCTTTTTTAATATTTCATAAGCTTTTATTAAGTTCGGGGCATCAAACAGTACTTCCCTTATTTTATTTATTTCTACAACTGTACTGAAAGTGGGGGGGGGTGTCCTTTCAGATGCCATAGATAGTTTAAGAATATGTAGGTGACAGTTCGTCTGGTGGTAGGTGACCCCAAAGGTTCTCGACAGAAGAATTACTGAACTTTGTTAGTAGAGATAGGTAATTTTGAGATCCCTTTGTTAGAGACAGGCAATTTTGAGATCCCTATTCTGGATCCCTTTGAGATTCAGAATAGCTCTCATTTGCAGGAGTTGTCTAATACATCCATATATTACGTTTTCTGCTGTTTTGTTGTAAAATAAATCCTGTGTGTTAGGATATGCTTGTGAATGCATATGGTGGCATATATGCCATACATGGTAACAATTTAATAGCTGTATGGACATCAAAAAACTAGGTAAATGCATAACATAGGCAAACAATTCTGATCTGGAATATGCACATGAAAAAACACGGTCTAGTATAAATGCATCACCCACAAAGGTTTTCAAAGGAGAATGCAGGTTAGGGTTATATTTTTCTTTATATTTATATTTTTCTTCAATTTGTTTTCAACATTTTTTTTAAACAATTTCTAGTCATGGGGCAGCTAGTCCAGGATGGTGACAAATTGGAAGAAATTCAGAGAAGGGCAACAAAGATGGGAACAAGATTTACAAGGAAAGACTGAAAGAGCTGGGCATGTTTGGGGAAAAGGGGACTGAGGGGAGATATGATACCACTTTTCAAATAATTGAAAGGCTGTCATACAGTGGAGGGGCAGGCTCTGCATTCAACCCAGAATGCAGGACACAAGAGGCTCAAGCCAGATTTTGGATAAATAACAGGAAAATCTCCTAAAATGTCAGAGTAGTACAACAATGGAATCAATTACGTTAGGTTACAGTTTTGTTTCATTTATATTTATATTTAATTTGTTTTCAACATCCTTTCTTATTTTTCAAACAATTTCTAATAATGGGGCAGCTAGTCAATTGTGTATATGGCGACAAATTGCATATTATTACAATATTTGGAAATATTAAATGCTACATTGTTTTTCATAATAGCATTACAGTGGTACCTCCGTAAACGAAATTAATCTGTTCTGTGGGCCGTTTTGCTGTGCAAAAATTTCATTAACGGAAATGTGGTTTCCCATTGAAATGAATGGGAAACCAATTAATCCATTCCAAAGGTCGGATAGTAACCCCCCGCCAATCGCGGGGGTTAGGGGCCCACCCCACCCGCAATGCACGAAAATCTGTGATATGCGGAAGCGGGTGGGGCCGGGGGGATATTGTGCAGCGGGGCAGCGGCAGTGGGACCTTACCTCCCACCACCGCCGCCACCTGCCCACGCAGCGCCGAGGCTTCTCCGGGGTGCGTGGGAGGGCCGTGCAGAGCGACTGGATCGCCCGCCGCCACCCGCCCGCACACCCCAGAAGTTTCTCGGGGGTGCGTGGGAGGGCCGCGCAGAGCAACCGGATCCTCCCCGTCGCCCTCCCACACACCTAGGAGGCTTCTCGGAGGTGCGGGGGGTGGTGCGGAGTAACCCGGCCGCCCCCTTGCCGCTCCCCCCCCCCCCACGGTGCAGGTCCTGCGGTCCTGCGATGTAGTGGGACCGCAATACCTGAACCACAAAATGTGGGGGGGTCACTGTAATTGACAGTCTACTCCTTTCCCTCTCTGTGGTGCCCAGTGAGGGAAAGGAAGTGTTGGATCAGGCACCCCAAAGTCGAACCCAGCAATGTGGGGAAGCTTTAGGGCAGGGCTGTTCAATGCAGTCTGCCTTCAGCTGCTGTACTTTCCGCGGTCCACTTTCGGAAGCACCACACATCTCCGTCGTCTACTTTGAGAAGCGCATTCGTCCGGGCAGGTAGCAGAGCAAAAATAAAATCTCCCCCCGAACACACCACCGCTGCATACCTGTCAATGCCCCGTATTGGGTAGGAAAATCCCGTTTTCCACCCCCCTTCCAAGATGTCTTCTCAGAACAGATATTTTCCAGGAAATGTCCCTTATTTTATAAAAATCTGGTACCTGCCAGGCAGGCTCTGACCAGCCCTGTGTTGGGAGGAGCGAGTCACTCTGGCCAGTAGCCATGCTAGCCAATAGGGCTCTGCCAACTGGCAGGGAGCATCGTCAGCTGCACCGAGCTGAGAAAAGGGGACATGGCAGGGGAAACACGGACCTGACAACCCCCTCTCCCTGCATGCACACACACCCCTCCCTCTTGGCTCCACCCCTTTTTCTGTGGTGACATGCACGTGCACACCGCTCGCACGGTATTGTGGTAATTGTAGCTTTGATGCATGTAAGCCTCGGTGTCACTCCCTTCCCTTCCCTCCCACCATCATGCCTGGCTGGGTGTGCACGGCCCCATTGGCAGCCTGCCGTCTTAACAGCCACTGCTGCTGCCATGCGTGTCAAGGGGGAGCTGCCAGGATCGTGGGGGGATGAAACGGACACACACACACACCCAATTTTTCCTCCCCCCCCCCGGGTCTTCACATCTCTATACTTACCCTGTGAACTGGGAGCAGTTTGAGTCTGTGTTGGACCTGAGGAACTGGGCAGGATGTTCTGGACTGTTAGAGCCACCACTTTTTTTATTTAGATCCATGTCCTACCTGGCTGGTTAAGGCAGGTTGGGAAATGACATGTGGGTGAGTAGATGCACCCTTGAGAGAGGGGGTGTTCCCAGCTGCTTTCAAAGAGGTGTTGGTGGACCCCCTCCTCAAGAAACCATTGCTGGCTCCTACTATCCTGGACAATTTTTGTCCAGTCACCCAATTCTCCTTTTTAAGGAAATTAGTTGAGAAGGCGGTGGTGCTGCAGCTCTAGAGGGTCCTGGATAAAACAGACCAGCTAGACCCCTTCCAGTCTGGTTTCAGCCCTAGATATGGGACAGAAACTGCATTGAACACACTTTGGATGATTTCTGGTGGGAGCAGGATGGTGGAAATGCATCTCTCCATGCTCCTCTGGACGTCTCAGCAACTTTTGGTACCATCGACCGTGGTATCCTGTTGGGATGGCTCAGGGAATTGGGATTGGGTGGTGTAGTTCTGCACTGGTTCACTTTCGTCCTCCAGGAGCAGTCCCAATCGGTGGTGATAGGGAGAGAGAGATCTGACCCATGGCTCCTCTGTTGTGGGGTGTGTTGTGGGGTGCTGCAGAGTTTGGTACTCTCTCCGCTCCTGTTCAATATCTACACAAAACCACTGGGTGAGATTATCAGTCACCATGGGGTAAGGTATCATCAGCGTGCTGATGATACTCAATTATACATCTCTGTCCCGGGTGAGATAGGTGATGCAGTGACTGCGGGCTTTAAGGGCTTGGATGCTGTCGCACTGCCTGGAGGCTTTAAGGGCTATGAGGAACAACAGGCTTCGGCTGAACCCTGGTATGATGGAGTGGCTGTGAGTGAATGGCTATTCTGTATCTGGGAATTTGTCATCTATGAAAATACCTGTTGTGAGTTTTTTGAGCTGTTTGGCTGTGTTCTGGAAATTTTTCTTCCTGACGTTTTGCCAGACTCTGAGGCCAGCATCTTCAGAGGGCAAAGAGCTCAGGGAACATCTTTAGTTTTGAATGGGGTTGCATTGCCCCAGACAGAGCCGGTGCACAATCTGGGGCTGCTTCTGCACTCTTCATGGGGCTACCCTCGAAGAGTATTCGGAAGCTACAGCTGGTCCATACTGTAGACATGCCGGTTATTCTTGGTGCCCTCACATCGCCACATGTAACGCATGTGTTACACGAGCTGCACTCATTGCCAGTTTGCTTCTGGGTCCAATTCAAAGTGTAAGTTATCACCTTTTAAGCCCTACATGGGATGGGGCCGGGCTACTTGAGGGACCGACTCATCTCTATTACATCAACCCCTGGCACCAATTATACAGGGAGGGCATGCCGCAAACCCTGCCGGCAAGAGAATTTCATCTGATAAGGGCCTAGGAGACAATCCTTCTGTGCAGTGGACCCAGCCCTCCAAAACAGCATGCCCCCCCTTGCTCCTGGTGAGTTTAAAGACATGGCTCTATCATTTGGCCTGGGTTGGAACAAACAGCCATCGCCCTTGGAGGTGGCTAAAACCATAGACTTTCTCTTGTTTAAAGCTTTACCTCTGAGCCTTAATAACTTATTTATATTTATATTGTCAGTTTTGTACGGTTTTTAGGTTTTTTATATCCTTGTTTTATTGAGTTTTATATTGCCCAGAGTCCCCTCCTGGGAGGTGGTGGGGATAAATCTAAATAAATAAAATATGGGGCTGTGTGGCTGCAGACTTGTCCAAGTGTTCATGATCACCCCCATCCACCGCCAAAAGCAGCTACAATGTGGACATCAGTATAAGGACCATGGAGCAATGGAAGAAGGTTGCCTGGCCTGACAAATGACATCTTCTTTGAGATCAGGTGGATGGATGAGTGTGTGTGCATCATTTACCAGGGGAAGAGATGGCACCAAGATGCACTTTGGGAAGAATGCAGGCCAGCAGAGATGGTATAATGCTCTAGGCCAGGCATGTCCAAACTTCGGCCCTCCTGATGTTTTGGACCACAACTCCCAGAATAATAAGCTTAGAATGCCAATGGCAAAGGACTGTGGGAGTTGTGGTCCAAAACATCTGGAGGGCTGAAGTTTGGACATGCCTGCTCTAGACAATGTTATGCTGGGAAAACTTGGGTCCCAGCATTCATCAGTATAGTAGTCATGAGTTTCATGTCTTCTCCAGACCACTAATTGATCACAAAGATGTACACCTGTAGTCATACACCATTGCAAAACAATTGTCCAGATTTTTCTCTGACTGCTTTCATAAATATTTCTTATAAAAATTTGCAAAATGGTCCATGACATCTCTGGAGACCATCTGTTCACATTTCGGTTCTCCCATGGCAAGGTGTTAGGATGTACAGAAGGAGGCATCTGCATTCTGACTAATATAAGCAAGTATTAAATGATGAACGTTTGTTGGGTGGGATGCCATATGTTTATACACAGTGATAGGATCTGAACTGACAGTGAATAACTGAGGAACACTGGTGTGAAAGAAGTATAGTAACTGAAGATCTGTTCAGTGTCAAAAACAAATACCATGTTGGGCATAATGAAAAATTAATTGTATAATAAGAAAAACCATCTAAAATGACACCTAATATAATGTCTAGTGTACTGTATGGCCATGCTAGAGATACTATATGGCATTTCATGTCCAATATGGACAGCTATGCTCTCCACATCTGGAAAAGGATGTACTGTACTAGAAAAGGAAGACGTGCAGAAAAGGGCAACCAGAGTGACCAAGGGATAGGAGCAATTATTTAGGGAAGAAATTCTGCAGCTGTTCAGGTGAGATAAAATTGTAAATAAGGTGGATAGGGATAAGCTATAATAATACAAGCAGGATCATCCACTGTTTTTAAGAGATGAGAAATAAATGGGTGGCTTTAATTGATGAGGGATAGATAGTCTTTAAATGCTAATCATAATGGATATATGCACGTCAGTACAGTACTGTATACCAAAATCTGTTCCAATTGGCTTCTTCTTGTATTGCTCTTGTAAAGCTGTAACTGCAGACTTTGAAGACTTTTGATGATTGTGACTTGTTGTAATCTGCGTTTAAAGTTGTTTAATCATGAATTGTTCTTCATTCTAACAAGGGTGGTTAATGTTTTTCTGAATTTGTCAAATTTTATAATTCAGAAAAAACTGTTCTCTTATCCCCCAGGTCAGAAAACCTGTCTTCATTTACATGGTATTTTCCCCTACCTATATATACCATATGATGGTTATGGACATCTGCCAGAACATTATCTGCGTCAGGTGGCTTTCAGCATTGACCGAGCACTCAATATTGCTTTAGGAAATCCAGCTTCTTCAGTTCAACATGTGTTCAAAGTGTCACTAGTCTATGGAATGTAAGTATTATTTTATCATCATTATTATTTAGGTACTGAGTTTTGCAATTAAAGAAGAAAGCTGAGCTGTCATTTGTTTAAATTTTAAATAGTTTTAGATGATAAAATGTTTTTAAAAGCTTTTGACTTTTTTTAGCAAGCTTCCATTCCTTTCCAAATCAGCTTGTACCCTGTTCCTCAATTTTTAGTATCTGACAAGAGATTTCATATGGAAACACAATGTTATCGAATTCAGTCGCCACCCTTTCCTGTCTGTTGAAAACTACAGTATTTTTCCATGTATAAGACTATATTTTTATCTAAAATTGTTAGACTAAAATTTGAGGGTTGTCTTATACACGGAAGTAAGCTGAGGACAGAACTGCACAGTTGCAAAACACTATTTTTTGCTGGAAAGGGGGCCATCTTATACAAGGGGGCATTTTATTGATGGAAAAATACAGGTACATCCAATTTTATGTTTCAGTCTAACATAAATCAATTTGTTCCCCAGGACTCTTAGTTGACTGGAAAATTTTATAACCCAGATCCGAATGGGGTGCAGTGCATCAGTAACCTGGGGTACCACTGTAAAAAATCTGAATGAGCTATTACAACTTATTCTTGAATACAAGACAAAGAAGCTTTGTCCTTTTTTAAAAAAAATGAAGAATTTGGAAATTAAGAAAAAATCAAACTGCTATATAAAATGTTGAAAATGCTATTTGTCTTACCTATGACATGTGTACAATTCTAGAATTGAGCCTAATGAAGTTAGTAGAAGAAATGTGCATGACAATAATTTTCATCTTTCTTTTGTTTGATTTTTCTCCTCTGTTTTTGTTTGTTTTGTTTGCATATTGGTTCTTTCATTTAACATGAAATAGAAGCCTATTTTTGGGTCTTTAATTTTGGGTTTCCCAATTCATGTTTTCTGGCACACCAGAAGTCCTATAAAATCCTTAAGAACGACCTCAAAAACAGAGAGGCAATATTATAGAGAATTGGTCTACTCCAAAAAAAATACATGAAAAAGGGAAATTGTCACTGAACCTCTGCAGACCATCATTAATAGAGAAAGTCTCTGGTTGTCTCATCCTGCAGTACACACTGCTACCAGAGGCTGCACAGAAATGCTCCTTTAGCTAAGTTACCCCATCTTCACCAGTCCTATGTGCAGAGCAGAAAATACTCAGTCACCAAACAATGCAAAAAAGTGGTAAAACACCCCCCAAAAAATCTGAAGAGTGAAAGAAACAGGATAAATTCAGTGGCAACAGCACCCATCAAGAATAACATACCCTCTGTTTCTGGGCAGCTCAGTATTTCAAAAAGGCAAGGAGCAGTAGTCCCCTGCCACACTGTGCCCCACATATTGCAGTCCTGCTATATTGCAAGATCCACCCCTCCACTTTGGTGACGGTGGCTGCAGCAGAGGCCTCCTGACCAGGTCACAACCACAACAGAGGCCTCTGGCCCTTGTGGAGGCCTCCAGACCCAGTGGAGGTCCCAGCTGTGGAGGCTTCCAGACCCA
The DNA here is from genome assembly GCA_023846285.1 of Phrynocephalus versicolor. Taxonomy (NCBI): domain Eukaryota; kingdom Metazoa; phylum Chordata; class Lepidosauria; order Squamata; family Agamidae; genus Phrynocephalus; species Phrynocephalus versicolor. The sequence goes on from JAHTLZ010000122.1 coordinate 2,775,120, forward strand.
ACCGTGGCCACAGCAATGGCCTCTGGAACCGGCGGAAGTCTCAGCTACAGATGCCTCTGGATCTGATTGCAGCCGATACCTCCAGAGCTGGCCGCAGAATCAGCCGAGGTCTCTGGACCTGACCCAATATGCGCACTCCATCACTGCGACAGCATCTGCATATCACAAATTTTCATTTATCGCAGGAGGTTAGGGATCCTAACCACCAGGCACACACCAAAGCAGGCAATAATACAAAGCAGTTCCTCCAAAATACCTCACCAGAATATCCGTCTAGAACAGGATAAAATGCGGTAAATTATTATTATTCTGCAACATTGTGTAGAGAAAGTCAAGCCTAGCCTCTCTCTCAAAATTTACCCTGCAAAGTGGTGTGTAAGACAAACACGTGCTGTTTGTAACTGAAGTGCATAGTATTTCCTACTATAATTTTACACTTTATTTCCTGGTGGTACAGTAACAAAATTTAGGAGTCTTAGAGCGGCTTTGTTGCTTCCTTTGAAAGAGAAGAAAAGAGAAGACTGAAAGAATATAGTGATTCATAGTATACATGAGTAGAACAAATATATTTCCTCCATTCAAGCCATTATATTAAGGGAGGGCCTCTCATGTGACTTTCCTTGGTGCACAGTAACCATGCTAAACCTTTACTGACTCGATGCTTAGCTTTTTACTTGCCTGAATGTTCATGTCAGTGGAGATCCCAGTCTGTGGCGATAATTGTTCCCCTGCAAATAGTTGTTTAAGAAAATACAAAAATGCATATTTTTTGCTATATTAAAGTTAAATAAAACAAGTTAAATTGTTATTGTTAATTATTATTTTTTGTGCTTCCAATAAAATGCAGCAGAAAAGTTGTCCAAATATAAAAGATTATTTTGTTAAACTGACACTAGTTCACCTTGCAGTGATTTCATAATTATTCATTTCAAATGGTCAATAACGAAACACTCCTTAACTTTCTGATTAGAGATGGGCGTTTTGTTTTGGAAAGGGTCTGGTTCCAAAATGAAACACACCAGCACAGCTGGCGCTCAGAACCCAGTCCCACCCAGAACAAAATCAAGCAATGTCTTACTTTGCTGTAATTGGCGCTGGGTGAAATTCCAACCAGGAAGCAGCCTCCAATGTGTCATCTTTCCCTCTCCTTGCCGCTGGCCAGTCAGACAGGGAGGGGGGATGATGCATGTCCCTGCATAGCTGCTGATAAGCCAGTGACAGGGACTGGGAAAGATGATGCATTGGAGGCTGCTTCTTGGTTGAAATTTTGCCCAGCGCCAGCTACAGCAAGGTAAGACATTGGTTGAATTTGTTCTGGAGGGTGAGTCTGGGTTCCTAGCGCCAGCTGTGCTGGCATGTTTTGTTTCGGAACCAGTCCCCCTCCGAAACAAAACACCCACCTCTATTTCTGATAATAAGTGTAAAAGTAACTTTAAAAGTTACTATTCTAAAAAATTAAACTCTCATCTGGTTTGTAAATCTTGAGGTTATAACAATTAGCAAGAGTGAGAATTTATGTAGAAAACCATTATTAAAATTGAGTCATATAGAATAGTGATTTAAATTGTGATCTAAATGAATCGGATGTAAATCACATCCAGCATGGCCAAGCAGTGCCAAAGCAATTCCCACTGTTTTTTCATTATTGGAGTTTTATAAGTGGGCATCACCATACAACTGCTAGGATAATTGCTAGCTGTCTGTTCAGTACTAAAGCTTGAGGAAACCGTGGCTATAGCAACACATGCATGGCTTTGCAGGCATGCTGAGTGAAAATGTAAGAGCCTGTTCATTGCTGTTTGTTGATGTTAGGGGCAGCATGGTATTGGTTGGTATGCAGAGCCTAGTGGACAATTTGAGGAAATTGTGATATATGTTTACTATTTTCATAGCCATGCAAATGTATTCTAGTCTTAGGAGCACAATGATCTTTAGTTTGACTATCAATGAGAATGTAAGAAATGTTTTTATTTATGTTTTTAATAGACTTGTTTTATTCTGCTGAAGAGTTTTATGCACAAGATAATGAGAGAGTTATATCCTATAGTACAGCTGTTTTCAATGGAGGCTGTAAGGCCTCGGGGAACGGGGGGCTGGCACAATTAAAGGGTGCCACAAATGGGAATCAGTTCTTCATGCAGCACTATATAAGGTTTGTTATACAATTGATATAATTTTGCTTCAGCCTACAGTATATTGTTTTTATGGCTGTAGCAAAAAATTGAGAATGGCTGCTCTAGCATATTTTAGTAATTTTTGAGGGATGAGGCTTTGAAACGTATGACAAGCAGGGTTTATGAATATGTATTATTATTTATGAATATTTATGTGAGTGTTTAGAATAGCCAATCAGTGGGTGTGGCTAAAGGTTATAAATGTATAGAACTCTGTGATAAATGGAAGAGAAGCCAGAGAGTCATGACTTATAAAGCAGTTAAGATCTAAGAGAGTATTCTGAAATTCAGTTAGTTAGGAGTGAGAGCCTGAGATGACTGGTTAGGATCTGGTGTATATCTATCTACCTATAAAGGAGTAACTATAGCTAGCTATAAAGGAGTAACTATGTAAATAGGAAGTTACTGTTTTAGCAAAGCATAAAGTGAATCAGTCATCACTATATCAATTGAAGATCCAATTGTAAATCAATAAACATTCCAAGTTTTATTTTGAAAATATACAACTTGATGTCAGATTTTCTTACTAAAATAAGTAATCCAGGAAACTGCTGGTGGTAGCAAGAATTTTGCAAGTATGGGTGTGTACGTCACAACATGAAATTCACTTTCCATTCTAAGATACTTATTTTTGAAGTATCTTCAGATTTTCTTCAAAACTAGCCCATATTGTTGGCAATTTGTTTTGGCTTTTTCTCTCTTGTAAGTTTGGATACTGATTGATTTTCTCCTGTGCATAGAGAACTACCTAATAACCAATTATGATATACAAGACAAGGTTCCAGATCTAAAATTAAGAATGAGAACTAATGTACTGGATTCCTATTTACAGTACTTTGATAAGGATAACTCCATACATGCACAGACCCACTGACTCAGTCTAGAGCAGAGTGACCCTGTTATAATATTGCACTGGCTTTTTATTTTCCAGACCTTTTTATGGTTACCATGAAAAGGAAAGACAGTTTATGAAGATCTATCTCTACAGTCCTGCTATGATGAAAAGGTAATGCTGAAATAGTAAGGAGCCATATTGGTATTCAAGCAGCATACAGTACATTACACTTCTAATGGGGATTTGTTCTGAAAGGTCAGGAAGGAGGATGCAACTGCTAAAAAGAAAAACTTGGCTGACTGTTGCCATTGCTTCAATGCTGTTTGGCACCCTTTTGTTGCCCAGCAACTGCTGCTTGTTGCTCCCATTTTTTCCCCTTAGTTTTTGCAGTCTTAACTATCATCTGCCACTGTTGCTACTCATTTATTTGTGATTGCTCATGGGATGGGATGTTTAAGCATTTGTGACTTTGTTCTCACATCATATATAGCATCTAGCATCAACAAAATTGTGGATTGCCACAGACATTGAAATTATGCAGTAATCTGAGCAGATGGCGACAACAATGATGAAAGAGAAAGAAAATGGCATAGTTTACAACAGCATCAAACTAAATGTGTATATTTTTACACAAAGATTAACATATGCAGTGGTACCTCGATTTACGACATTAATCCATTCTGAAGGCATCCTCGGAAGTCGAACAACTCGTAAATCAAACAGCGGTTTCACATAGGAATGCATTGAAAATCAGTCCATTCCGGAGGGAACTGATGAATAGGTTTTCAATGCATTCCTATGGGAAGGCTGTCCCAACACCCTTCAGTCAAGGGCAGTGGTAGACTGCTTTCCGAAGCCCTGCCAGACAGCTGACTTTGCCAGGTCAGACCTGTGAAAATCAGCTCGAGGGGGAGGGGGCTGCAGAGAGCAGCCTTTGGCTGGCCTTGATTGAGGGAGAAGCCCAGGCGCCTTGCAGGGGAAGCGCTTCTTGCAAGGCGCCCAGGCTGGGCGAATATTGCAGGGACCAATGGATCTTGGGTCAGTCCAGGTGGTTTGGAAGACAAACGGCGGTGGTGGATTGCCACCACCGCTTCTCTTGAAAGCCTACTGGGCTGGGCGAAGATCAGTGGGTCCGTGCTCTGCCCTCCAATTTGGTGAGCAGAGCACAGACACGTTGATCTTCCTGCAGCCTGGGTGGTTTAGAAGGGAGGCGCGCCTGATTTCCAAACTGATTTCCACTGATTTCCACTCCTGCCTTTCAAACTGCCCGGGCAGTGCAAAGATGCATCCATCCCAGAGTATCCCAAATTGGTGGGCAGAGCATGGACCCATTGATCTTTGCCCAGCCAGGGAGGCTTGCAAGGCCCTGGGAACGATGTAACTTTGGCCAGCCGCAGTGGTTTGGAAGGGAGGCGTGATGGCTACCACCACCTGCTCCTCCTTGGTGGCTTCAATCTCTTTTGCAGAGATTGAAGCAACCGGGAAGAAGGAGGTGGTGGCGTTTGGCAGCAAACGCTGCTCTCCGCTCCATAGGACAGCTGACTCTGACAGGTCTGATCTGCCAAAGTCAGCTGTCATGCAGAGCATAGAGCACCATTCGTAAGTCGAATTATTCAGTTGTCGAAGCAACCATAAGTCGAGGTACCACTGTACAGTATATTTTTTGCAAAGAGTACCAGAATAATTTCCTCTGTGCATGTGTGTTTGTGTTACAGTACAAACCATGATTTCAACTCAACCCTACTGTGTCAATCTCAGATAAATTTGGAGGCTTTTATTAAAAGTAAAAAAAAATCATAGTTTTAGAATTTTGAATACTATAGAACTTCAGTCAAAGTTTGTTTTCTGTTTGTTGCAGTGGCACTATTTCATTTTTGGTTTAGCTGCAAAACCTGTTATTTTTGTATTGCCTATGGTATATATTTTTTCTTTTGTAATTTTACATTTTAATCAGCTCTTCAAATTCACTTTATATATATAGAGGTAATGGATATATATATATATAGGTAATGGAAGCTGTTCATGAAAAATAAATCCTTCCTGTTCTTTCCTGGAAATATAGTAATAAAAACAGATTTTGGTTGTATATACCATTCTCTTTTGCTTAAAAAGTTATAAATAATGTCTTTAAATGTCATTCACAAATGCCTGATCCTGTGTATTTATAACAGTTTTAGGGCCTGAAAATGTGGCTGCTTAGATACAATTCTGAGATGTTGTAATATTAAGTAGCATAGCAATAGTTAAGTAACTTGCCAATTTAAAAATTATTTTCAATTACAGAGTGTGTGAGCTGTTGCAAGGTGGAGCTATAATGAATAAATTTTATCAACCTCATGAAGCACATATACCCTACCTCCTTCAGCTCTTCATTGATTACAACCTGTACGGCATGAATTTAATAAACCTGGCTGCTGTGAAGTTTAGAAAAGCAAAGAAAAAAGGTGTGTAACTCTGATTTTAAAATGCTGTGGAGTTTTGTGGAATCTGTGCTAGTGTAAAGTGGGGACGATAATTCATTCTGCCTTTTTAGAATGTGAAGCTTGCTTGATATTATGCTATATAGAAGGTAGAGAGACTGACAGGACTCAGCAGACCTGGCTTCAGATTCCCAGTCAGACATGGAAAGTCACTAGGGGAGATATAACTGGCAAAGCCACTCCTGAAATGTTTCATACATGTAGAAAACCCTTTTAGGATTGTTTTAAGTCAGATAGCACTTGATAGCGCATGACAATTATATTACTCATTTTTGCTTATACAGTTGAGTTCTATGCAGGGAGTTGAATTGTTTAATTGAAATTATCTGCTTATAGCTGAAAATACTGCCAGATTGGTTTATAAAACTAATAATACATTACATTTCCAGAGACTTATGATCTAAATGATATAATAAAAAACAAAAAAAGATTAATGGGGGAGGGGAAAATCAAATGTAGACCTTTTAAAAAGTTCAATGAATTTTGTTTTATTTCTGCAAATAATGTATATCTCATTGGTATTCCTCATCCTGTAATTTTCTTCATGAGAAATGGTGCAGTATAGGACTTTGGCCCTATAAAAGATGGATGAGGTAAGACTAATGCTCCCCTTCCTAGCTGGCAGGTAAAACGTCTCCACTTCAACTAACTTGGTGGTATTAGAGAATTCCTGTGGAGATTCTTTTCTGCCCTAAGCACATCCAATCTCACTTGATTTTGGAAGCTAAGCAGAGTCGGCCCTGGTTAGTACTTGGATGGGCGGCCACCAGGGAATACCAGGTGCTGTAGGCGCCTGGAGTAGGAACTGGCAAGCCACTTCAGTATTCCTGCCAAGAAAACTCCCTGGACATGGGGTCACAAAGAGTCGGTCACGACTATAAGAACACAACACACGCAGAGGAAGGAGTGGAAGTCATGCCTTTTGTTAAACAAAGCAACAGGCTTTGGCTTAATATGTAACTTCATGATTATAATCACATTAATCATTCTTCTTTTTTATCTTCACTTCTGTTATGCTGCTAATTGATGTGTCCAGGGTATCTAATGTGATAAGAATCCCATATAGATTCATGGCAGTAGGTGTACTAAGAGACTGTTTTTCTTCTCTAGCTGTAGGCTTTCCACATATACTCTTATCCCACCAAAATGTCAATAGTTCTTTTTGGCTTATAATTATCTGTGGGTGAAATCCTTGCATAAATTCCTGTAAATATAATGCACTTGTATTAGAACATTTATGTTGTATCAATGTGCATGAGTACATTGAGGAATTATCTTGGATTATGTTGATAAGCATCTCTTCTTAAACTGGTTTTGAATTTGTTTTGTTTGCAGAATTCTACCTGAATATATTACCCAATTAGTTCAGAAGACAATTAAAAATATGGTTCTTTCAAATCCGGAGTGCATAAAAGTAATGATATAAGTGGGCAAAATGATAGTTGTTAGTATTAGAAGACTTATCTGCTGTGTTCTGCTTATAGGTGATGGATCTGAAGAAAGTGGATGTTATAGCAATAATTTGTCAGGACATTCTGCCGCCAGAACCCCTCTTCGATGGGAAGATAATCAAATACCAAGGTTAGCACATCTGTAGCTATTTTCATAAAATAAAGGACATTGGAAAGTAGAAAACATATGAAAAATTATTCGATCTAGACCCTCAGTTTAACTTTGTGTTTAAATGAAGCTGCATTGATAGCTGAGACTTAGCCCTCCTGATTTACATGCAGATTCAGTACATTTGACTCAATTCTGGGATTAACTAATATAAACCACTTTTCTGAGAATATCTGCGATGTATGGCAACATGTTTGTAATGTTGTACACTTAGCACTTTGCAGTTGTGTTTGATACAAGGTTTTCATCCAGGCTTCCAAACGGAAACAAACAATGAAGAAATCTTTTTTTGCCTTTCTATTATAGCTATTTGCTGGTGCTGCAGTTTCACTGTATGGTCTTATTACAGTCTGAGATTAAGGCTCTGCCTGTACTTCTTACCCAAGCAAACAACACAGAATATCAGTCACAGAGTGGAAGGGATTACTTTCTATTCTCTTTCTTAGGTAGAAGTGACTATTTTTTTGGAACATAATGGATTTTGATGTGTAATTCCTAAGATGAATGATGAGGGATGAGGGGCAGATATCTGATCTATAGATAGGGCCTTTCCCTTTAAGAGACAATCATAAATGGCAACTCTCCCTCTGTTGTGAGTGGGTGTGATTTCTTTAGAGATCTAGGAAGTGCCATTTGGGAAAAGATGCTTGGCTTTACAGTTGCTGTTGAATGTTTGCTTTTTTATTTTATGCTTGCTTTTTTAAAAAAAACAAAGCCCCTCCTACCTTCAGTTTTTTCAGTAAAACACTGATGTTGATGTTTCTGTCTCTCCATTTCAAAAAGGGGGAAAATTCTCCAGAAAAGGAAGAAAAAAACTATTTTTGAAAAAAGAGGGAGTGAGTTGTGGTTGAAACTATCCTTTTCCAGCAAGGAGATTTAGATCAAAAATCGGCTCCTTTTCTTCCCACCCTTCCTAAAAACACAGTTATACTGGCCAAATCCTTTTGTATAGTTTACACAGTAATGCAAACTGTGTAACTTTTGGAAGCAAATTGTCTCAAGTTAAGTATTCTCCATAGACATCTGTCAATGGTGCACATTTCAGCGTGCAGCATATTGTATAGTGTCTGTGGTAATTTCTAAACTTGAGGCAGTTCAGTCCCAAAAGTTGTTTGTGTTATGCCAGCATAAAACTGCTGAAGGATTTTTGGTCACCCATCCATCTTTGTTGAAATTATCTTTTGAAAATACAGTAACTTCAGAACATCTTGTAATCATAAATTAAATTAAATACCGTGAGGATGAAGGAAGGAAAATAAGTGTGCTGTCTACTCCTAAGAAATGGAGGGTATAAAGGCTGAACTGAAAGAATTTATGGATCGAATGTTTGGGGATTTGGATTTTAAGGAGGAAGAATTAGAAATGAATGTACCAACAGAGGGTAAGGATGGAAATAAGGAGGAGGAGGAGGGAGGGCTTGGGGAAGTGGAGGAATGTTGAGTAAAGGAGGTGAGAAACAAGCATGAAGAAGGTTTGGTGGAAAAGAAAACCTGTGGTCAAGGGAATGGGTCACTCTAAAGTACCTAAAGAAGTACCACAAGGAGAATAGAAGGAAAAACCAGTAAGAAACCCTCTTTCTTGGGGAGAGATCAGGGACAGGGAGCAAAGAAGAAGGGAGAGGGAAAGATTAGAATAGTAGCTAATTACCATGAAACCAGACTATGCTCAAGTTCCTCTGGGACCAGTTTTGAGAAGACTCAGTTACCACCAAGAATTCTTGGAGACCTGGGCCGAAGGATTTGAGAACCCGCTTTGGGTTGGATCTTTCACAAGTAAACCCAGTCAGTGATGTTAATGTTACTTCTACTCCTATGATGGGCAGTTTTATGTTACCATTTCATGGTTTTGTTTAAAATGTTAGGATTTCCATAGAAACTAAACAAAGAATCGTGGGACTCTAAAAATTCAATTTTAAATTTATCTTTAGTAAAGAAGAAACAGAGTTAAGAGCTGTTGACAAAATAAATCTTTGAATGTTCCACATGTGCTTCCATCTGCCAGTATAACAAAGAAAGAGGGTTCCAGAGAAGCAGTGGGCTTGCCTAACCCTCACAAATACATTTCACCCATACTCCTGCCATTTGCCGACATATTTATTAGGAGGGCTAACACTTCATCTTGTCATTGTTGAAGTAAGAGGTAATAGTGACTTGTACTTGGTTGATTGATTGATGAATTGGTTTGGGTCGCATTTTATACCACTAGACTTAATGAAAGCTCACTACCCTGGGTGGTGAACATCAAGAAATAAAGCCCACAACAAATAACACCTCCCACCTCAAAACATAAAACAACTGAATAATGTAAGGATGAACAAAATACAACAAAAATAAATGGTGAATGAAATTAACTCAGAAATGAAAGTAGTAAATTTCTATTTCAGAAGAAGGGTGTTTTTAAAGATCCATTTTAAAAGTAATGCTTTCTGAAAATAAGGAAGGGTGGGGCCTGGCATTCAATATATCTGTTGGAATGGCATTCTAAATGGGCAGGGCCACCTCCGAGAAGGTCCTATTTCTAGTTGATGTTCTTCTGACTTCTCTTGATATGGACACCTGGGAACAATATGGGTAGTAGTTCTTGGGAAGGGCAGTATCATCTTCAAGGTAGCCTCATATAGCAAGCATTGCAGTAATTGATGCTTAAGACTACCATTGAATGCTTTAGCTCTTGTGCTACATTACCAAAAACTTCTGCCTCTTATATAACTATGGCCTAAAGTGAAACTAAAGTAGGACCCCTGTATCCACAGGGAATTGGTTCCGAGCTGCCCTGCGGATATTGAAATCTGCAGGTAAGAGGGAACACTCTTATCCGAGGGTGAAAGTGAAGGCGGCAGGGTCTATGTGTACTTAGGGCGAAAACAGTGGCAGTGGAGAAATGAAAGTGGTGGCACTGCGCACTCGCAGGCTGGCCCTTCGTGGCACTGCAGCTGACCCCTAACCCACTGCAGCCCACCAGCTGGCCTTTCACCCTGCTGCTTCCAACTGCGGAAAGCTAAATCTGCAGATGGTAAATCAGTGGATATGGGGGTCCTACTATACTTTTAACTAATTGAACTATGTTGGAGGGAAAATCTCTATTATTCCTTTTATGGTTCTTCGTGCTCCCCACAGACCTGCTTTACAGATATGAGATGATCTCCAAAGCCAGTTTCTGGGCAGCCACAATGGTTTTTTTTTGGGGGGGGGGTTAACGAAGAACATAATGTTGGATTTAGGTCTGTTATCTGGAATATAGTTTGAATATAGTTATACCTCTAATTATGTCACAGGGTAGATTTGATTTAAATCATATTGATTTAATGATTTAAATAATTATTTAAATAAAAAAGGATTTTGACCATTTAAATAAAAATTCTAATTTATTTGAACCAGTTGCTTATTTTAAAAATCATTTACCTTTATCTACTCTGTTATATCAGCCTTTCCTAGTATTTCAGTTTAAGTAAATATAATTTTAACACAGCATAACATTTTAGTAATACATTTTTAACTTTGATGTAACTGCAGCTCTTTAATATTGGATGGTATTGATCGACAGAGTACCTGTGAATTGGAAGTGGATGCAGTGGCTGCTGACATTTTGAATAGGTTGGATATTGAAGGTAAATTATATTTTATCTGGACACAGGGGTTTTTAAGTACTTATCCCAGTGTATATTCAGTGTTGTTTAAAATTTCTTATTTTATTTATTAGTGTTCTATACTGTACCAACTAGCAAAATCACTACTTAATAAACAATAAAGTAGTACAGTACGCCCCCCACATCCGCTGATTCACCAACCTTGGATTCTGTTTGGTGATCATCGGGCACTGGGCAGGTTGGAGCCGGGTGGTGAGGAGGGCAGGTGGCCAGTGTCAGTAAAGTGTTTCTTTAATTCCCCCCCCCACTGCTGCTGTGCAGCTGCTCTCCTTAATGAGGATGGTGGCAGCAGCAACGAGGGGAAGGGTGAATAAAACCTTTATTCCCTCCTCGCTGACGCTGACGCTGCAGGCCTGCCACCACCCTCAGCAATGCTGCCGTTGACAGTGGCCACGGATTGTGAGGTGCTAGGACAAAAGATTTCATCCCTGACAGCTCCCCCCCCCCAAATGCTGGGTAGTGCAGCGGTGGTGGAGAGGAGAGCAGTCAGCTGATGGTGGCCGTGGCAGAGAGGAGAAAGAAAAAACCAAGAAAAACTTTATTCCCTCTTTGAGTCTGATGCTGCTGCAGGCCGGCCGGCTGTTCTCCTCGCCACCACTGCCACGCTACCCAGCATTTGGGTTTTGCCCCGGCACCCCACCACCCCTGTTGCCACTGTCAACCCAGATAAGAGTGTTTGCTCTTATCCATGGATTTTGCTATTCACGGGGAGGGGGGGGTCCCAGAACCGATCGCCTGTGCATACGGCAGTTGTACTGTATAACAAAAATAGTTAAATAATAAACAAAGGGCAGGAAGTAGCAAAATATTTAACTTTATAGAAAGCAAAGCAAAGTGTTCTGCTTATATACTGCCCCATATCACTTCAAGTAGTCTCTGGGTGGTGTACACTTTAATTATAGTATGCAGGATACACATTGAGCTCCCCCCCCCCGCAAGCTGGGTACTCATTTTACTGACCTCAGAAGGATGGAAGGCTGAGGGACTGAACCCCAGGTCGTGAGCACAGTTTTACCTGCAGTACAGACATCTAACCACTGCTCCACAAGGTTAAATAGTTTTCAGTGCCATTTCTCAATAAGGCTGTGTGAAAGAATGAACGTGACATTAGTTCCTTAATTATTCTTGTGTTGTGAACTGCTCCTGTACAGAATCTCCTTAAGGATTGATTTATATGCTTGGCATAAACGTTGCATATATTTTTACTTCAACAAGGAGCATATCAAACTTATTTTATAGAGAACAGTCTAATTGTGAAAAACAGTGATTCACAAAAACTCTTATAGTATTTAATTTTAGTTATCTTAACACTTCTCCCTTTGAATCTGCCACGTCTCTTACTTTTGCAGCCCAGATTGGTCAAAACCCAGGTTTACAAGCAATATGGGAAGATGAGAAACAACGACGTAGAGAAAACAAGGAGTCCTCTCAGATTAGTCCTCCTAATTCACAAGGTAGATGACTATTTTTGTTGCAACAAGAGGGATTTGCTTTAAATGAAACAAATTTAAGTCATTATTTGAATAATGACAATTTAAATAAAAATCCATTTTTGAAATTTAAATCAAATTGATTTTAAAATAATCATTGATTTTTATCCAATCTGTTTTGCAGGCAAGTACATGTGACAGGACATCATATGATGAAGCATTTATTCCTTGTTAGATTGCCAGGTTTATCTCTGAAATCAGGATGTCAGGAAACTTTCCCACAGTGATTACTCTGCATTGTTTTGTGTAACATTTTATTAGAATGAATAATATGTTCTGTGTAGAGAATGGAAATGAAAAATTACTTACTTACATACCTCCATTTTATGTTATAAAATAAGACCACCTGTTTAATTAGTTCATTTAATATAAATACTTTAATACCTTGGTTTAAGAGTAACTTGGTTAAGAGCATTTTGTAAGACAAGCAAACATTTATTTTACATTTTGCCTTGATCAACAAGTAATGTCTTCATATTCAAGCACTGGAGCAGGTCACATGATCACAAGTCACTCTGGTGGCTCTCCCTCCCTCCCATTGCTGGATTGTGAGTGATTGTCTGGAATGTTCCATCTCAGGCAGCCTCCAAAGTAGAGGGAGGAGAGAGGAATATAGGTGTTCCCTGCACCAACCACAAATATTTTCAAAGGGGAGTGCAGATTAGGGTTTTAGTTTTCTTTATATTTATATTTTATTTTATTTGTTTTCAACATTCTTATTTTTTCAGACCATTTCTAGTCTGAAATGGGCAGCTGGTTAAGTGTGTATAGGGTTACAAATTGCACTTTATTATTGTCACATTAAAAATACACAGTAAAATCCAGTTGTTAGGTCCAAGCAGGGCAGATTCTGCAGCCAGGTATCTAAACCATAGTGTGGATATGGACTTCTAGCCAACTTCTTTTGAGAGTTTTGACAATTTCTATGTATAGTATGTAGTCTATGGGACCCCAGAATGAATTATCTGAGTTTCCATTATTTCTTATGTGGAAATTTACTTTGATATAAGAGTGTTTTGGTTTGCAAGCGTGTTTCCGAAATGAATTATGCTTGCAAACCAAGGTATTCCTGTAGAATATTACTGTAAGGGGCCTCATAGAGGTCTTTTATCTACTGAAAGCTGAAAATGCATTTTGGCAAAATATACATAGACGAGAATCATGATGGTTGTAGGTGTGTAAGTTACATTATATAATTCACTGCAATGAATTGTTGATAACATGATGCCAGTCATATTAAAAAGTGTGTGCCTTTCATGCAGTCACACATGTGCTTCTTAACCTGACCATTTTTTTATTAATTAACAACATTTTGCTGCAGTGAGTTGCACAATTTAACATACACATTGTACACCACTATAGTTCTGTAGCATAATTAACTTATGTTTCTTTATGTTTGTTGCCTTTTTCAAGGTAGTTGTTTTCAATAATTTCTCTTTTGCTTTTTCATACCATGATCCTCCTCTTAGTTACACTACTTGTGTTTCTGTTGAAGAAGTTACAAATCAAAGTTCAGTCTGTAGCATGTAATCTAGTAAGTAGAGAGTAAAGTTGCTGACAATCAGTTTCTGAGAAATTTTAGGTTGTCTATAAATAAGGATCTTTTGAGGGGTTGATACTACTTTTCTCCAAAAATGTTCCTCGACTAAGTTGGAACTAAGTTGGTGTTGCTATACCTTTTTTTCCATAACTAAAGAGCGGGGATTTGTGACCTCAACAGAAAGTGAAAAAATCTTTCAGAAGAGACTGAAAGAAATCCTCAAGCAAAGTGATCTTTCTATGTAAGTAGTAATTTAGTTCTTAATCTTGTCTTATCATGTGCTGTGCAACTGTATTTAAAAGTGTTTTCCCTCCCATTAATTAGGACATTATCTGGATCATTGGACTACAGTACAGATGCACAAGAATTGTCTGCTGAGTTGACATTACACTCTGAGATACCATCACCTAAAGTTGTTCCATGTTCTCCAGCAAATATGATTGAAGTGCATAGAGATAAAGAGTGGAACCCAGGTTAGAATTATTAGTACATTCAGTTCTTAAATCAAATATCTCTGCTCAGGACACCAGGAGTAAGGAGGCAAGGAAGACACTTTGGTAGCAGTGCCACCACCTCTGGTTTTTAAATTTTTGTCCACCTTTTTTTCATCAGATTGTTGGCACTAAAGTTGGTGCCAAGTTGGCACAGTAATATATTGGTTTAAGAGTAACTTGGTTTAACAGTGTTTTGCAAGACAAGCAAACATTTCTTCTAAATTTGGCCTTGATCAACAAGCAATGTCTCGATATACAAGCACTGAAGCAGGTCATATGATCACAAGTGAGCCAATAGTGGCTCTCCCTCCCTTTCTCTGCTGGATTGTGAGTGATTGTCTGGAATGTTCTGTCTCAGGCAATCTCCAAAGTAGAGAGAGGTTTTTATTTTTCTTTATACTGTATTTATATTTTTCTTATTCTTATTTTTCAAAACCATATCTACTCATGGGACAGCTGGTTAAGCGTGTATAGGGCTACAAATTGCACTTTATTATTGTCACATTAAAAATACAGAGTAAAATCTAGTTGCTAATCCCAGGCAAAGCAGATTCCATAGCCAGCTACCTAAACCATAAGAAAAATAACTGTGGGTCATATATTAAAATAGATATAAATGCTCAACAAATATGCATGTATTAATTTATTTTATAATGCTGAATAATTGGATGTAAACTTAAATAGCATTATGTTTTAATGACATATGATTACATGGGTAAAAGAAAGAAAGGAAATCTGTTTTGATGATCTTTGTGTTGAAAAACAGGATATAGATGTTTTAAATGAATATGCTACTACTGTTTTAAGAACATTGCAATACAGTGTTTCCATCTGCTGCCAGTAACAAATGTATCTGAACAAATCGTCCGATTCAGTTAGAGCAGTTTGAATATGCTAATATCTTTAGCATTGCAGAACTGTTTTTATGAGAGTCACACTAACAAATAATGTGCAAGAATCTCATTTATCTTTTTAGGGGAATCTGTGATAAAATTTAAAGAGGATGATGCACTTATTAATGAAGAAGCCATCTTGAATATCATGGAAAACAGTCAGCATTTTCAATCCTCCTCTCAAAAGTTTAATAATACACCAGTTCTCAGTAAGTATTAGCCTAAAAATCAATTTATTCAGTTTACTGCCAGTATTATCCCTTTTGTTCCAAGTAGTCTGTCTGTCTGTCTGTCTATCATGCTGTACTGTGCTGTCCACTGATTAAGGAGAGGTTTGATATTAAGTGATTTGGTAAAGTTTGGTGCAAGTTTGATAGTAAAATAATAATTTACATTCTAGTAGAGAAGTTATTATAAGAATATTTCATCATAATTTATGATTACCTTAGAATTGTAGAACTGAAATTGATCCCTGTCGATCATGGAGTCCAGCCCTTCCCAAGGAAATGCAGTATTTCCTTCTATTAAAACAAATGTATTAAATCTATGAATGTAAACCATTTTAGAATAATAACTGTTTGTGATGAGAGATCATGTTCTTAATGTTTTTATGATGTATACCACCCAGAGTAGCCTTGTTGCTAGATGGTGTGACTGGGTTCAGGTTGAAAATTTGGCAGTTCTGTCCAATCCGCCTCCACAACAGGGGTCAAGGATGTGGAAAATAACTTTTTTATTTAACATACGGTTCATTCCATCTAACTCAACGTCAGGTTTTACAACCCTCTGCTTCCAACTACATGACAATTCTGGTATTTGATATGTGATTTTTTAGAACTGGTGTGCTCCAAGGTCGGCGGTATAGAAATCAATCAATCAATCAATTTTTTTTCTTGCAGTAGACAATAGTGCTGATCAAGCCATGGTACATCTGTTAGCTGGATTAGAGGATGATGAATATGGCATTGAAAGACAAAGAACATTATCACAGCATCTTTCTTCTGGAAGTTCTCGAAATCCCCAAAACAGTGATGATGAAGAAAATGAACCTCACATCGAAAAGGAAGAAATGGAGCTGAGTTTGTTGATGTCACAGCGATGGGACAGCAGCCCCAATGATGTCGCAGAAAAAAGAAGGTATAATTTGTTTGTGGAATTCAAGGTCTGGAAGAAATGGTACTAATTGGCTTGTGCCAAAATTTCCATTCTCTTATAGCCAGGGTGAGCAAAAGGTGGCCTTTGGACCCATTTTTATGATCCCAGTGCCTCCCAAGTTTTAAAATCCCTCCAGTGGTAGTTTTGATTTCAGCAAGCTAAATTCTAATTTCTCCAAAATGAGCATCAGTAATGCATGCACCAACACATCTTATTTTGTTTTGTCTTTTAATATTTGTATGTTCTGATCCATTTCTGAGCCTCCAGAGAAATGTTGCATGATTGTCTACTTCTATCATAAAGAAAACCTTTGTAAAATGAAGAGTTCTGTGTAACATAAAGAAAGGTGTTTTAACAATAAGAAACGTCATTGGGGATGCAAATCCAAGTGCCACAACAAACAGCCATTTAAAAGAACCCAGACGTTACTAGGCAGTCTGGTTTAGAATGGTGTGACAGGAATTTCTTGTGATTTCTAAAAACTACTCCAGAATTTATCTGTATTTTTATGGGGCATGTGGCACATTAAATTAGTGAAGAACAATATCAGTAATGTGTATATAATGTTTTTTTCTCTCTGGTTGATTATTTCTTTACTGTTTTTAAAAAGGCATGATATAAATTGTGTAATAAAAGGCATATTTCTAATATTGATTGCTTGGACCCCAAGGTTTAAACTACAGTGGTACCATGTATAAAGGAATTAATTTGTTCCAAATGAAATTATGTTAAGCAAATTTTCCTTTATACCAGTCTCCCATAGGAATGCATTGAAAATAGAGTAGTCCCTAATCACAACCTTTTTATGTTGTACGGATTTGCCCCATAGACGATTCTGTTAAGCAAAATTCCCCTATCCGGATTTTTTTATGTTGCACAGATTTTACGTTATACAAACCGTCTGTTATATGTGGGTCCACTGTATGTTTTTAAACTATGGCTTTGGACAGGGCTCATTTGCTCTAAATACCATTTAGCTTTGATTCTTATATTACATCAAATTATACAAGTTACATCAAATTATACAAGTTAAACAGGAAAATCTGGCCAGAAAAGAGACAAAAGGACCTATGGAACGTGAAAGCCATGGTGATATAACTGGTTAAATTGGAGATACTCAGGACAGATCCCCACTCAGTCAATAGGAAGCTCACTGTGACCCTTTTGCCAATGTAGCTTTTGAATACCTAAAATAAGTTGTATTTCCAGGTCAGTAAGCAGGAGTAAGAGTCAGAGTTCAAGTGCTGATAGCTCTTCAGACGATGATATGGACTGGAACGATGACCCTTTGCCGTTAGCAAGCCTGTCTATACCTCAGTTAGATGGAACTGCAGATGAAAACAGTGGTAAGCAGATGGAAAAGAGCTTGAGAATCTCATTTATTTTTCCATTGGAAAGAAATTCATTCTGTATTAGCTGGCTGGATAGCTGAGTGGATTAGGTGTCTGGCTGTGGAGCCTGCGGTTGGGAGTTCTGTTCTCCACTGTGCATCCCAGAAAAACTGGCTGTATGACCTTAAGCAAGCGGCATAGCCCCATGCTACCCCCCCCCAGAAGAAGGAAGTGGTATACAACTTTTTAGCGTCTCTATTAAGATAAATGGTTTTTGTTATATAGCTGCAGAAACTTTCTGAAGTAGCATTTGCAAGATAAATAGTTAAGGCTTTTTAAAATTCCATTGGTTCACCTCTTCAAGTTTCCTGGGTTCCAGACTTGAAAGTATCACATAGATATCACTACTAGATGACATTAAGAGAGGAAGGATTGGAAGATTTAATGCAGTTGATTGTGCACGTTACACAGAATGAATATTTTGAATCTGGATCACACTATTTGAAATAATTCATTTTTTAATTCTTGAGCATCAGAAGATTCTCCCAACTCTGTGGGAATTTTTTTAATGGAACTTAGTAGTTGTGGAGTTGTGTACAATTTTACCTTTATCTGTGCATGGACCTTTTGCTTCATAAATTATCTGTGCCAGGCATAGTGGTGTAGGGAATGGTTCTTTATTAAGCTAACAGAGAATAGCAGGGAAGAAGGCTGGATCAAGGTGTACCCAAAGTGAAACTTTTTCTTAGCCATCTGGCTGCCTGCTTAGGTGATGATGAGTGGACCCTATCTGGTCCTGTACTAAGGAGTTGGGGATGTCTTTGGCTTCATTCAAAAGGACTTGCATACCTTTGTTAATCGCTTTGTGAGCCAGTTCACTTACAGCAGAGAGGAATGCATACCCATCAGCATGTTTTGCTTCTACTGATTACAGTATCCTTCAGACACTGGGTTTAGCTACCGTGCAAGGCTTATAGATAGATCCGCTTAATATATTGATTATTCATTAGTACAGTACATTAATACTTTTGCTCTGCCTAATGCATTTTTTAAATACTGTTCATGCACAAACCAGTGAGGAGGAATCTCCTCAACTGGATTCCCTTAATTCCACTCCTGTCTAGTAATCATTCATCATTTTCAATTAAGTTGATATTTTAGGAATATTACCTGGAAATAAAAACTTTAAACTGTTCCCTCTGTTCTGTTCTAGACAATCCTTTGAACAGTGAAGGTTCTCAGACTCACACTTCTGCAGTTGCAACAAGCAAAACATCTGTGAAGACATCAGTTTTCCACAAAGAGGTTGCTACTCTGGAACCTTCATCTTCTGCTAAGATTACCTTTCAGTGCAAACACACAAGTGCTCTTTCTTCTCATATTTTGAACAGTGATAATCTAGAACTTTCTCAGCCAAATATGGTAGACATAAGGCCTGAATTAGTAGTGTGTTCACTTCCAAAAGAAAGCACTTACAATGTAAAATACCCAACATCTTTCAACAATATCCTCCATTCTGAAAATTCTATCAAGGAAAATAATAAAAATGAAATACTCCCAGTCTCACATGAACCAGGCTATGAAAATATCTCATCAGTAAGTAGGCACTTGTCAAACAGAAAATACACTGGAATTAGAAAGACTGCAAAAGATGTCTCTCTCTCCATGAATAACCAAATTAGTGAAAGTATTTTGGCTAAAAATACTAACTTTTCAAATCTGAGTCGCTCCATAATGAAAGGATCCTCTGAAATAAATAGCAAAGCTAGTAGCACAAATTGCCCATTTCCAGCACCAGAAAACTGTGAATCTGTGTCTGATTCAGAGGGTCATCAAATCAGCATCCAGACATCTGAAAATAACATTGATGGAGGAATTCTTAACAATATTAAAATTAGATATGAAGAATTTCAGGAGCATAAAGCTGAAAAAACAAATACAAATCAACAAGGATCACATTACATGTTTTTTCCCAGTGTTGTTCTTTCCAACTGTCTCAGTAGAACACAGAAATTAAGCCCTGTGACGTATAAGCTGAAAAAAGGCAAGAAGCAATCTAGATTGAAACTAAGCAAAAACAAAGTGGTTCTTGGCAGTCAGCAGTCTACAAATGTCTGTGATATTGGATCCACAAAAGACAGTTGCTTTGTACAAGGAAATGTTAGTCATAGCATTCCTGATAAAGACAGTTCATTGCCAAATGATATCATTCAAGTTCCTCATTCCTCAAGTTCCTTTGCTTTTGAAAACAAAATGTGTATGGATTCTAGTAATTGCATTGACTGTCATTTTGAAGATGATGCTCAAGAATCTGAGCAAGCATTTGGATTATGTGGAAATAAATACACACTTCGAGCAAAACGCAAGATAAATTATGAGACTGAAGACAGTGAATCTAGTTTTGGCATGCACCATTCAAAAACTAATCTACCTCATTCTTTGGGAAATGAAGAAGACATGGATGTATCTAAAAAATTTCAAAAACGGAGAAGACTTTCTAAAAAATTGCCACCTGTTATTATAAAATATATTATTATTAATAGATTCAGAGGGAGAAAAAATATGCTTGTTAAACTAGGAAAAATAGATTCTAATGAAGAACGAGTTATACTTACAGAAGAAAAATTGAATCTTTATAAGAAGCTTGCACCTTTAAAGGACTTTTGGCCTGTAGTTCCCGATTCACCTGCAACCAAATATCCTATTTATCTGGTAGCGCCAAAGAAGAGTCACAAAAGGAAAGCAAAATGCAAGACTACGAAGAAAAAAGGTGGGAAGATACAAAATATGAGTACTAAAACTATTAAAAGAGCCCTCTATTTTAGAAAAAGAGCACATGCTTTTCTTTGTCCCCCTCTTCCATCATATAGTGCTGAAGCGGAAGACTGTGACTTGATCTATAGTGATGTTATGTCTAAATTAGGTTTTCTGTCAGAAAGAAGTTCAAGTCCAGTTAGTGTATCCCCTCCTCGTTGCTGGTCTCCCACTGATCCCAATGCAGAAGATATGACTAGTTTAGAAACAGAAACTTTAGTATTCAAAAATGCTAGCACACACGGCAATAACACTGTACATCCCTATGTGGGAAAACGTGATCAATCAATAACTCAGGTCAAGAGAAATAGAAAGCAACTTGTTAGTGCTGCTGCAAGAACTAATAAAAAGAGGAAAAATAGTTTGGCCAGTAAACCAGGAAACGGTGTGAAGAAAAAGCCAAGAGCGAAACAAAAGCAAAAAGTGTCAAAATTGGCAACAGGTACAGACGAGAAAAGTAATGTTTCCCATGCTGATGAAGTTAAGCTTGTGCTCAAGCACCACGATTTACCTGAAAGTTCTCACAGCTTGGGAAATCTACCACCACATTATACCCAGAAAGAGATCTCAGCAACAAGCTGTTCTACAGGCCATCTGCCATCAACACAACTTGCATTGGCAGCTAATGCACAGGTAAATCCTTTGATCTATTTCCATTCCCTGTTAGAAAATGAAAAGCCTACAGGGCAACAAAGTTCAGCTCTAACACAAGAGGACCTTCATGCAACCAAAATTTCTATGGCCTCTGGAAGGGAAAAAGCCAAAATAAGTTTCCAAAGACCTGATAGTCACAGTGGTATATTTAGAACAACAGAACCCTCCTTAAGTCAGAATAATGTGTTTGAGCAGTCAAACCACGGATCTCAATTAACACAGAATGCATACATTTCTAAGGATATCATGCTTAAGAAGGTAGAAGAGATTTCAAATTCTCAAAGCAGATTGTTAGCCCCGATTGGAAATTCAAATGAAAAGTATGTATTTTCTGATACTAAGAAGACTGATCAGATCCATCCTGGTAATTTTTTGCATTGTAAAGATAATCAGCAGCAGGTAGTTTATCTATCAGAAGCAACAAAACATACAGATCATATATCTTCTTTCTTTAAAACTTCTGAGGAAAGCCGTGGACCTTTTCAGTTACCAAAAAAATGTTTTGTAGCTTCTTTGAGAAGCCCAGTTAAAAAATTAGGATGGGAGCAGAAGCAGAGAGGATTTGTTTTGGATATGCCGCATTTTAACCCTGAAAAAAATATAAAACAGAGGTGTCTGTCAGAAGAAATCTCTCAAACCAAATCTGATTTCCAGTGTAAAGGCAAGACTCATGTAACTTCTTCAGCGTTCAGTGAGGGACAATCTGGATTAGCTGTTTTGAAGGAATTACTCCAAAAGAGACAACAAAGAGTGAATGTAAACAACATGCATGAACCATTGTCAATAAAAAAACAATTGTGCAGAGGTGTTTCCTACCCTCCTGATCAAAACAAACCAGTTAAAAAAGCACGTTCCGTTGCATCACCAAGGAAACCTCATACTCCCAAGGATAAACAATCTAAAGAAAAAACAGTCAAGCATTTAAAAGATTCTGCAACCCAGCTAAATAGTAAGAGTAGTCATATTACACCTGTCAGTAGCCCAGTTTTTTATTCTGACCCAGGTTTTGAAAGCTGTTACTCACTTGAAGATAGCCTGTCACCTGATCATAGTTACAACTTTGATATTAACACCATAGGACAAACTGGATTTGGCAGTTTGTATTCAGCAAGTCAGTTTGCCCCAGCAGATCAAAATCTGCCTCAGAAGTTTCTAAGTGATGCAGCTCAGGACCTTTTTCCAAGTCAAGCTGCAGAAAGCGAACTTTTAAGTCATCATAGCAAACTATCTAAGGAAGAAAATCATTTTTCTTCAGACCCCACAACATGGTTAAGATCTGGCCCACTGAGTCCTCAGCTTTTTGATAAAAGGTGCTTGGATAACAGTGAAAACTTTCTCCACAGTCAGTGGAAAAACAATATTCTTCCATCAACATCTCAGTCTAATTTGCCAGTTGATGTGCAACTGGAAGAAGCGTGCCAGAAGGAGCAGTTTCAGTTGGACAGAAATGCAATGAAGAAAGGGATTTTTCTTAGTCTTTCATCAACAAATAGCGAATGGAGTCAACCCCACTTTAGAAAGGAAACTATTTCTGAACCCAGTCAGTCACTTGACTCAGTTAGTGTATCTTTTTCCTCCATTTTATCTTCACCAGATGGTGAACTTATAGATGCAATGTCAGAAGATCTAGAGCTGTATATTTCCAGAAACAATGAAGGATTAACACCAACCCCAGATAGTTCACCAAGATCTACTAATTCCCCAACACAGTCAAAGAATGGAAGTTCCACACCTCGTGCTGCTCACATCCTTAAACCCCTTATGTCCCCTCCAAGCCGTGAAGAGATCACATCAACTTTACTGGATCATGATCTGGCAGAAACAATTTATCAGGAACCATTTTGCAGCAACCCTTCTGATGCCCCAGAAAAGCCCAGGTAATACAGATGGGTTGGATGATTTTCTCTAATCATGCTTATTTTAAAATTTCATTTATGAAAATAAAAATTAGTTAAAGGTCTCGTATCTAATTTCTCTCCTGATCTTGTAAATAAGGGCCAGAACCCCTTGGGGTTAAAACAGTTTTCATATATAAAGTGAAGTGGTTCTGATTCGTTTTTCAAAGATACAGATCCAGGGCTCCCTGTAGAACTAATGCAGGATTTCTTTGTTGGAAATGTATTAGAACTTGACATTTTTCTTGTTTGTTAAAAACATTGTTGCACTAACTTAGTTATTCATAAATAATAATTTTTATGTGTTACAGATTTTAAAAGTATTTTTCATTCTGACCTTTGAATAAGAAAAAACATTTATATGTGCTAATGTTGCATTGAAGCCATATTTCTAATATTGCCATGTATTTATAAATTTAAATACAATAATGGCCATATCCTATTGATCTTCCTGTATTGTTTCTATCATTGGCTATAGCCAGTTGACAAAGTGCTGGGGTGCGTCTCAGTTGCATGTCTGCACAACGTAGATGTTTTTTGTCACCTTGTCTTTTGACCACCACAAGTGATGCAAATTTTATGTGAACATTGATTAAATGCCAGCTAATGCAATGTTTAATAAAATCACTGGCAAATTTTTAACTTGGCCTGATCTCCTGTTTGTGCAGCTATATCTGTGTAAGGCTGGTGATGTAATCAGTAGGATGATTTTCCTCCAGATGATGAAAGGTATTGCTCAGAAACTTTAATAGCCACAGGTTGGATGAGAGAAGTGCTTACTTTTTGAGAAACTACCCCTTACATTGATGTAGTTGCTCATACAGGATTTCAGCCTTTGTCTTATTAGAAAATAATGGAAAGTATTATTTTCACAGAGAGATTGGTGGAAGACTACTTACAGTTGAAACTAGACTTCCAAATGACCTGCTTGAGTTTGAGGGGGACTTCTCACTGGAAGGGCTAAGGCTATGGAAGACTGCCTTTCTGGCAATGGCTCAAAGTCCTCGATCCGGATCTCCCCTTCGTAATAGCCAGTCAACTACTGACAAAAAACAAAAAAATAGTCACAAAGCTGGTGATGACAAAAAGATAGTCATCATGCCTTGCAAATGTGCACCAAGTTACCAACAAGTTCAGGCATGGCTTCATGTCAGAGAAGATTTTGAACTTTTTAGGAAAAGGACTGTTGTCCAATTGGCTGAAATAGAAAAGGCGGGTGAGAGTGTGGACTGCCCTTCTTTGCTTAAAAATCTGTGTTATCAGACGGTCAAGGTAGCTGAGGATTCCAGAAAACCTGCTGGACAAGCAGAAGATGTAGGTTTTTCATCTTCAAGTCCTGCTTCACCACACACAGTAGAAAATGGTGGTACAGATGCCACTGAACTGGGTCACGATGCATTAAAGAAACACAAAGTATCACGTGTCACTGCAGAGGTGGAGAGAAACAGAGATGAAGAGGCTTGTCTTAAATGTAGTCCCCCTGATTCCCCAGGACTTCCTCCCTGGCAGCAGGTGGCATCCCCTGATTCCAAACAGTCTAGCTCTGAAGACTCGGAGGGCATTTTGTCGGCTCTGGAAGAAACTGTAACACTAGCTGAGAATGAACAGAAACGTTTCATAAAAGAAAGCAAGATACTCTTAAATGTCTCCCCATTGTTCAGCAAAGAATTTGATAGCAATTCTGAAGCTATTTGCCTGCACAGTACACCCATTAGGGAGAGAATGTCTGAAGAAAAAATACCAGAAGAACATGGATTTTCTTCGCTGTTGCCAGGTAAGCTTACAAAAAGTGAGTGTCATGCAGAGTTGGAAGCTAAGATTGATGCAGTATAAGATTGAAATTAGATGTGCTAGACAAGCATTTTAAGATTTCCCACGGTAAAATAGATAAAACCTGTCAAAATACCTAACTACTCTAAAATACGTAATGTAGAGTCAATACAACCAATATAACAAAGAGCATTTTTATACATGAAATGGTACTTTTAATTTTAAGATCAACAGTATAAAGTGTTTTGGTGTCAGGTCTTCCATGTGTCTGTACTGAATTGATTTTTTTTTAAAAAAAAGCATTTTGAACCATTACATAAATTGAAAACTGTCTTATACTGAGTCAGACCCATTGGCCTATCTCTGTTGTACTGACTTGTAGCAGCTCTCTATGACTTCTGAAAGAAGTCTTTTCTAGCCCTATCTTAACATATCTGTAATTCAACTTGCAAGGGTTTTTTAAATGACAAGAGTGGTTCTCCTTCATGGCCTTCATGAAGCCACACAGATTGGTTCTCCCTTGTGCTTGTGTGAGGCTCTAGTAGGTGCCTAGCAACAAAATAGCCATTATGCACTTACTGACCACTTTGCCTAATTCTCTCATTCCAGGACCAAACATCCAGAAATTAAACCGCAGAAGAAGAAATAATGTTGATGCTCTTCGAAAAGTACTTTTGACAACACATGTTAAGGTAAAAAGATATTAAAAATAAATGTACTCTTTGATTAGGTTCTACTTCAGTTATTTATTTCCTGGTTCTGAGCTATGTATGCATTATCTGTATTGTAGTCTATAATCATTTGCTATGGATTACTTTTCAAAGCCCATTTTCAAAGTTCTCCATTAAAGAATTAGTGATTGGCTATATTAACAGGGTGACTTTCCTGAGAGTGACATAGCCTGTCCAGCTGCTTTGAGATATCACCCTCTTTTTCTAAGACATCTTCCTTTAGCTCAGCTGTAGGGGAAAAAAGAAAGA
The DNA here is from genome assembly GCA_023846285.1 of Phrynocephalus versicolor. Lineage (NCBI taxonomy): Eukaryota > Metazoa > Chordata > Lepidosauria > Squamata > Agamidae > Phrynocephalus > Phrynocephalus versicolor. The sequence goes on from JAHTLZ010000122.1 coordinate 2,800,891, forward strand.
AAGAAGTGGTGGAATTTCTAGTCCACATCCTTTGAAATATAGTGCTTTTTTAAAAAATCAGGAGAGTCTTAGAGAAAGACTAACTTTCATGGACAAGTGAAAATGTTATAAGAATCTTAATTTTATTTAGAAAGAGTTTTGGGTTCCATAGCACACGTAGAATTCATTTAGACAGGGTGTTCTGAGAGAGGACATCTTGCCCTTGTATTAATAAGACATCCCAAAAGGAGTGAGCAAACTTGTGCTTTCATGGAACCCATTCACTCTTTTCATGAATAGTGAGTTCAGTGAAATCCATTCCCTTTACAGACATTGTTCTTTTGTCCAGTGATGTATTATTTATTTATTTATTTATTTATTCTCAATTTCTGGTGTCAATGTGTACTTTCACCTGTTTTTTTTAAAGATCCAGTTGTGAGCCACCTTTGATTCTAGTCTGAGGAAAAGGAGAGAAAAGTCAAATATATAAATTGCCCATTATTTGCTCTGGGCAGAAGTAATATATTAAGAAGAAAATAGTGTTTTTTTTTGTTTTATGTTTTTTTTACAGAACCAGTTCACTGCTCTAAGCACACCAAAGAAAGAGCCTTCTCAGATAGAAGGACCATCTTTAAACAACTCGTATGGTTTTAAAATAAGTATACAAAATCTTCAGGACGCAAAGAATTTACATGAGGTAGTTTCTCTCATTGATTATATTTTAATGTTGTTCTATTTATCTTTCTCAGGTCTCCTTTTGCTTATAAGTTTTATTTGTAAGAGAAGAGAGAGATACTTGAATCAAATGTATTGTAGACTGAAGGGGTTTCATAGAAGCCCTTTTCCCACCACATCTACACTACTCCTGGTTGTTCTGAGGTGGCAGAGCCCAGGAGGGAGTCACCTGTGATGAAGACAATGGAAGTTTAGCTAGAACTGAACCCTCACCCCCAACATCCTGGTCTCCCAAGCTTAGAGATGCTCCATAGAGTTTAACACGAAAAATAAGGCACTGAGAACTAGTACACCAACTAGTACACCAACTTTGCAAGAAAGATTCCACCACTCCTACACACAAACACTGGGGGGAAATCCCAGTACTGTAACTGGTTGAGGCAACCTCTAGTTTCTGTACCATTAACCTTCACCATCAAAAATCTAGAAGGTGCTTGGAAGGATTTTTGTTTTTTTTATTTTAAAAAAAGGGAAAGAAAACTCAAAAATGACATAAGGACTAAAAGTAACAGAGGGTTATAACAAACAGTTTTCAAAATGCGGTAGCAAATGTGGACACAAACTTAAAGCAGCTTCTGTATTTTTCTGTATATACGACACTGCCATATGGCAATCAAGTGCTGCCAGAGAAGAAGTGAAACAGTGAAGTCAGTTTGGATTCTCCTCCACCACCACCCTGCTGTTTTCTTTTCTTGCCCTCCCCTCTCCTTTCCAGGGATCAGCACCTTCTTTTCAGTGTGGAAAGGCACTTGTTAATGGGCTGCTCAACCCCAAGCCTTTCCCCACTGAATAGAAGGCTCCGATCCATCCAGAAAACAAAGTGCAGAGGACATTAAACTCAAGGCACAGAGGATACAAAATGGCTGCCGGAATGGAAGGGAAACAGCAAGGTCAGTTGGGGGTTCTCCACCCCACCCTGACCCCTTGGGAAAGGCTTACTTCCGTGTATACGATGTTCCTTAATTTTTGGAAAAAAACAGTGTTTTGTACAGGGAAAAATACGGTAACTATTATGTCAGCTTCTCAGGCTCTTGCAGAAGCATAGAAGAGTACCTGAACTGAATGTTGTACCTGAACTGTATTTTGTATACCCCGTTCTCAGATTCATTATACAGTGGTACCTTGTATAAAGGAATTAATTCATTCCAAGTGAAATTCTGTTAATCAAATTTTCCTTTATACAAATTTCCTATAGGAATGCATTGAAAACAGAGTAATCCCTAATCGTGACCATTTTATGTTGTACGGATTTGCCCCATAGGCAATTCTGTTAAACAAATTTTCCCTATCTCCAGAATTTTTTATGTTGTGCAGATTTTATGTTATACAAACCGTTTGTTATACAAGGGTCTACTGTAGTTAATGCCTGTTTTTACAGTCCTTTTTTAAGACGTTGTTTTCTTTGTTTAAGGACAAAGGCTTTTTCTCAGTCATGGGTTGCCCAAGAGGATGCTTCCTAAAAATGGGGCTGCTGGCTTTTGAGGTGGAGGAGTTAGGGGTAAAACAAATAGTTTATTTTAATATTTAAATCACCTTGGCTCTTCAGTGTGTAGAACGGTCTTATTAGTTGGCAAGGGATCAGTATGTAGTTCAGGATGTTGTGCAGTTAACTTTTTTTAGGAGCTAGTTTTTTTCAAACTTTCTTCATAGTAGAGGTCCTAAAAACATTTACAGTGGTTAATGTGTCATATAAATCATAGGGACTCTTTTTTAAAAATGTGTGACTCCTCTAGAAATTAGCTATTTCAATTTTTCTGCTCTTGTGGCAGTTATCTTAATCAGAGTATGGCAGTATCTTAATCAGAGTATGAGCAAACTATTTGAGTTCCATAGAGAACAAGGTTACTTTTATCAACCCATATGCAGATTAAATTTGATAGGCTCATATTTGATTGTTGTCTCTGTCTTGCCAGTGCTTTCATTTGTAACCCCATTTCAAAAGTATTTTAAGGAAATTAACAGTGCATACTTTTCTGCATAGGTTCAACATCTTACACTCTTCAGTGTGGAGCTGCATGCTCGAACAAGAAGGGACTTGGAGGCTGATCCTGAATTTGATCCCATCTGTGCTCTATTCTACTGCATCTCTTCTGACACCCCATTGCCAGATACAAATAAAATGGAAATAACTGGTGCAATAGTGATTGATAAAGACAGAACAAGAACAAACTCCAGCCAAGGTTCTTATTCCACTTTTGTTTTCTTTAGAATTTATCCTTCAGTAGTTTGATTTTAAGGCAATGAGGTAAATAGCAAACCATATGTTAAAAAGTGATATTTACAGAGTTTTGCTAGACCTTAAACTCATGTCATTTCACTGTGGAATCATGAAAAGCATAGTGGTTTCCCCTTTATATCTTCCTGTGAACATTTGCAAAGGCCATGATGCTTGAGGAACAATATGATATGTTTGCAGTCTGTTTAATGCTTCAGCATGTTTCTGCAGAGGTACTGAAGATATAAAGAGGAAAACATGTCTTGGATGGAAATTCTTAAAAAAAAATCCTTGTTCTGGCTAGACCTTTCTACCCTTTCAGGCTGTTTAAGAATTGCGGTTTTGGTGAGCTTTCAAAATTAGTTTAAGTAGAAATGGAAAGTTAATTATGTCAAATGTTCCATAAGGGTGGTTGTGTGGTTTTCTCTGCTCTTTGTAGGGTCTAAACAGGGCCCTTATTGTATTGTACCTTTTTGGCTTTGTTTAGACCAGTGATACTCAACCTGTGGCTGTAGAGCTGGATGCTCTTGAGGCCCTACAGGCGGCTCTCGCAGTGTAGGCATCTGATCGGCGCTCCACTCTTTATCAGGCAGCGCGGGGAGCATTGACCAAAGGACCAGCAGCATGGGAGTCACTGAAGTACCTCCTCCCATAGGAGGAAAGCGAAGGAGCTGCTGGGATCCCCTCCCCACAGGTAAGAATAGCAATTGCCTCAAACCCAGCCGCCATAGGGGGAGAGACTGGGAAGACTCCCTCTTTTCCCCAGCAGCTAATAGGGAATGAAGATCACAATGGCGGGGGAAACATTGATGTGTCATAGCATTTCAATCTGTGATGTTCTACTACGGTGAGACGACACCATCACAGTTGTATTGGAACTTCATACTGCAAAGGTTGCAATGTCAGGACTTTGTTCTACTCTGGAACAGCAATTCATGGCGAAGTGGGTCTCCAGCTGTTAAAGGTTGAGTACCACTGGTTTAGGCTAGTAACAAAAGAAAGTTGGGCTTAATGCTACTTTTTATTTACAGATATTTGTGGACTACCTAGGTCTGAATGAATACAGTATTAAAATACGTGAAACTAATCACCCTTGCAAAGTTTTACACTGCTTACGATTAAGGGGCAGAGAAGCATAAGAAATTCAGTAATCTGCCAAAACATGCATCTCTCATCCACTGATTCTTAGTTATTAGGTCAAATAGTTGCCTATCTTAGTAAAAATTAACATTTTTAATGCATCATGACTGCCTTGGTAAGTTTCGAAAGGAAAATGTTAAGTCTGGACAGTAATTAATATTAAAACCTGTCATGTACTTTTAAAAAAATACTAATTATGTAAGAAATCACAAATCAGCCAGAGAAACTGCAGGGTGTGTGTTTACATTTTGGATCAGCAATCTTTGACTCATTTTGTTTTATGTGGATATATTTGTTTTTTAAAAAATTACTTAGAACTGGTGAAACTGATAAGGTTTGTGTCAGCAATTATTTGGATTATTGTTCTTTCTTAGATATTGGATGCAGTCCTGCTTGTGCCAAGAATCTACCTATTGTTTTTCCCCTGCTTAATAACCAGAGTCTGGGCAGGGGATAGTCCTTGAATATATCCTGCAGTGAACATCATGGTTTGGCAATCACAATAGACATAGAGGGCTATACTTTTTCTCTCCTTGGGCCTAACAAAATGTTTACTTAGCTCATAATGGTAGTCGCTGTGTAGCTGAAATGAGGCTCTTTAAACACAACTGATGTTATGTTAAGCTGATAACGTGTACCATCAAACAATTTGAAAAACATTTTCACTCCATACAGAGTGTGTGTGTGCGTATTAATATATAAAACCAGGTATTTCTTCCAAGACAGGGCTGATCTGCATCTAACTTGTGGTTGTAATAGGTCATAAACGTTTGAGCATTAGACTCCTCTAGTATATTTATATGCAGTGTACCTAGGATGGACTCAAGTCATACAAAAAAAATGAAATATATACATTATTCAAATTTATAATCTGTTTCATTCTTCAAGCCAAAGAGAGTGGAATAATGTATTACTGATGTCTTGATTTTTTTAAAAAAATATGATTTTATTTCTAGACATAAATTTTAATTTGCTTTGCAGGTCTCAGAGAACATGCCCCTTTGCTTACAAGATCTGGTATCTCGGGATTGGAAGTCACGTACACTGCTGATGAGAGAGCACTTTTCCAGGAGGTAGTGAATATTGTTAAAAGGTAGTGTGTCTGTGTCTCTGGGAATGGGTTCCCCAGTCTTTGAGTGTCTAGTTAAGCTGCTTCAGCTACTTCTTTGCTTTCTTCTTATTTGAACATTTTGAATTCTTAGGAAGTTCTGCTCATAACGAATACATTTGTCTTCTAAGGCGCTCTATGGAAGTCTCCAAACCAGACCTCTCACATCATTCTTACTGAAATTTTAATATTTCCAAAGTAAATATACATTTTAAACCCTAAAGATTCTCTAAGGCTTTCATATCTTGAAGTACAAATAAGTCAGAACTATTATAATTTAAAATTAAAATTTAAAAAAGATTAGCAGCAACATTCATTCATTTTAGTGTGATACAAATGAACTGGCATAAATAGGTGTGAAGACTAGCTCCTGCTTATGTGTGTTTTTTTCCAGTGGGAAACTCCTGCTTCCCCATATTTGGAGAACTACTCCTTTCTAAGTGTTTATAGCATCCTCTGATCATTTTATCTGTGGAACCTCAGATGTGTCCTTTCTTCAAGTGAACTAACAAAGCTTCAAAGTCCTAGTATTACCAAGAAAGTAAACTGTGAAACATCTGGCCGGAGTAAATTCTCCAGGACACTGTGTGCTAGGCAGAGTACATTTGCAATTCTCTCTCTCTCCAGCTAGAAAACTTCAGATGGCAATGGCATTGACCCAATCCAGGAAGCCAGAATACTAAAGAGTTGCTGAAAGCAACCAGCACAGGGTGGGTCCTGACGAAGCAGCGGATTCCTGTTCAGAGAAGACAAAATTACAGGTAAGGGAATTAATTTATCTCTCTATTTTTGGGAATCCGCTGCTCCGTCTGCCTTGGGAAGCAACTTGGAAGTAACAACTTACTTCTATTTTATTTTCCTTGAACTCCTCTACCATTTGATGAGAGGTGGAAAAACTATCATTCATTAATTCCCAGACATGCCAAAAGATAGCACATTAGAACTTCTTTTTATTTCTGAAGATTGTCAAATGAAGAATTGACTCATGAAGTCTTCGTTGGATGAAGAAAACACACTAATTTCTAAGTTCCTTTAGGTGAAAAGTCAAAGCAACTGGTTTTCTGCCTAGTAAACACCTATTGAGGTTCCATGCATTTGGAGTATCTGTTTAAATACTGGAATATAAGAAATATCCTCAAAAATCTTGAGTCAAAATATTTCTACTCTGAGAACAATTGCAGTTCATACTCTAGAAACATAAATATGACAGTTTTTCAGATAGTTTTAGATATGCAGAAGAAAAATATTGTTTGTTCTGTTGCACCTCAAGTAAAATGTGTTCCTGATCCATGATACCTTATCTACATCATTACTCTCTCTCTTCTTTCTTTGTCCGCTCCTTCTATTTTGTCTGGCTCTTTCATAAATATGCTGTGCAAGTGAAAAAAACCCAAAATATTTTGTTGCTAACTGTTATGCATCCCAAGTGAACCTTCATTGAACTCTGTGGAAGGGCTGTTAATCTGAATAATTCCTCAGTTGACAAGTACACTGACTGAAGTGATTGTATGACATGTGACTACTTCAGCCGTTGTATACTGTTAGCTAAACTAAAAGTATAAAGGTATGGAGGGAGAGGTTGACAGAGGGCTGGAAATAAAACAAAATCATATCAGGTGATTTTTATTTTCTCATTTCTATGCCCATAAGGCGAAAGTGTTTTAAAACTATGAATTATTGTATAATTTGAACCCAAAATTGTGTTTTATTTTAGCTAGAGTAAGACGAAACAAGTGAATTCTTAACTTGGCATTTTGACATTGCCTTGTTTTCATTAAGCGTATTTCAAATTAACAGTTGTAGGTTTATGTGACATGATAAACTGGAATTAGCAGAAACAAAGGCTTCCAATCTCGTATGCCACCAGAAAAAGAGGGGGAAAGATATGAGAGAAACCTATGCTTAATCCTTAGTTTTATGGTGTGTGTTCATTGTATCCTCAGACTATACCTCAATCTGTCATAATTTATTGGCTTTCTGAAATTACGCAGGAATAGGATGGAAGAGCATAGTTTTGTAATAGTTAAATAGCTAAGAACTGTCTCTGTTTAAGATATTAAATAATGGCTAAGGATAGGATGTTCAGGTTAGTATGGATGTGGAGAGAAGCACCTGCTTTAGCTTTTGGGTTATTTTTGTTGATTCCCAATTAGAGATGGCCATGAACCACCCGTTCATGCTGGTTCGGCCTTCAGACAAACAGGTGTTCAGTACTTCCCAGCCCCACCTCCTCTGGTGGATACTCACTCAGAGGCAGTGCCCAAAAGAGGCAGGCCAGGAAAACTGGGGCACTGTCTCTGGGTGGGTATCCACCAGAGGAGGCAAGGCTAGGAACCACTGTACACCTGTTCATCCAAAGGATAAACCAGCATGAACTGCCAAACTGAGATTCGTGCCCATGTCTATTCCCAACAAAATCTCTTAAACTCAAATATATATCATTTTAATGGGAAAATGGACACATAAGTTTGGTGTTCTTATTTATTTATTTATTTACTTATTTATATGCTTGTTAACCACCCGATTTTCCCATGGGAACTCTGGGCGGTGTACAACACATTGCGAAAAACAACTGCCCAAACATACAAACCATAGACAAACCCAAACAAAGTTCAAATAATGAAAAAAATGATAAAAATAATAATAGAAAAAATAATATATAAGAATAATAAAAATAAAAATGGACATAACACAGCAAACAGCCAAATGACAAGACTAAGATCTGGCAGAAGGGGGCTGGTGTTAGCAGTCATACAGACTAAATAAAAACCACAATGTACTCAGAGATCACCCAAAGCATTCCCTGGAGAGCCAGGTCTTTAGTTCCCTTCTAAAGGCCAGCAGCAAGTCCGCCAGCCTAATCTTCATCGGCAGTTTGTTCCAATATGCCGGGGCAGCCACCGAGAAGGCCCGTTTCTGGGTAGAAACCCTTTGGGCCTCTCTAGGTGTGGCCACCCGGAGCGAGAAGGACAACGAAGCTCTGGTTGTATGGAACGATGGTGATCTCTTGGAGATCTGCTCCGCCAGATAGATAGGTCCCAGGCCATGGAGGGTTTTGTAAACCAAAACCATTACCTTGAACCTGATTTGGGATGCAACGGACAGCCAATGCAGGCGAGCCAGGATGGGAGTGGTGCGGTCAAACCTGCCCACACCAGCCGCCAGCCTGGCCGCCACCTTCTGCACCCGTGCAGGCGCCGAACAAGGGTCAAGGGAAGCCCCATGTAGAGAGAGTTACAGTAATCAATCCTCGAGATCACCAGCACCTGCACAACCGTCCTAAGGGAATCCACATCCAGGTACGGGCGAATCTGGGCGATTAGCCTAAGCTGGTAAAAGGCTGCCCTAGACACAGCTGCCACCTGGGCTTTCAGGGACAAAGCTGGGTCCAGGACAATGCCCAGACTCCTCACTCGGTCCACCATCTGAAGGGTCAATCCCTCCAGACTGGGGAGAGGGCCACTGCACCCATCAGGGGACCCCCCCACCCACCCAGGAACAGAATCTCAGTCCTCCCGGCGTTGAGCCTGAGCCTGTTAGTCCTGGTCCACTCCACTCCAGGCAGCGGTCTTAAATGTTTCCGTCTTTGATTTGCCCTTTCCTTCACCTCTTATCTACCAAAGTGCCCAGTTGCAACAGCTGATGTTGCCAGCCGTCTTGCTGCCATTGTAGTCACCTTCTCATTTGTCTCCTCAGCTTGAAATCACTTCTGCATGCACACAAAACACAGCCCTGCAATTACAACCAAAAGCTTTTGCATTTGCCCAGGATATGCTGCTACTGCTTTCCTTCTGGGTCTCTCCTTAATTCAATTGGCCCCAGTTCTTTCAGCACTGGAGAGAATTGTAGATAGCAAGCTAGCAAGATAAGGTAAAACACCTGTATGTGCTTGTGCATTGCACATTCATCAGAGATGAATGCTCCACCTTTAAGGGTCCAATGTAGGGGGTTCTTGTGCATTCCTTTCTCTTCACCTTCCTCCAATTTTGACTGTTTAAATTGTTTTGTCATCTCTTGCTCCTTTTGCCATAATTCTCCCTTGCCCAGGCTAGAGATTTTGTAGCGGACATGAACTGGGGAAATGGAATGAAAACAGCCGAGAAGGCAGGTTCCTTTCATGTTCAAAAAAAAAATGCCAAAGATCTGTAAAGTTTTAAGGCAACTGCTGAAAGCTACTAAAACCAATGAAATGTTAAAGCTCATCATGTACATCCCTACTAATGGTAGCAACAAGTACCTTAAGATCTGAATCTTGAACAGTGTTCAGTGCTTCAAAGCCCTGCCTCCTCTGGGTGCTGCTTCCGAATGGGCACTCGCCAATGGAGGCAGGGTTTTGAAGCTCCAAACACTTGTTCAGCTGATAAACAAACCAGTTTGTGCCTGGTCTGTTTATCAGATCTAAAGCCTAACTTATATCATTATTGTTTGGGATACTGTTACAAACCATCTTGGTCCTTGGCTTACCTGATCAAGGTTTGATGGAGATAAGAGCAAACAAGACTATATAAGCATTTTGAAATATGCCTTTCTATCTATCAGCTTTTTGTTTGCTGCCTTGCAACAGAGCACAGCAGAAGAAGAAAACTGAGAGCCCCCCAGTGAGGGAATAGAGTGAACTAACAAGGAGTGCTAACAGGAATTTGACGGGGGAGAGGTAGTAAGGTAAAGTAGTAAGGAAGGGGCCTACTGTAGAAAGAGACAGAAGGAAAAAGGAGACCCTTAAGGAGACAGCAGCACAGCTCTCTTGCAGCAGCAGCCAAGCAAGAAACTGGAGCTGGAAGAACAGTAAGAAAGCAGAGGAGGAGAATTCTGGAGGAGAGAGAAAAGATAATGGAGGAGTCACAGGAGCAGAAGAAATAGAAAACACTTCACCAATGGAACTGCAGAACTGCTTTTAGATTCTTGAAAAGGAGTCTGATAGGGAGGACATGAGAGAGGCTTCGGTTCAGCCGAGCAGAGTAACTGGAAGTGCACCCTACAAGAAAAAAAAGTGTTTGTTGTAGAAGACTGCGTACTGTATGCAATTGAAACTGAAAAATGCTGCCAGTTCGCAGAAGAGGAAGGGAAAGGGAAATATTCCAAGTGAACAAGTTACAAAAGTGGTGCCAACATGAGATAATTGGGGTTTGGGACCACAGGCTGTGCTTCCTAGAAGATGGAATCCAAGGGCAGGAGATCCTGACAGGAAAAGGAGTCCAATATGGGCAGAGTTTCTTGAAAAGAAAATTCTAAAGGCACAACTGCAAACAATTCCAACAAGAAAGAAAGATAGAAGACAGCAGAAAATGCCAATGTGATTTCACAGAAAGCTCAGCAATGACTTAAACCTGATTCAGAAAGGGCACATATGAGAAATGTAGGGAAGCCCAGCCACAAAGGAAAAGTACAAACAGATAGCAAATAATTTCAGGGACGGCACTAGGAAGGCAAATGCTGTGTTGCTAAGAGCAACAAAACATTCTTCTGGTGCATATATAGTAAAAGGGAAAGGAAAGAGTGGCTCAGCTGCTCATTGGAGTTTTTTTATGCATAAATGAAATGCCAGAGAAGAGCTAACATCCCTATCTTCAAAAAGGGCAAAAAGGAGTAACTTGGGAACTGCAGACTAACCTGCCTGACATCAATCCCAGGAAAAATTATTGAAAAGATTATAAAGCATTTGCTCTGCAAGCTCCTTGAAAACAATGCAGTAATAACTAGAAGCTGACATGGATTTGTCAAGAGCAAATCCTGCCATACTAGTCTTATTTTGTCTTTTGATTGGGTAATCTCCCTGATAGATGGTGGCACTGCTGGGAATATAATATTTCTTGACATCATCAAAGCCTCTGACAGAGAGCCTCATGATACTCTGATTCACAAGCGAAAAAGGTCTGGCCTGGATAGCACAAATGTTGGGTTACAGAAAATGTTAGGTTACAGAGTGTTTATCAATGGCTCCTTCTCAAACTGTGAGAATTTAACAGGTGGGGTACAACAAGGCTCAGTACTGGTTTCAGTACTGTTCAGACTACTTGATCTTATACTGAATTATCATCTTCTCTGTTAGGCAGTAGCTTATGAGCATGTAGAAAAGGTCTTGCCTAGCCTATTGTCTCAATTACTTTTAACTGAAAATACTAGATATTAAATTCAAGAATGTCTGCTTATGAATCAGCTCCTCCATCACTGAACCATAATCACTTCCCATTTTCATCTATGCATAGAAGAGTTCAGGATGTACCACCCATCATTAAAGTGGTGCAATTCATAAATGCCATTTTATTAATAACATGGGTGTATGTAGCCTCCCAGATGAGGTTGGGTTTTAGCTTAACTGCCACCCCTGAGCAAGCATGGTTGGTGGTCAAGAATGATTGGAATTCGGGTTGGACAACACTTCTGTTGTTCTGCAAAACAGAACCAAGTACATGTATAATGGTCATCATCTGAATCTCCTTTTTAAAAACCAAGCACTTGTAGACAGAAAAGTAAAAAAGTTTAAAAAATTGTACCAGTTCATCCAAACACCAAATGTATGGACTCAGATGTGCCTTATCAATAGAGTAATTGGGGGGAAATCACACTGCCATCATTGTCATGGATCATCTACGCTAGAAGTGTTCTACAATTTGCAGTAAGGTTCAAAGGCAGGCATCTGGAGTTACAATGAGATAGTAGTAGCTTCACCATAGTGCAAATTGAAGTTTATTGCCTTGGTTAGAATGAAACTACTCTGTGCTTTTGTTCTGAATAGACATATTCTTCTAAATATAATTTTATTCTGAAAAATGGCAGTTTTTATTGTTCATATCATTATTTCAGGCAGTAGTATTTTTAAAAACTGTAACATAATCTTGTAGTCTGTGCTGGAACAACTGCTTGTCAATGGAATACATTATAACGGAGCAACTTCTTTCACAGTCTGCATGAAATAATGCAGATTTTTAGATATATAAACCTTGCTTAAACATTGAGATAGATATTTTATTTTACATGTGCTAGAATAAGTGAGAGCCCTGGTGGCTTAGATTATGAGACTAGAACTCCCAAGTAATGGTTGTCCACAGGGCTACCATGATTTATGTGCTTTTTTGAGCTGCTCAGATCACAGACAGTACAGATATTACATGATCAGCATCTACGTAGAGTTAATTATTCCCACAAACTATGGATTTGAAACAATCTGCATGTTCATGAACCTGACAACTGTCTTTTATATTACATTTTGTCAGAAGCAGGCTTCAGTTTCCTAACTGAAATAGCTATAAACTCAGTGCTGGTATTCTGATTCTTGAGCTAATTCTTCAGTAGTTAATCCCTGTCTTCTCACCTGCATTGATAAATGTTGGATTTTACTAAAAGCAAAATAAATTCTCTGATTCCCTACAACTTCCCTCTTATCACATCAGAAGGTCTATCGCCTGACCAGCTTCCTAAGAGCTTGTAAAACTTTATAGATCTCTAGAGAAAAATAACTTGTGTTTTACACAACTGGTATTTATCTCGTTCTATGACTCCAGGCAACATCAGCTTGTCTGTTTCTACAAGCTTTATCCATCTACATTGCTTCTATGTGCCACACCACAAGATATTTCAGAGTTGTTGAAAACATGTAGCCTGAAAGTTACAGGCATGTTTCAGTTAAAACCAGTTATACACCTATGAAAAAGTAGAGACAAAAATACTTTAATATATGAGAACTAAACTTAAGTTCAGACAAATACTTAAGTCAGATTTCAATCTAAGATGCAGGTGCATAAAAAATACAATAAAATATTAAAAATAGTGTTTTAATAATATGCTAAAATGCTGAAGCTTTTAGCAAATTGAAACTCAAAAGCAGAGAATACAACTCTTAGAATACTTCATTAAAAAGTAAAAAAAAAGATTATAGCTTTAATCAGTCTTTAGTCTTTAATCATATTAGTGGGCATACATGAGAAATATTCTAGATGATCACCTAGCCAAGCCAGTTTGAATTTTTGGAGGAAAATCCATGATGTCTTTGCTGCTCTGCTGGTATGTGTTGTTGCGCATTGAAGTCTGTGTTGTTGGTATCTGGTGTCTGTGGCATGTGTGTGTTGTGTCCGTGTGTCTTGCTTCCTCGTATGTATATTTTTCTCAGCTATTTACATTATCCTTTAACTGTAAACAACTGAATTTTGTTGGTATCATAGCATGTTAGTAATCTCTATTAATTGTCAGGTTTTTTTTCCCAATGAAAATCTCTGTTGCTTTCACAGGTTGACAAAATAGTTCTTGTACTCAAGGTTCCCAGTAAGGACTGTGGCTGTGCTCAAGTGTGTATGACTCCCCTCCCCTCCAGGCAGTGTTCCTCCCTGGAGAACATATAATGATAGTTTCTAGCCCCTTTGGTTCTCATGGCAACAGAACCCCAGTGGAGTGAGGGAGTCACATCCAAGAGTGCTAAAAATTAGAGGGACTGTTACTTGTGTGTTAAAAACAAGATGAGTAAATGGCTGCTATAAGAGATAATAGCGTTCATTTTGATTAAATGGGTCCCTATACTTGTGGAATAGTACATTACTTGGATATCATTTTACTGGATGGACAAAGTGCCATAAATATAAAGTCCTAGCGAATTAAATTGGTCAGGTACCAACTTCCTCTATTCACATTTAGTATTTTCTCTCTCACAGGGTTTTTTCTTTCACACTTGCTTTTGTTTTCTTATCATTTGTTTATATCCACACCCAAGGGTTAGGTAGGAAAGGAGGCTCTTTTGCACAGCCATATTTGTTTTCATTGAACTTGCATTCAGACTTGGCTGGAGACCTGGCTGATTGCCCTGCAGTGACGTCTAGTAAACTACAGTACTGTTGAAACCTTATTTTTAAAGCACAGTGCCCATTTTCAACACATACACGCCTTTAATTATTTTAACACTATTTATGCAAAATCTCAAACCTTGATACTCTCATGTAATATGGAATCAGGATTTGTTATTTAAAGAAAAGCAAGATGTTTCAATAGGCAAGTCGCAAGTGTCCTTATCAGTTCTGGCCACTGAGGATATACAGTACATTGTTGGCTTTAGTTCCCTTTGTGAAAAATGAATTTGGAAGAACAGGATAGTAGTAATTATATAGACATGTAACAAACCCTGAACTAGAGGCATTCTTCAACAACTTTGATGAATATTCAAAATAAAACAAAACAAATGTTTGGAAATGAAAAGCTGCTGAACAAATAGTCTCTGCAAAACTCTTAAGGTATTAGAAATTGTTTCGTTTAGCTGTAAAAATTGCAAAAACAGACAACTGCTTAGGATAATATTTTCTTAATTCAAATTGGACATTTATATGCAAAAAAACCAGCAGAAGGTCAGTGAGCCCCAAAGCTGTAGATCTTTTCCCTCAAGTGTTCATTTTCTTTAGGACAAAAACTAATGCTTTGAAATATAGAATGCCAGTTTTCAGCTGAATATCAGAAAACATAAAAACTATCAAAGTAGTGTGACAATGGAGCTAGTTAATAAATTAGCAGTTAGTAAATGGTAAACTCTCCAGACTTAGAGGCATTCAGGAGAAAACTAGATAACCATCTGTCAGGTACCCTGCAACTTGGGCTCCTGCATTGTCCAGTGATTTGGCCCGGTGACCTTATAGTCTCCTTCCAAATCCATTATCCTATGATTCTCTAACATGCACAGATCCTTGTAATCCAATGTCTGTTTCTTCCTGGTGAGGTTCTGTGCCCTCTTGAATGCTGATAGAATCCAGGTATTAACCTTCAGGGGTTCTGTATCCTTTGATGCCTCTTCCCCTCCACTCCTTGCTGCCAGTTCAGTTGATCACCTTCAACAGTCACCCTTAATTCAGCTCTTTATAATCAGCTTTTTTATATAACATTTACTTACAAATTGTTTGTTATAAATTGTTAAGCATTAGTTTCTAGCTAAAGAAGCATGACTGTATGGTATGAGGATATAGTGACTCAGTAGTTAGCCAACTTATGTTCCGCATTTCTAGCAGACTGCTATACCTAGTTTTGCATACCATAGTTCTGCATTTGGGTGTGTGTTTATTTTTGTACATTTTGAAATGAAGCTAGAGTTCAGGTTTCAACCTTAAATTCAGTAAAAAAAAACCTGACAAGTTACAAGGTTTTGCTTCTATGAAGAAAATATATTTTCTTTTTTAGGTATGATCCTGATATTTTGTTAGGCTATGAAGTTCAAATGCATTCTTGGGGATACCTCTTGCAGAGAGCTGCTGCTCTAAATGTTGATTTATGCCAGATGATCTCTCGTGTTCCAGGTGTGTTTGTGAGTCTAACATCCTTAATCATTATCAGAAGCCATAATGTTACTCTGGTATCACAGACATAGTTAGTCATTGTTAGAAGCCATTATTTTATTCCTTTATGATTCCGGATTAGTTCAGTGAATTAGGTATTTGGGTGCAGAACTGTAGGTTAAAAGTTTGATTCCCTCCTGTGTCCTCTGAAAGTAGAGACAGCCTGTATAGCTTTTAACAAGCTGCACAGTCCCAGGATACCCCCAGAAGAAGGGAAGGATAAACCATTTCTGAGAACTCACTGTCTAGAAAACCCAGGAAGGAGAGTCATCATGTTACAATTATTGCTTTCATTTTACTGTTCTTTAAAATAAATGCAGCAATGTGTGAAAACATACAATTTCTGCTTCCTTACATCAGTCTCTCATTGTACCTACCAGCTCTATGAAGCTGTTGATTAAAATAACTAAAGTCTGAAGAAGTGAACTTGTCCACATTAAAATATAACAGTCTTTACGGTACCACGACATTTTTGCCTTTTTTGTTTTTCATCTCCCTCATTGGTTAAAAGGGTGTCTGGAAAAGTTTGCATATGCAGATTATAATTAGCATGAAACAGTTTTTAAAACTTTTCAGGCTGGGTAACACATAGGGGAAAGCTTTCGATAGATTTGACCCCCGCTAGAAAATTGCTGCAGTTTCGAAGTCCTAGCAGAGTAGTTTATGCTGTAACCTACAGTGTACTGTAGTGGCATTCTCTTATTCTGTCAAGTTCATTTGTGATGGACTTACCAAAATGATTGGCCACTTCTATTTTAGAGTGTCAATTCAGACTGTATTTGTTAAGTGTATAATTATATTGCAATAAAATTAAATGCATTATCAAAATCCTCTTTTTAATGTTTTAGATGATAAGAAAGAGAACAGATTTGCTTCAGATCAAGATGAATACGGGTCTGATACTATGAGTGAAATAAACATTGTTGGACGGATTATACTAAATATCTGGAGAATTATGAGAAATGAGGTAAAGTCTGGCAGAATTATTTTGAAGGCAGAGGACTATGGTTCCCAATAAATGTTAATATATAGTGTATACTATATGCAACTGCTACTACACTATATACAACTTCAGAATAGCTTACTTTTAAAAATCAGTTGCTTCCCATCATAATTTCACTAATAAAATTAAAATGCCTGTAGTTTTCTAGTTTTGTATATCTGCCCATTTAAAGGTCATATACCTGTAATTCCATGTAGGCACAAGAAATATGGAAATGCTAAAATATGCTGACAATCATATTGACATACAATTCCAACCCCCCAGGGGACCTTGGAAATGGTAAATGCAGGAAAAATTCTGCCTAAATGTAAATGTGGTACAACAGGCAGAGAGGGAAGGGCATATATGACAATGACGCTGTGGCACCTTCTGTAACCAGAAGTTCTCCATTGTGACCTTCATGAAGCCACACAGATGGGTTTCCCAGGCGCCCTCGCACCAGAGGTCGGAACTTCCCTAGCAATAGGAAAGTTCGTTAGTCTCTGCCCCCGCACCCTGCGCATGTGCATGGGTGTTCCCGCCTAAACGCCTCAGTTCCTCTTAACCGCCGTGGCTAGAGGTTCTTCTTGGCTAGTCTCCGTGAAACTTTTTCGTCCACTCAGGATTTTTTCTTCTATTTCGGCTTTTGACTCGGACTGTTTTCGGCTCATGTCTTTCGCGCCCCCCTTCAAACACTGTTCAAACTGCCAGGCTAAGATCCCTCTTACGGACGGACACGAACTTTGCTTAATTTGCCTCCGTGAACACCACCGTACCGACTCTTGTCCAATCTGCAGGAGGTTCAGCTCTCAGGCCATTAAAAATCGCCGCAACCGCCTGGTGAATTACCTTCTCGAGCGCTTGCTTCACCCGCAACCAATGGAGCAGAAGACGACTGATCTACCCCATAAGTCGGAGGCTTCGGGTCGGGTGGAAAAACCGAGGGAGAAGTCGAAGAAGATCCCGGTTCTACAAGCTGTGGCTACTTCGAAGCTGAAACCATCCGCTAGCCCGTCCCGAGCTATTTCCTCGAAGTCCTCCTCTAAACCTCTGAAGACTTCGAAACCGCCTCCAAAGAGCTCCACTGCGTCGAGTTCGACTACGACAGCCACTCTTTCTTCGTCTCAGGCCTCTCCTTCGGTAACCGTCAAAAACGAATATTCCAGTTCGGCGGTGGCTGTGGTTCCTAAGGCTCCTACCTTGAGGTACCAACAGCTTCTTCCTTCGGACCCTTCGGATTCGTCACCCGAAGATGACGGAGCCCCTCCTCCAAATATCACCTTGGTGGGCTCGACTCTGATAATGGACACTGGGACCCGTCGGTCCGCAACTGAAGGGACCAGTCAGTCCAGAGAGCCTCCTGTTCGCTCTCCATCCCTGGCTTCTAAGGCTACCTTGTCCCCGGTTCCACTCCGGGAGACTGAGCTCAAAGAGCGTGCCTCTTCCCTGCCTCCGACGTTCCGTTCGGGTTCGTCGTCGAAGCCGGAGAAGCACCAACGTGACAAACACGTCCAGCTGCAGTCTACCATCCCGACTGCTTCGATCGGTTTCAATTCTTTGATCCCAGTGCTTCAGACCGAATCCGTACCTGCTGCTGTGACCCAGGCTCTAACACCGCCCAAGCGGACCACTGAGGCTTTGGATTCAATGGCGCCTCCTAAGAAGAAGAGGCGTAAGGAGCATCATACTCAAGCTCCCTTGCCTGTCCCTCTGATACCGGCCTTCTCCCTCCGTTTCGACGGAAGGCAGTGGTTGATCCATTCTGCGGACGAGGTCAAATCCGACCAGATGGCTTTGGTCCCCTCCTCTTCGGGCTCGAATCGGGAGGATGATGTGGATTCAGAAGTTGGATCTGTCGATTCCGCAGTCTCGGATTCGACTTCTCTACAGCTAGTCACCTCTCCAGATTCAGAGGTCGACGAAAAATCTCCTCCATCCTCTTCCAACTCTATGAGGAATTATGCCAACTTTCTCGTCAGGATGTCCAAGACTATTGATTTACCAATCCACCAGCCACAGCCCAAGAGAGTATGTCACATTTTGGGGAGGATTGCTAACGATGAAACATCACCAGTACATCTTATGTTGATTCCTTACTTCTTGACGATGATTGAGGACTCGTTCCAAGCCTTGTCGACCACTTCCATCCCTCGCAAGCTGGAAGCTCTCTACAGAGTCCATGATGATAAGGCGCCTTACCTTAATAAGCACCCTACACCCAACTCTGTGGTAGTCGCATCCTCCCAAGTACAGTCACGTACAAAGCAAACCCCCATTCCTCCTTCTAAAGAAGGACGGAAATTGGATACGGTTGGTAGGCACCTTTATTCTTTTGCTGTTCTTCAACATAAGATTGCGAACTATCAAGGTGCCATGGGGGGCCTATCAACGGGATCTTCTCACTCACCTCCATCCTTTTTTGGAGCTGATCCCAGAAGACAAGCGTGCTGAGGCTTCCGCCCTTTATGAGGAGTCTATGGCCCTGGCAGGTCAGCAGATGAGGGCCTCCAAACACTCCTTCGATGCTGCCTCTAGGGTGCTCAATTCTTCCATCACCCTCCGTAGACACGCTTGGCTACGTACCACTGGACTTTCTGATGATCATAAGGCACAAATTGAATTTCTGCCTTTTGATGGTTCCGGCTTGGTTAACACTGCAACGGATGATCTTATGGAGGACAGACATAAGAAGCAGGACACTGCCAAGAAATTGAACGTGATTCCTTCCCGCCAGAAACCTTCCTTTCGTTTCCACTCAAGAAGGCGCTTCTGCCCCCCCTCAGCTCAGTCTTCCTCAAAACACCAACAGAGAGATCGTCCTGCAAGATCTTCGGCCCTGTCCAGCTTTGTTTCCAAGACCAAGAAGTCCAAGTCTACTGCCGTCGCCTCCAAGCCCAGGGATAGGTGATCCCGAGACGACTATTGACTACCATCCCATCCATCTCAATCCCTTTCTGGCGGCTTGGCAACGCTTCACCTCGGACCAATGGGTCCTCTCTGTTATTCAAAAAGGTTAGCTGTTAGAGTTAGTTTCTCTTCCCCCGTTGGGAAATTTAGTTCGCACTTCTCCATCACCTTGCCTCCTAGCAGAGATCTCTTCTCTCCTTCAAAAGCAAGCTATAGAAATGGTCCCGAGGCACCTCGCTCCTCTAGGCTTCTTCTCCCGTTATTTCACTGTACCGAAGAAAGATGGAGGACTCCGTCCCATTCTGGACCTGCGATTCTTGAACAAATTCTTGGTATACAAAAAATTTCGAATGGTCACCTTGGAGAAAGTCATCCCTCTTCTGCGCAGAGGAGACTGGTTTGGGGTTGTGGATCTCAAAGATGCATACTTCCACATCTCAATCCACCCAGCTCATCGTCACCTGCTTCGCTTCGCTTCGCTGTAAGGGAAGACATCTATCAATATTCCGCCCTGCCATTTGGTTTGGCCACAGCGCCAAGAGTCTTCACCAAGTGCATGGCCCCATTAGAAGCCTACCTCCACACACTGGGAATAGTTGTCTTCCCCTATCTCGACGACTGGTTGATTGTCGCAGACTCTCAGGACAAGGCCCGCCAAGACATTGCCACTGTCCTCGACACCCTAGAGTCCTTGGGTCTGCAGGTCAATTACAGGAAGTCGCATCTCGAACCCTCTCCAGTGGTAAGCTTCATCAGTGCCATTCTAGACTCCACCAGGGCTATCGCTTTTCCTCCAAGGACCAGAATTGCAGATATGCTCCAGCTGCTTCAACAATTCCAAACACTTCAGGTCATCCCAGCATTAGAGGCTCAAAGACTGTTAGGTTTCATGGCCTCCATGACCTCCGTCTTGGTTCACGCGAGGCTTCGACTCAGACCTCTCCAGGCTTGGTTTCTCCGACACTTCGACTCTCTTCGGGACCCTCCCAACAAACTCCTACCCATCCCTCTGGACTTACCTCATCATCTTCGCTGGTGGTCGTGCCGATCCAACATCCTCTCTGGACGTCCCTTCAGGAATCCATTTCCCACCATACAAGTAACGACAGATGCCAGCAACACGGGTTGGGGTGCTGTTTGCCTTTCACACCATCCACGATACCTGGACTCCACAGGAGCAACATCTCCACATCAAGATGGAGTTGGAGCTGCTGGCAATCTTCAAGGCGTTCCGGGCGTTCATCCGACACCTCTCCGGCAATGTAGTACTGGTGTTGACCGACAACACAACCGCCATGTACTACATCAACAAACAGGGCGGAACACATTCGCATCATCTTCTGCAGCTCTCGATCTGCTTCTGGGACTGGTGCATCTCCAACAACATTCACCCAATTGCTATGCATTTACCTGGAGAGGAGAACTCCGATGCAGACAACCTCAGCCGTCGACTTCAGTCAACCCACGAGTGGGAACTGCATCCCAGGACTTTCAACCTCCTTTGCAGCAAGTAGGTCTTTCCTCGTGTGGACCTATTCACCTCCCAATCCAATGCCAAATGCCAGGAATACTGCTCCAGGGTGGGAAAGGGACTTCACTCCTTAGGAGATGCTCTCCTCCTCCCTTGGTCGAAAGACCTCCTTTATGCCTTCCCCCCTGTGCCTCTGGTGCACAGAGTGATCATATAGACTCTGCAGGAGAGAGCCAACCTCATTCTGATAGCACCTTGGTGGCCTCGCCAGCCCTGGTTTGCCTCCCTTCTGCAGATGTCCTCGGAGTATCTACGCCTTGCCCAGTTCCCAGAGCTTCTCTCACTGGACAACAGCCAAGTTCTTCATCCAGACCTGAATCGCCTCCAGCTTACGGCCTGGAGGATTCTGCCTTGATTGAAACTATCATTGACTCTTGCTGCAAGCCTTCCACTAAAAAACAATACACCTATAAGTGGAAGAGATTTTCTTTGCTTGCGACTGATAAGGGATTCAACCCGGTCAACCCCTCCCTTACATGGGTCTTACAATATCTTCTGCACTTGAAACGTTCAGGACTAACATCGGCTTCTCTTAGAGTCCACCTCTCGGCTATTGTGGCTCACCAGCCACAGTTTTCGGAAGCAGCTGCTTTCTTCAGACATCCCAGAATGAAGCAGTTTCTCAAGGGCCTGAAACACACTTTCCCTGACAGGAAACCTATTCCTCCTCAGTGGTCCCTGTCCTTAGTCCTACGGGCCTTGCAACGCCCACCCTTTGAACCGATGGCCTCTACAGACATTAGGCTACTCACCCTAAAAACTGCATTTTTGGCGGCCATCACTTTGGCTAGACAGTCCAGCGAGCTTTGTGCTCTTAGGTGTGACCCTCCGTACTTACGTTCCACCACGATAGAGTGGTGGCTTACCCAGATGTAACTTTCCTTCCGAAAGTTGTTTCCTCTTTTCATGTTTCTCAGCCTATTGTTTTGCCGAACTTCTTTCCCAATCCTACCACTAGGATTGAAAGGGGCATGCATACACTTGATGTTAGACAGGCCCTAGCTTTTTATGTCTCTAGGACCAAACCTATCAGAAAAACTAATAAACTAATAAACTGTTTGTGTGTCATGATCCTGCAGTACTGGGTACTCCTGTCTCTTCCCAACGGTTTGCCCGCTGGATAGTACAGACTATTAAGCTCTCTTACGAGCTGGCCAAGGTACCCTTACCCTTGGGTATTCGTGCTCACTCCACTAGAGCGATGGCCTCCTCCGCAGCCTTCCTGAAGGGTGTACTGCTGAACAACATCTGCCAGGTGGCCACCTGGTCTACACCTGACACCTTCGTGACCCACTACAGAGTGGATGCCTGCGTGAGGTCAGCCACTTCCTTCGGGATGGCAGTGCTTTCCTTTGTGACGGCGTGACTACCCTCCTGCCAGTGAGTACTGCTTGCAATCACCCATCTGTGTGGCTTCACGAAGGCCACGATGGAGAAGAACCAGTTACTTCCCTGTAAAGGTGGTTCTTCAAGTGGACCTTCGTGAAGCCACACAGCACCCACCCGCCTCCCCTCGGACCGTCACGCCCTGACTGGTACATCCATTACCTGTCATCCTGGCGGTCAAGAGGAACTGAGGCGTTTAGGCAGGAACACCCACGCAATCTGTACAAGCCCAGGTGGTGTTTGAAAGCCTCCGACACACAAGCAGCCAATCTCTTATCTAGGTCTGCACCCGCACAGAACTAAGCCCCAACGAGGAAGCAGGCTGAGACATTATTGTTGCTTTTCTGTGATGCTGGCCAATCAGGAGCTGTGCAGGGACAGGCATCATCCTGCCTCCCTGTCTGATTGGCCAGCACCACAGAGAAGCAACAGTGACATTGCAGCCTGCTTCTTCATTGGAGCTCAGCTACATGCAGGTGCAGACCAAGATAAGAAATTGGCTGCTTGTGTGTTGAACACTACCTGGGCTCACATGGGTTGTTTCGGAACCTACTGGTCCTGAAAAGAATTGCCCATCCCTAGTGGTGACAAATCTAAATAAATAAATAAATAATGTTCTGTTTCACCAGTCTTTCTTGTCTTTGTATTTTCTACACAAATTGTATTTAGCATTTGTTCTGTATTTTGATTACAGTAACCATTCTGTGTGTTGTGTTGCTGCCAGTTTAAATATTTACTGTTACCCTCTAAAATGAACAGCATATTTGTAATGTATGTTCAGGTTTAAACTTCTTGGAGCATAACCATTTTCATGGAGTGAAACATTGGGCAAAATGAACTCTGGCACATTGAAAACTTACATTACACTACTTTCTGCGTTTTTGCATGACATAATAATTGGGTTTTGAAGCAAACAAATTATCTGGGTATTGTAGTGACAAAACAATAGTCATCGTACTGTTTGGCTTCCTGTGGGGCAAGGAACAAGTCCTCAGTATGAATTAAGATGGAACTGACCACAGCCCCAGATAGAAATAGCCTTAAGTTGAGCTTCTTCAGTGTCATGTCTGACATCCATCCTACCCTTGCCTCTATCACCTTGCAGTTGTCCATTATTGGCTTGGATCATAAATTACTGGCATATTGGGTTAGCAATACTTCGGTCTTGTCTCTAAAAAAGCAGCGTTCTTGGTTTTTCACTTTTGTCATACTGTAGTATCATCCCAGTTTTTAATTGGCACTTTAGCTCTAGCATTGTGCTACAGCTAAATGGAGTTGACAGCTACTGGTCACTGGGGAATTCTGTTCCAGGATATTGGGATATATTATTTCAGGGCCAGACCTAGCTTGGATTTGCATGCCAACCACAGTGTCAGTGGGTTTACACCATGATACATCTGTGTTTGCCTTCCATTCATTAACATTTTCTTGCCATGCAGCTTGGATTGTCATCTTAGTATATGGATATCAGGGATCATCTTCTTCCATACAGTGTGGCCAATAAATACAGTTTGTAACCTGTTTCCAGCTCCAATACATTTCTTCTTCTGCCACTCCACCTTAAGTTATTATTTGGGTGCAGGTTATATAACAATGTGTTTGTACCATTTTCCTCTCGTTTTAGGTGGCTCTAACTAACTATACGTTTGAAAATGTGGGATTTCATATACTCCATCAGCGCTTTCCACTGTTTACCCCTCGTGTTCTGTCTGATTGGTTTGATAACAAGGCAGACGTCTATAGGTAATTGCTTTTATAATGAGTACTTCAAATTATATTTCTTGATAAAACATGTAATTTGTTTTACAGTGGTACCTTGGTTTACGAGCATAATCTGTTCCAGAAGCATGCTCGTAAACCAAAACACTTGTAAATCAAAGCAAATTTCCCCATAGGAAATGATGGAAACTCAGATGATTCATTGTGGGGCTCCAGTTTCCATTATTTTCTTTGGAGAAATTTGTTTTGGCAGAGAGGCCTAGCATCCACAGCAGCCAGCACCCATGGCGAGGGCCAGAGGCTTTTTGTCATTTATCTCCAGCTCCTGCAGGGTGTCCAGTGGGGTAAAGGAGGTGTTGGAGCAGGTGCCCAAAAGCCGAACCCACCAAAGCCACAGTGGGCACAAGTTTGGCAGCAGTGGCTTTTTGCCATCCAAGTCCAGCTCTTCCAGGGCACCTAGCGTCACAGGGGAAAAGCTAGTGTTGGGGCAGGTGCCTGCAGCTCAGCAGATGAAAAGCCAGCGACCCATACCCAGTGAGGGTGCAAGTGGTGGGTCCTAGACCAACAAATCTGTTGCTTCAATCCACAAAGCTGGTTTAATTGCAACATGTGTTCTTTGAACCCAAATCCTGTTGCTTCGTGTAGTAAGTCACATTAAAGTAGGTCCATTGAATCAGTGGTGAGTCAACATCTCCATACGTTCCATTGATTCAAATGGGCCTACTTTACTTGCTAGTTCATGTCGTAAGTTAAAACTAAGATAGGTTCCATTCGTATCAGTGGAACTTACATAGGAATTGACTCACCAAATCCCTTTAACTCAGTAGGACTGCTTTAGTGTGAGTGACTAATCTAAGGAGCAGAATTTCAGCCACTGAGGGGATATTTATTTTATACATTCATACAACCCACTCTTCCTCTCCTCTTTGGCACCTACTGACAACTAAACCACTGCTGTTGTACTCCCACATTTTTTGTGAACTGCAGGACTTTCTGCCAATGTAGATGGGAGAGGTGGGGTGCTACTTAAACTCTCTCTAGTCCACTTCCAGTTGTTATCAGTAAGGTCTTGGACCTTATTCTTGGTGTTCACAAATAGTTGGCTACTTTCTTGGAGCTCTTTTCTGACTCTAAAAAGTTTGTGATTGTTATTTGATTTTTAGGTGGAAAATGGTGGATTATTACATTAGTCGTGCCCGTGGGAATGTCCAACTGTTAGAGAAAGTAGACTTGATTGGGAGAACAAGTGAAATGGCAAGACTGTTTGGAATCCAGTTCCTGCATGTGTTAACAAGGGGATCACAGGTAGGTTTCTGTAAATATTTTGAAAATCACCTTATCTGGGATATATTTCTAGTGGGGGTGGATATGAGTTAAAAGTTAAAGATAGTCTTTAATTAAAGTCAGGGCATAGATTTCAGGAAGCCCCTCCTATAAGGGGCCTTCAAACTGAGCTCCAATTCAATCCTGCCTCTCTGTAAACGGTCAAAAGCCAACAGGTAGATCCAAACAGAAGATCCGTTCTCTTTCTAAGCATGTTGCAGGATATGTATAGTTTCTTCTTTCACCATCCTATATCCCTTTTTCTGGCCTATTTCAATGTTGTGTTCAAATTTACTGTTCTCTCCAGTAGAGCATTTCTAACAGGAAGTCTCGTCATTCCATACTTTTGAAGTTTAGGCTCCATCCACACTGCTAGACGGTTTCATCCAGTGGATTTGACTCCAGTTTGTTGGCTTTATATCCTATAGGCAGTGGAACACCGCTGGTTTCAAATTGTAGTACTGTACTTTGATCTATGCATTAGGGATTATTTTATTTTATTTTATTTTATTTTATTTTATTTTTGGTAAATGAAATGCTCTTGAAGAGTTGAGAACTGAGGGAACTCCTTCACGAAATGGGAGAATAATTTGAAAGTTACCCAAGGTGTTTCTCTCAATTTCTGAGTCTGAAAGTTAGTGCATTCAAGGTACTATTTGGTAACAACAACAACAACAACAACAAACACCTATTTATCAAACATCTTCCTCTTGTTAAACTAAGAATAGCTGTAACATAATCTTACTGGAAGAATGTTGGATAATGCCTATTCCATTTTTAGGTTTGACCCAATATCCATTTTTCTTTTGCAGTACCGTGTGGAGTCAATGATGTTGCGTATTGCTAAACCAATGAATTACATAGCTGTGACACCCAGCGTCCAGCAGCGTGCTCAGATGAGAGCCCCTCAGTGTATTCCCTTAATAATGGAGCCAGAGTCCCGTTTCTACAGTAATGCTGTCCTTGTATTAGATTTTCAGTCTTTATATCCATCTATCGTGATAGCATACAACTACTGCTTTTCCACATGTTTGGGACACATTGAGAACTTGGGGAAGTAAGTATTAATAATTAAAATCCCCAACAAATCTTCAGTTTGTCTCTACTGTTTCCTGATTCCACGTCTTCCATCATGAATTCCAAAAGATGAATAACCTCCCCACACATACACACCAGTGCTTCTTTTTACCTTCTCTTGTCCCTATGACTAGAGTGAGCAATTGAGACAAATTATCCCTCAAGGACTCTAAGCCTTGTGGCCCTGCTCATCTGTGAACCAAAATCACTTCCCTGCCCAAACTTTCTTTCAAGTTTTCTTTCTTTTGCTATACTGGGCTACAACTCAGGAAGCAAAGAGAACGGCAGTTAGAACCTGCAGCCTTCTCTTATACTTTGTGTGTTTCATTGATGTTTTCCAGGAATGAATTTACTACCTAGGAAGCTCCTTTCTCAGCCATATTTGATAGATGATTAAAGCAGAGTAGGCCACTTCGTACAGAATAGGAAGAATAATGCATTAGCTGTGGAGGCTGCTCAAAGTTTCAGTGGTTGATGCACCTATAACAGCCTTGCTTTCAGGGACTATAACCCCTAAAAATGGAAAGCACCTATAAAAACCCAAAATTAAAACTGCTCAGACCAGGCACTGCACAAGGTTTATTAGTTTTCCACTCGAATAATTATGGTCCTTATCCATGATTTCATTATAACAGGGGCCACTGTGTTGTGTATTTAGAACACCCTAAACCGTGCTGAACATAGTACTGAAACGTTCCAGAGGACATTGATCAACTCATACAAAACTGACATCCCTCACTGAGATCTGCAAAGCAACAGCCTCATTGCACTCCTTTATTTTCACCACAAATTAGACCTGTGTGCCTCTGTCACAGCAGTTTTTGTGTGTGAGAGAGATCTGGAAAAAAATTGGGCAGGTAACAGAATATGAGGTTAAATAGACTGGCACTGGGGGAAGGGTTTTTTCCCCCCATTAACATCCTGCTGAAAGTAGGAAGAGTCTGGGGCATGAGAGAGAGTGAAAGGAAAGGAATAGATGCATAACAACTAAAATGGATTTACTGCCAAAGTTGGATCGTGTTGCTGGATACCATGGCATGCAGATACCTGATCTGTTAATGCAAACAAGGAAATGGCCATTTGCATTAGTTGTTGCTGAAAACTCAATTGCTGTCTCCTGTATTCTAGGTATGATGAGTTTAAATTTGGCTGTGCCTCTCTGAGAGTATCTCCTGATTTACTGTATCAGCTTCGACATGATCTCACAGTATCACCCAGTGGAATTGCTTTTGTTAAGGTAAAGGATTGTTCATAATAATTCAGAAAAAGCCATCTTAGATTAGATCAGAGGTTTATCTGATCCAGCATTCTGTTCCTCCAGTGACCGGCAGTTCCCATGGGAGGACCTCCAGCATCCCAAATACTTGTGAGAGGCCCACAAGCAGGACCCAAGTACAATAGGACCTTCTGCGTGGCATTCCCTGGCAACTAGTATTAAGAGGCATAGAGCCACCAGGAGGAACATAAGGGCTAGTAATGTTCTTGTCCATGAATTTATCCAGTCCTCTTTGAAAAGCTATCCAAGTTAGTGGCTGTCACTATATTTTGTAACAGTTAATTTCCTAGTTTACCTGTGTGCTGTGCAAAGAAGCATTTCTGCTTGTTGAGGTTGAATTTTCTCACATGCAGCTGCATATCCTCTAGTTTTTAGTATGTACTACCCTTTCTAGTTTCTGGTTGAGTCTGACATCTTAAGGGTTCATCTCCACTGAGGGTGATAACCCTTTCTATTTATGATAGCATGATACTATTAACATATCAGTTTCATTATAAGATGCTTCTTCAAAAAAGTCTTGCCTTATTCCTCATAAGCGTCTTTGGTTTACTTGTGTGGTTTTTTTTTACTGTTAATTAAATTACCAAAAGGTTTTGATTTTTCATTGCTATTTTATCATTAAAAATTGTTTTGCTTTTTGGTAGCCTTCAGTAAGAAAAGGTGTACTGCCAAGAATGTTGGAAGAAATTCTAAAGACCCGAATAATGGTGAAGCAATCAATGAAAATCTATAAGCATGATAAAGCTATCAGTCGAATGCTTGATGCACGTCAGCTTGGCCTTAAACTTATAGCAAATGTCACATTTGGTTACACTGCTGCTAATTTTTCTGGAAGAATGCCATGTGTAGAGGTGAGTGGTGACAATAGTATCTTAAGAAGACTCAGGGGAAGGCAAATACAAGTGGTATCTTGTATAAAGGAATTAATTCGTTCCAAATGAAATTCTGTTAAGCAAACTTTCTTTATACAAATTTCCCATAGGAATGCATTGAAAACGGAGTAATCCCTAATCCCGACCATTTTTATGTTGTACGGATTCACCCCATAGGCGATTCTGTAAAGCAATTTTCCCATATCTCTGGAAATTTTTATGTTGCACAGATTTTGTTATACAAACTGTTTGTTATATGAGGGTCCACTGTAGTTAAATTTAGCAGCATTTAGTATAAGGCCAAACCCAACTCCAAAGCTCAGTTCCATGACTGTAATAGAAGAATGATGAGTTAATTCATAGTGTTCTGTAAACAGTATTAATATTAAAGGTTTACAAAGTATGTTAGGTTAAATCTCGAGTCCCATGAGTGGAAGACCATTCATACAAAAAAGGCTTTACTGTCCTTTCGCTTCGCTTATGCAGCCTTATGGGTGTGACCCACAGAAGCGACACTGAAAAGTTTGGAAAACTGTTGGGCAAGATGAAATCCTGTTCTCAGACCTACATCTCATAGGTCTGATGATATAATCAACTGCAGCAATATTTTGAAAATAGTGGGAACTTGATGGAAATCAAACTAGGATACACTCCAGCCATGCAATTCCTGGGTTCAAGTCCTTGAATATTGACATAGCTATATAAACTACAATTTATAATTGAGAGCAGTTAAAATACTGTTTCCATGTGTTTAATTTATTGAATGCAACCAGCCTAGGAAGTGTCTTTCAGTATGATCAATGGATTGAAACCAGATAGCAGACTAAAAAAAATTTTTAAGTATTATTCCAAAACAGAATGGTAATCTGAGAGCAGCAATTCAATCAGGTTATATCATAAAACAATAGTTTTGTTTGTGGTGTGTTGTGTAAAAATATCAAATCAGGATTCACTTTTCATATGGAATACTTGATAATATCTTTGTATCTACAGATTGGTGATAGCATTGTGCACAAAGCTAGAGAGACTCTGGAACGAGCAATAAAACTGGTGAATGATACAAAAAAATGGGGAGCACAGGTTGTCTATGGCGATACAGACAGGTATGGAGACTCTTCTTTTACTTTAGAAGCTTCCAAGCCAGGTTGGTTGGGAGAAGGAAGTCCCGGGGGAAATCCTCTTCTCTTGGAAAGAGAAAAGGAGGAACCCCAGTTCAGGGAAAATGTTTAGGGGATCAAAGCTTCTTCTTTCAGGATTCAGTACCCTTTTTTCCTGTTGATATCCCTAGAAGTTTCTTGCTTTCTGATTGGCTTCTTTGCCTTGTTCTCCACTTGCTAGCCATAAGATGACTAGCAAGTGGATGTGAATAACATGGTGCTACCAACAATATTCGATGTGAATCATGGTGCTACCAAAACCTGCTCAGCGCGTTCTCATTTTCAGGTGATGGCATAACCCTAGGCACCATGTCTGTGGATGAGGAACATTCCAGGTGCATGGGGTAGCAGATGTTCAGGGGTCTATGCATTATGCATCCACTTCCATACCGACCTGTTTGCTCTGGGCTCTATGTCAGCGCCATGAAGTTGTTCCCAGCCTCACATTTTCCAGACAACTAGAGTTTCCTTCCCAGTATGAGAACCAGACCTGCCTCTGAGCCATCTTCTTGCCTCCTTTTCTGGCTTATTCCTCTTTTGAGCCCCCCGTACCTGACATCTAGGTGTCTTCAGGATAGGGCCTGAGTATCAACACATAATTGTATGTTTTGCTTCCTTTAGAATGAATCAGCGTTGAGTTGGTTTACATAGTATCCTTTGAGCAAGCATGATATTTGAGTTTGTGCAGTGTCAGGATCCACAAATCATGGGCAGGAGGCAAGGTTCACTATAAAGCATGTGCATGCCCTACCACCCACTACCATAAGTTGCTCCTCTTCCCTTACTCACCCGCAGTGATTGGTTTTGCATCAATCACAACAGAAGCTGCCCGGGGCATTTCTCGTGCATGAGTAAGAGAGCCCTCCCGAGTGGGGCTGAAAGTTACTGGGAACATTGATAGGAGGTCAAAGAGGTAAGGACATCATGTGAACATCATTCTATAAAAGTTGGCAGTTACTTTGACTTCCTGCTTCTGCTTCCTACTGTTCCTCCTCCCAATGCAGAATAGGTATGTGTATTTATCTTTGTTGGGACTTTAAATACCTGAATTCACCTGGATGAAGGCTGGGCTAGAAGGTCCTATGGCCCAGGAGAGGCCACACACATGCACAGTTTGCAATTAGAAAAGGAAGTTGTCCTGGTGGTTGCTGGAAATATTAGCTAAAGCAAATTAGGCCTGAGCTCAACCTATCTTGGGTCATAAGGCCTTTCTAATTGGCAAATGAAGGAATGCACACATGCACACACACAGCTAGTGTATATAGCAGGCACTTCTTCATTTGCTAGTTAGGAATGGACTGAAAGTTACAAATCTGCTAAGCAAAATGACAGCTACTAGATCTATTGCTGGATCAAATATTATTTTCATATATGAAATGTGTGTGTATATTTCTCAGAGCATCAATTGCTTACCTAGTCTTTTGCTTTCTGTCCCAAGAAATGTAACTACAGTAGATTGCTTAAATATTTCTAGGAAATACTTTTATATAGTGTTTCTTAATTTTCTTTTTCAGTATGTTTGTACTACTGAAGGGTGCAACCAAGGAACAGTCTTTTAAGATTGGCCAAGAGATTGCAGAAGCAGTTACAGCTACCAACCCCAAACCTGTAAAACTGAAGTTTGAGAAAGTAAGAGAAAAATTCCATCTAATTAATTCTTTAATGCAGTTATATCCCACACTTATCAAAATAGAACTTTTCAAAATAACAGAATGAAAATCTGTATACAACAAAATTTTTCAAATTAGCCAAAATCTAGTGGTGTACTTCTGCAGGAGGTCATGCTTATGTCAGAATTGGTGGTGCCATCTCCTCCCCTGTATAGTTGCAAGGAAAAGTATGTGAACCTTTTAGAATTTCATGGTGTTCTGAATTAATGTGTGATACAATGTGATCTGCTCTTCCTCTAAGTCTACTTTATTGATATATATAATTTGCCTAAAATAATAACACACTAGAGATAGGTATGAAATGAAATTATTGCATATCATTCCATTTCTTTAGTAGTTTTGTTTCATTACTAATGAAATTTTAAAATAATTTTTGAATGGAATGAAACGCTATATAATCAATCCTCCGCAGGCGAGCGATTAGCGGCTTCCTGACTCAATTAGAATGATTTTCTTCTGGTGGACCCTCTTTGGAGTTGAATAACTCAGCCCCCTGAACCCCAAACCTCTCCATATTTGGAGGGCTTACAGGGAAGACTCCAAAGAAGCTACCTTGTGATTTTGGTGCAGATACATGGCCCTTTCAAGACCTGCATCACCTGTGAGGGAAAAATTCCCCTCACAAACAGCCATTCGAAGTGCTTATATTGCTTGGGAGAGAATCATTTATTTTTATTTATTTATTTATTTATTTTTGCATTTGTATCCCGCCTATCTTCGAACGAACTCTAGGCGGCTAACAGTCAGAATCAATATACAATAAGACAAATAAATCAATAAAAACACAATGTAAACAATTAATAAACAGTTAATACAGGCACACCCTACATCACCAAAGGCGATGAGCCTGATAGAAAAAATCTTAGGCAGCCTATCTATTGATGGCGGGGAAGGAAAAAAAAACTAGGTCATCTTCCCTCTGTTTGTGTGCACAGCAACAAATTCATCTCCCAAGGTTTAAAGAATCTGAGACATCGTCTCAGCACCTTTCTCCTTGAGAAATTGCTACAACCCAAAATAGTGGAACTTCATTCCTTGTCGGTACCGGGCTCGGTACTGACTGAAACAGCTTTGAAACCGAAGAAAGTGCCAAAGCTTAAGTCAGCTGCTGCCCAGAGGGAGAAGTGCAACAAGCACTACAGTCCCGAACTCAAACCTGAACACAAGACAGGCAACGCACTTGTTGCGTTCAGTACCGAAACCATTTAAAAGCTCCGTTTCGGCTCCAGCCATGCTCTCTGTGCCGGTACCGAAAGTAAAACAGTCGGCTGCAGCTGCAGTCATGACCCCTTCGGATTCGTTGTTCCTCAAATTCAGTGGTACCAACTGGTCTGTGAAACAAGCCACTGCTGACCCTCCTCCTTCAGATCCATTGCCACCTTTCCAACCCCAGTGGCAGGCGTCAGCTCAGCAGTCATCCTCGGATTTGTGTGCTTCAGATTCCCCTCCTGCTTCAGAAGAAGATGACGATGATCCAAAACAATTCACCACTCCGGATTCAGACAATGAGGAAAAAGTTCCACTTTCCTCTTGTGACTCCGTTAAAAACTACTCTGCTTTTGTACAAAGGATGGCGGAGTCACTCAATTTTCCTGTTCACCGTCCAACACCTAAATATTCCAATCATCTTTATTATCAGATCTCATCTGATGCAACTACACCTGGCATCCAGGAGTCATCCCATCATTCCTGCAGATGGCAAAGGACACTTTGCAAAAGACTTGTAGGCCTTTCACAGCAATCTTTAACTCATCACAGGGACCATCGTCCAATGCAGGATTTTTGACGCCTACAACTCCACTCAGCTTGTACCCTTCCTTCCATCCTGGCAGTCCATAACATCGGACAAGAGAAGGTCCAGCAGCTAGAGGCCCGCATATCTAACCAGAAACAAATCTAGGAGCTTGAGCTGTTCTTAGACAGAGCACAGCAGACTATCCTGGACAAAGAAAAGACAGGGCACACTTCTGAGGAAGAAGTCACTTCATTAACTCAGGAGGTAGATGTGTGGAGGAATGTGACTCAAAGGAGTAGAAGGCCAAGGGATCGTTCAGAGAGTCTCAAACTGCACAATCAATTTGAGGCTCTTTCCCTCATCACACCTCATGAGGAATGCACGGAGGAACAACTGGTTGCACCTGAGGATCTCTCCCTCATCACACTTGATGAGATACAGGAGGACACACAACAGGAACAGACTGGAGACTTCTCTCTCTTAATATAGTTGATCAGGTGCATGTAGATGAACAGGCTGCAGGAGAGAGGCTCCTTGTACGAGGGGATTCAATTATTAGAAATACAGAGGGATGGAATTGTGATGCACATGATAACCATATGGTGACTTGCCTGCCAGGTGCAAAGGTTGCAGACATCTTGATAGTTTGTTAGAGAGAGTTGGGACGGAGCCAGTGGTCGTGGTATACGTTAGTACCAAAGATGTCGGGAAGGCAAAGCGGTAAGTCCTGGAAGCAAAATTCAGGTTGTTAGGAAGAAGATTGAAGTCCAGGACTTCCGAGGTAGCATTTTCAGAAGGGTTGCCTGTTCCTCGTGCAGGACCCGCCAGGCAGGCAGAGCTCTGAAACCTCAATGCATGGATGAGGTGATGGTGTTGAGAGGAGGGCTTCAGATTTATTAGGAACTGGAGAACATTTTGGGACAAGCCAAACATGTACAGGAGGGACAGGTTGCACTTGAATCATGATGGCACTCAACATCAAAAAGACTGCAGAGCAGCTTTTAAACTGATAACTGGGGGAAAGCCGACAGGAGCTGAGTGGCATCCGGTTGGGAAAACCTCATTCCCGTGGAACGAGGTTGGAGAGGGTAGAGAACCTCAAAGTGATGACATAGTAGGTATTAGCACTGGGAGAATAATGGGCTGTGATAGTTTTAGAATTAAAAGCTGCGGGGGGGGGGGAGCGAAGAAGCAGCCGTTCTTGGGGGACCCACTGTACAGGTGCTTCTACATAAATGCTCGAATCCTCCAAGCAAAGATGGGAGAACTTGAACATTTGGCAGCTAGGGATAACATTGATATAATAGCCATAACAGAAACCTGGTGGAATGCAGAGAACCAGTGGGATACAGCAGTCCCAGGCTATAAACTCTATAGAAGGGATAGAGAGGGGTGGGTTGGATGGGGAGTGGCCATGGATGTCAAAGAAGGAGATTGATGCTGGGTCTGACTCCACCATAGAATCACTGTGGGTTAGACTACCAGGTCCAAGGAGCAATGTGATAGTTGGGGTATGCTATCATCCACCAGATCAAAAACTTGAAGGGGGCCTTGAAATGAGACAAATCATGGAGGTGTCTAAGAGGGACAGGATAGTAATCATGGGGGGCTTCAATTATCCCCACATTGACTGGGCCAATGTGAGCTCGGGGCAAGAAAGAGAAACCGGGTTTCTTGACATGCTGAATGACTGTACCTTACAGCAACTTGTCATGGAGAAAGGTTAATTTAGTAAACAAATGGGAAAATCACATTGTTAGAAATACTCAAAAGGATGAGAGCTTCTTGAGGTTGAGATATGAAGGCACAGTCACAATACTGACAAGAAAAAAAGATGTTTGAAAAAGTCAAGATAGTTTCACCAAGATTTTAATGGGGCACATACAAGAGATGGAAGGAAGTGCAGATCACTAAAAAAACCTGTAGCTAATATTTGTAAGAAATAGGTCAGAAGACCTCAAGTGCAAAATGAGCTCAAAATCACAAGACAGGTTAAAAATAATACAAAAAGTTCAGGGGAGGAAACTAGCCAGTGGATAGCAAACAGAAGACAGGATTGTTTTGTCTTTTCCCAAAAGTCCCCTTATCAGGAGAAAAGCAACCTATAAATAGGCAAATAAATACATAAACAAATAAAAAGGGGAAAGTGTTTAATTCAGCACTACTAGAATAAAAGTGCCATGAGGGAGCTCCCCCTCAAGACCATTAGTTACTTGAAATTAACCGAAGCCTCCAGAGTTAGATTATTTGTATCCAGGGAAACAATAATGAAACCTGTAGGTGCAGTCCCAGAAACAATGCCTATAATCCTCAAGAATGCTTTGGAAACAAATGAGATCCCTGTAGACTGGGAGGCAAATAGTGTTCTTACCTTAGGAAAGAAGAGAAGGTTCACGCAGCCACTAACTAGTCAGCCTGACAGTGATAACAGGATGGATTCTGCAACAGATAATTAAATAGTTCTTTCGCTTTCTCCACAGAGTTGCAAGCTTGCTAAATAAGAGGAAAGTTATAGATAATGGGTATTGATTTCAGCAAGGCCCAAATCCTATTGGATATTGCCCAGCTGTGCAACTGGAATAATGTCAAACTTGATCATGTTGATGGAATCCTGGTGTAATTCAGATATAT
Organism: Phrynocephalus versicolor; assembly: GCA_023846285.1. NCBI lineage: Eukaryota > Metazoa > Chordata > Lepidosauria > Squamata > Agamidae > Phrynocephalus > Phrynocephalus versicolor. Next base: position 2,836,635 of record JAHTLZ010000122.1, read on the forward strand.
ACAGATTGAACGTCATAATCTTTCAGAGGGGTTAAAGATGGGCATTTAGAGATGGACTATTGCCATCACAAAAATTCTTGTTCAAATTCAGTGGCAAATCTGAAGAAAATGCAAATGAGCTTAAAAGTATTAATGATTATAAATGCAGTTTTCATGCCATCATGGTGGATCTGTACTCTCATTTATTAGTTGATGCTCTGTCTCCTCCCCATCCCTGCTCCAGACACACTCTCACACTCCTAACGTTACTTCATAAACTGGGTACGAAGTGCCTCTTGAGTGTTGGGAGTGGTTTGCCATGGGGTTCCTCTGCCTCTGAAAAAATCAAATTGAATGAAAGTCATGCCACATGTCCAAAGTTTCACCCTCTGTCTACATCTAAATGAAGTGAGTTGTTGGACAAATAAGCAGTGTAAATCTGTGGTCTGTATCTGGGTTGGTATTACCATTTGATCTATTTGTGAAATGTATAGAGTAGAATAGCATCCTCTTCTGCAGGCTTCTTGCATTTCATGATACCAGTGGGTTTTTTTTAATTTATAGGTTTATTTGCCTTGTATTCTACAAACCAAGAAGAGATATGTTGGTTATATGTATGAAACTTTGGACCAGAAGGATCCAATATTTGATGCAAAAGGCATAGAAACTGTTAGAAGAGATTCTTGCCCTGCTGTTTCCAAGGTAAAGTAAGACAAGGCTGTTGGGGGAAAAAACATATTCTTGGTTAAATGCTGTAATAATGCCAGGCAGTACAGAGGAAGAATCCATTTGACTGAATTAGTTCAGTCACTTCCCAGATCAGCAGGAAGGAAACACATGATGTTGAAGGAGTGTTCGTTAGGTGTGGAGTTGTCTTCTAGCAGGTTTGTTACCTACTTCTACCCAAATCGGTACCTCCTCATGAACTCCATTCCCTCCTGGCTTTTCAGTTACACCTACTTTCTTTCTTATGTCTGTTTGTAGTTTCTGTATCCTGACTTAATTTTGTTTATTTATGGGTTGTGCCTACCAGAATGGATCCTCAGAGTTGGTGTCCACATATTGTATACCATTTGCAGAGGTGAAGAGCCATTTGAACGCTGAGGGATAGACAATAGTTCTTGTTTTTAATGGTGCCAGTATTTCAGGTAATTGAAACTTTAGGATAGGTTCAAGCAACACCAATTATGTTTTGCAGATACTTGAACGCTCAATCAAGTTGCTGTTTGAAACACGTGATATAAGTCATATCAAACAATATGTGCAAAATCAGTGCATGAAATTGTTAGAAGGAAGGGCCAGCATGCAAGATTTTATTTTTGCAAAAGAGTACAGAGGAAGCTTTGCATACAGACCTGGAGCCTGTGTACCAGCTCTAGAAATAACAAGGTAAATCACATCCTGGTATTGTAAGATTCTATTTGATGTTATTTTCTTATTTACAGGAGTTAAATTAGCATGAATTCAGTGTCTGTTATAAAATTAATTAAATATGTACTGTGGTAACAAGACCTATTTGAATCAAAACCAAACAGAAAGTTTTTACTGTACTAGATTTCAGCTACCAAGTCATATAGATATACATGAGCTAAAGCTTCAGTGCACAGCCTTTAGAAATTCTCCATATCTGCCCTGGAGCATTCCTGTGGGCAGACTATTGAGTCTCACTGGTATGAGGGTTTGTACTCCGGTCATTCCTCATCCCGCACCCCTGCAAATTTGATTAAGTGAAAGGATCAGAATACAGAATTTCCGTTCCATAACATTTTGAAGGTAAAGAGTGTTTGGAGAAAGGACATGGAGCTTTATGTAAATCCTTACAGTGCTGTGGCATGAAGCTTTTTTTAAAATATATATTTGTATTTTAAAATAAAGGTAGAAGCTATGCTGTACGAACTTCCAGGTTAAAAGAGTTGCCTATAGATAATTTATGCTTAAAAGAAAGAGCTCTAGAAGCAAGCAGAAATTTAAAATACAGTAAGTTAGTTTGTGAATAATTGTCAATTGTATTTCATAAGTAAACAGCAAGCATCACACTATCTTCATATGAAAACACAGTATTCATAGACCATAGGCACAGAGAAGGAAGTCTGGTATTCTGTGAGTAGTGCTGAGACATAAAATTCACATTGGCCTCCAAATAGAACATTTTTATATTTGGGGAAAGACAAAACTCGAACTAACCTAGCTGAGTGGGCTACGTAAAACGGCATGGCAGTGTGTTGTATATATATCAATCCAAGATGCTGGAAGTGAATATGGTAATAGGATAAACTGCAGAGAAGTAGCCATGCTAGATTGTCTCAGTATGTTGGCAAAAATAGAGGAGGGGGGTAATAAAGGGCGGAAATTTTTTTCAAAAAGAATGCTCACAGATGATGCAAGGACAGAAACTACATGATGCAGGTAAGAAGAAAATTAGTAGAAACCAGTGAAGTAGACAGTTTACCTGGAAACAGGAAACAGTCAATTTAATAGATACGAGGGTTGAAATAGTTTTGACTATCCTGAGTAGAGACAATCAGAGAGAGATCCTGTGGCATAAAATTATTCTGGCCTTTTTGTGCATTAAGAAGCAGATTTGAAATTTTGGACAAAGTGGACACACTGGAACTTGAGTAATGGCAACTTGAGAAAACAGTAGGGGTGGGAGTCAAAATCGTATGTATGTGATCCAGGGATACGAGCAGAGATACAGATAGACATAATCTGATAAATCTAGACCACAGGAGACTTCCAGAGTAGTTCCTTCGATCTTTCCTAAAAATGTTCTTGGTGAAAAACAAGTATGGACATGTTTTCATTTTGAGTTCAGTTGTTCTCCTCAGTTTACTTTGCATTTGTATGTATGAAATGAATCTTTTCCTCCTCAAATAGGAGGATGCTTGCCTACGACCGACGATCCGAGCCACGTGTTGGTGAGCGAGTACCCTATGTCATTGTGTATGGCATGCCAGGATTGCCTCTCATACAGTTGGTTCGGCGGCCCATTGAAGTTCTGCAAGAACCTAGCTTGCGGCTGAATGCCACTTACTACATCACCAAGCAAATTCTTCCCCCACTGGCTAGGATTTTATCACTTATTGGCATAGATGTTTTCAGTTGGTACCATGAATTGCCAAAGGTAAGTTAGTGAAATAGCAAATGCAGCATGTGGCCCCATGCTAAAAATAAAAATGTTTTGTAAAAATTCGTCATATACAAATCAAAGATATAACTAGATAAGCAGATGTTCCTGCCTTCCTAGCATTTTGATAGGTTTTCACGCTTCTATAGAATAGGTGTTTATCAGTCTTCCATGTCCCTACTCCGACAGGTATTTGCTACACATGCTTTCTCCCTCTTGCAGCCCTAATGCAGCACTGTGTTAGATTTCCTTTGAAAACATTAATAGTGGAGTACACTAAGACATTGACTGACTGCCCTGACCTGCAGTGACACGTACAGATGCCATGAGGCTGTGCAGATCTTTGCCGTTGTTGGGAAGAGCATTCCGTGGCTATCCAGAGTTTTATGCTAGGCAAAAGATTGAGATCGATAACATGTTTAGTACAGCGCTTCAGAATTCTTTTTGACTAGAAGAGGAGAGCAGTGGCTAACTTCCTTACTTCCATTGTGATATGAACAGCCTTATGTGAGGAGGGCACATCTAAGAAGATCATTATTAGACTTTACTTGCAATTCTCGATATATCTGGGGGAACATGAGATGCCAGATGCTGAGTGAAAATAGTAAATTTGATTAAAGTACTTTATTAAATGGACATATTGTTCACTTTCCTGTCTGATGATGTTTTCCACCTTTAGATCCAAAAAGCTGCCACTGCGCCCCACATTGAGCAGGAAGGCCGAAAAGGGACAATTTCCCAGTATTTCAGCACTCTGCATTGTCCTGTGTGTGATGAGTTGACACAGCATGGCATCTGCAATAAATGTAGGAGCCAGCCTCAACGCGTACTGGTGGTTCTTAATCAAGATATTAGAGAACTGGAGCGTAAGCATGAACATCTGGTTAAGGTAGGGTTTTTTTTTAATGAAGAGTATAATATTTTTATTTTTTTGGATGCTGGACCCAGTAAAGAAAACAGTAAGTCCAAAATGGGTTACCCATCAGTTGAAACAAACATGCTTTCCCTATGTTATGAAATAACTGTAAGTTCCCATTTTCCCATTTATTTAATTAATTTGAAGAGTTCTAGCTTGCTCTATATCAGTAAATCCTAGGGCAGGGAACCTTCAATAAAATCCCATTCAAAGAAGTTTTGAAATTTGGGTACTATGAAAAAATAAAACTCGTTGAAAGACTTCAACACTGTTGGGCACTCAAAAAAAGCCATAATTTCTAATTATCATATGCTTGGGTACTTGGAGAATTAATAAGAAATTAAGAGGGTTAGCTGTGCTGCTGTTGTAGAGAAAACAACAAAGATGATAGAATCATTGAATAATTGACTTGGAAAGGGCCTGTTGGGCATCAGTCCAACTCCCTGCTCAATGCAGGACTCAAAATCAGAACAGATCTGACAGAATGTCTAGTTTTCTCTTGAATGCCAACAGTGTTGTAGGACTCACCGCCTCCTGAGGTAACTGAGTCCATTATTGTACTGCTCTAACAAGACGTTTTTACTGATATCGAACAGAAATCTGACTTCCTGGAACTTGAGCTCCTTACTACCTGTCTTGCATGCTGGGATGACTGAGAACAAATCCTGCGCTTCCTCTGAACCTTTCATACCTTTCAAGTGTTTGGAAAATGTTATCATATCACTCCTTCTTCTTTTCCCAAAGCTAAATACGCTCAGTTCCTTCAGTCTTGGTGCCTAGTCCCTGATCATCCTTCCTCCCCTTTTCTGAACTTGTTCCAGTTTGTTTTTATCCTTCTTAAAGTGTGGTAACTGGACACAGTACTCAAGATGAGACCTAACCGATCTCCTATTCCCCACCCCACCCCTTTTCAGGTTCATCAGCTCCCTAAGGCTTTCTTTTCATCTTCGGGAAACTTTGTGTGTGGCAGGGGAGGCTTCCTCTAAGATATGTGCATGGCCATTCATGCCTCTCCCCCCCCCCCCACACACAGAGGTCTTTTCCTTCCCCACACACCCGCAATGGCTGTTTTTGCATTGGCTGTGCATGTGCAGGACAGGGACAAAATCAGAAGGGACTCTGGGTTGAGAAAAAATTTTAAGAGTCAAAAATTACCAGGTAATTTTTAGTAGTCCTGATTCTGGTGGTGGCCATCTGGTGGCCATTTTAAATATTAAAGGCTTCTCAACCCCTGTCCCAAAGCTCCCAAAGTAATGTATTGCTCACACTATTGACCTATTAATTTGGAGTGCTTTGCAAGGTATAGAAGACACATGGATATCTAATATAATGGAGTAGGCGCAAAACATGGCAGGGCATTTTCATCACAGTATCCAGGGCATTGAGCTATTGCAACAAAGGCAAGATAATTTGAGATCTCCACAGTACCACCTAATCCAGGATGTGGCAGCTTGATGGAACTCCACCTGCTACCTGCTTGTAAGAGTGATGGAGCAGCAAAGGGCCCTCTATGATTTGGTACTGGAGATTTTCATTGGTGTTGCTGCACCTCTTGGCAGAGAAGAGTGGCAAGTGCAACACAGGTCTTTAGTGGGAAGATTGCCATCCTTGGCCAGGTGATCCCAGTGTTCCAAGGGTTGATTGGTGTGATGGAGATCAAAATGAAGGGACAGTCTAGGTGGAAGGGGGGTACCACAGAGAGAGCATAGCATTTTTTCCAGCCTAATGTGATGGCCCTGGCTAGCATGGTCAAGGACCTGTTTCCATCACATTTACCTCCTTGTGGAAGGAGGAATATGTTCTAGCAATCTTCTTGGACCCCTGAAGTAAACAATGAGCAGTGGATATTAAGCAGAGGTTTAGTCAGTTTTCATCTTTTAAAGGTTGGTAAATTTGAGTACCCAGCTCATTGTGTGTGTGTGTGTGTGTGTGTGTGTGTGTGTGTGTGTGTGTGTGTGTGTGTGTGTGTGTGTGTGCGTGTGTGTGCGTGCGTGCGCGTGCGCGCACATTGTGTAATAAGATGGTAAACCACATAGAGAATGCTTGGAGCACTGTTGGGCAGTATATAAGCCCCACACTTTGCTTTGCTCTTCACCTGTACAACTTCAGGTCTGCTGGTCTGAATCACTTGCTGAAGCCCTAGCTGCCTTTTCCCATTCTGGGAAATGGGGCATGAAATTTCAGGAGCAGCTTTTCAGAACATGAATTTAAGTCAGGAATGCTTGAGGGAAATCTGCTGCCCTTATTTAACAGGAGCAGAAGTGCCTTCTGTTAAGAAAAAGCCATAATTGCATATAGCCCAAACCTTTTCCCGGTAACAAAACAATGTCTTCAGTATTAAAGTAGATCCAGTCCTGTGCTTATTTATTTGTAAATAAATTACCCTGCATTCAGTGTCTCTTATTCCCAAGTACCTGTGCATAGACTCAATTTTACACCTGTATTTCCCAATTAAATATGCATTCTCTTCTATCCACGTGTAGATATGCAAGAACTGTACAGGTTGCTTGGACCGACAAATACCATGTGTTTCATTGAACTGTCCAGTACTTTTCAAGGTCTGCAGAGTGAGCAGAGAATTGTCCAAAGCACCGTATCTTCGCCAACTACTTGATCAATTTTAGACTGCATGTGTTGCAGAACTCCAGGTGCTATTTTTTTCCCATGTTTACCACTTCAATCCTATCATGCATGGTCCTTCAATTTCATCTCGTCCATTAACTGCTGGCTTAATCTAAAAATAATGAATGTTTGTCCTAAGAAAATTAAAAATACGTTTATCTGTTAAGCATTCTTTTAAATTTATCAATATTATCATTTTTTCTGCCTTTTGCCATACTGTTTAACAGTTTAGATGTTGGAATAACTGTGTGTTAACATTTTGTTAACAATCCATTTCAAAACTAAAAAATTACTTCCCAGTGGCCCTCTGATGAATTACAGAAGCTCTCTGAAGAGATGCCATTGTGTTTTCTTCAACTGTCAGTATCAATATGTGCTACTTACAGATATCTCATCAACTTTATAATTTTGATTGCAGAATATTTTGTAAATATACTTTTTTTACTTTTCAAATAACTGAGTAAAATAATGTGCAATGAATTTTATACTGACAATTTTAAAATTGGTTGGGGTACTTTTCAGTTTTGCTCGATTCCAAGTAGATTTGTTGTTTTGACGAGACTGTGCGAACAGTAGTATGTGTAGCATTTCTGAAGCATTTTCTAAAAACCACTGTCTTGATTTAGCTATTACTGAGGCATTGTGAGGAACTGTGCAAAGACATTTTTGTTACAAAACTGTGGGACTGTTGCAATATTTTAAATAAGAAATTTATTCCATTTTTGCTTTTGTATAGACATTTTTATTGCTTCTAAATATGCTTAATATTTCATTATGTACTGTACAGTTAAAATTTATTTGCCTTCATCTTGACAAAATGTGTATTTAGAATATTTGTATAACTATATAAAATGAAAAGGAATTATGTTGTCACAGTTCATTTTTTTAAAAATCAGAAATCATTTTGTTTTAAAAATTACTAGATACCATAGTAAAGCTGAATAAAATCAAATAAATGTATGTCCATTTTTAAATTAATTGTAATTGGATTTATTTTTAACATATCTTCCTGAAAGAACTTGAACAAAATTGATGTTTCAAGACTAGTCCACTTTCTCTGCATAGCATTCCTCAATTTCAAAACTTTATAACGGACATCCTATCCTAGTCTCTTTAATTTTGCAGGACTTCACTGAAAAATTAAGTTATCTGAATTTATCTTTTAACTGTACACACTTGTACCAAATAAAGTAGGATTGCATATTGTTTTGTAGAAAAATGGCAAGAATAGGACGGGAAGAGGGGGACACAATCTTAACACATTGTTAGAACTGCAGTCTGGGCCACCGGGTAGAACATGTGATCCTCCAGGTAGTGTTGGATTCTTAAAAGCCCTAGACAGTGATAAAGAATTACGGGAGCTGAAGTGCAGCATTACACAGAGAACCATAATTTTCCATATCCCTGATCTAGAACATATCAGGGGACGTTGTTGCTTTTATTGGAACTCAAGCCTACTGATCGGGCAATCCTAAAGTAGCAATGAGGGGAGAGGGCTGGATTTCAGAATTTGGTTTTAAGCACACTGTTCTCATTTCTTTAGCAGGAGTAGTTAAGCAGGAGATTGTCCATTCAAAAATAATTCTTAGATATATATAAAACTATGCATTCCCTTAAGGGTGGTAATTTAATATCCCTTAGAAAATTCATGGACATTTGGGGATGGGTCATAGCTTAGTACTTTGCACAGAAGAAACTCCCAGGGTTAATCTCCAGCATATTCCAGCAGGCTTAGGAAAGAATCCTGCCCAAAACTGAGAGGGTTATTGCCACTCACAGCGAGCAAGCTTGGTGTAAATGAACCAGTGGTTTGATTTCACAATGTTAGTACTGATAAACTGTTCATGACCACAATCATAAAGCCATTCCCTTCTCCCTCCTCCATCAAGGACATTGTGTAGCATCTTTCCCTTTGTTTCATATTCTGTACAGAGTGTCTTTTTCTTTGCCATGGAGCGTAGAAGCAGCAACTGAAATTCAAGCCAATTTTCTGTTCTTTCCTGAAATATAATTGGTCATCATCTGAGTCTTACGTATGTTTGCCTTAAGTCACATAACCACAGCAGTGAACTGTCACTTGAGTTGCAGCTTTCATTCCTCATCACATGCCAGTCAGGTCACAAGGAATACGAGTGTCAGCTTCTTAACCAGTGCCAATTTGATACTATCATCTGTGCAAGTTGACTTAGACTAGCATACATAATAGGATATTGACTATTATTCGTAATCTTGTATGTAACAAAATCACTTCCATGGGAAGTGAGTTGAACGCATTTGCCTAGAGCACCACCAAAAGTGAGGTATTCACTAAAAAAAAAAAAAAAACACTCCCCCCCCCCAGATTTACAGCTGCTTGTTGGAAATTGCATTGGCAGAGATGACAAGGGAGCACGTAATACAGGCCAGCAAACTAATTGCAAGGAACAGATGAAAACTACAAGCAAGCAACTAAGCATTTCTTACCATAAAAATTAAAAAGCTCTAATTTGGTGGGGAGGGCAGCTTACGGAAGGGAAAGTCTGGCTTCAAATCCATTGAAGTAAATATTGCAAGTTCTAGCTCTAACACAAAAACTAATGGTTTCTATAAAGAGCAAAGCAGTACAACTCATATTGAGGTAAGCCATAATAGCGAGGGATCTACATCAGCTTTAGGAGGAAAGGGGGTTCAAACAAAATGGAAACAGGATATATCTGCAATGCATTACAGGAGGAGTTCAGGAATCTTCCTGTCTCATCTGGTTACAACAGCATCTGTCCAAATCACTGAAGTCCACTCTAGCCTTTTGGGAGTTAAAATTTGATAACTGACACGTTACTGAAGCACAAGGAGAGATTGACAGCTAGGGCACAGGGCAGGCTCTGATTAGCCTTATTGGACTCTTAGTTATTGCCAATCTACCCAATGAAGTAGTAACTCCATGTACAGGCATGCCAATTTTTTCTTTCCAGTTTGTTTCCTTAGCCAAACTAAGTCTTCATTAGTCTCGGAGAGAGAAGGAAATAACAAGGCTCGCTTTCTTGTGTGGGCTTTGATGGGCTACTTCCAAGTAGCACTAGTGACTCTTTGCACTGCCATTTTCTACTTTGGGGGCTTTGTTCAAATGTCTGTTCCTGGCTTTTAATTTCATTACTGTGGTTCCAGTATATATTCCCGAGTGAACAGGAGCCACATGTGCAGCACTCTAATTTGTACTAAGCAATGAGTGGATCTACTTGCCCCCTTTGGTTACTAATGGAGGGACACTAAGGGTGCATCTTCAACTCCCATGTTTCCTTCAGCACTGTTCCTGAGCAGAGGCAGAGAAGTAAGGATGGAAGGAAACTGGGTGGAGCTTTGCCTGCAAACTAAAAATCTGCCACCTTCTTGCAGTCGATGGTACAGTACTGCCTTTCCCGGCAAATCTGCAGTTTTTCTCGCTGGAAGCATCCAAATACCTGCACAAATCTGAAAACAAATTCATTCAGGCCACCTCCAAAAACAGCTTAGAGTGCATTAGAATGCATTTTCAAACCCCTTCATATATGTAATGATTAATTACCTATTGTTTACATTAGGGATTTAATTCCTGAGCTTGTTCTTCATTTGTTCAGTTTACAATAGAGATGAGCTCTCCTTGCTTCATACAAAGCACAAAGCAGCACTGGCCAGCTGTGGGCAATCATCCTACCACCACCACCCCAGCAACCCAAACCACTCAATGGGCTCTGCATGCCCCCATGGTACTTTCAACAGCACCGTGGCCAGCTCTACCACCTCCATGCACAACCAAATACAGTGGCACCTCTGATAACAAATTTAATTCATTCTCCGAGGCAATTTGTTATACAGTTTTCCATTGAAATGAATGGGAAACTGATTAATCCATTCCAGAGGCCTGAAAAAAGGCAAGAAAAGCTTAGGGGGTTTCAGCCCTCTCTATAAAGTGCACTTTAAAGGCATGCAGTGCTGGAAACCAACCCCCCTCCCAAGAACACACACCCCTTGCAGTACAATGAAACTAGCAAGAGAAATCCAGCCCGTTTTTGCTTGCAGAGCAATGGAAAAGATTGCAAACAAGGAGAAATGAAAGCAGCAAGACTACCCCAGCCTGTTCCCATCCAAAGTGCAATGGAGAAAAATCAAACTTACACAAACACAAGCAGCAAGAGAACTCCAGCCAGTTCTTGCTTGCAAAGCAATGGAAAAGATTGCAAACATGGAGAAAAGAAAGCAAGACTATCCCAGCCTGTTCCAACCAAAAAATGCAAAGAAAAGCAGTAGAAAAATAAAAGCTAGCTTCCCATCTCTAGTTTACAGTTGAGAAGTAATGTTACAAGCAATACAGTTAACTAATTATTTTCTGAATAACGGGGGTATAATCAAGTTACATTTGAATGTTACTATCCCATCATGGTCATGAATACCCGAATACAATGGCAGGGTCCTTTAAAAATGTTATAATAGGAACAAACTCCTTTAAAAAAATAATTTTCTAAAACTGTTGAAATAAAAAGGGGGAGCCGTGTGGCCATTACAATATATAAATGCAAGACTAGACTATAGGCGATACCTTTACTGGCCACTAATCTAAATCTGGTTCTTTCCATATGACATTAAAATCTTTTCACCAATCCAATTCCTTCTCTATTCTCATTTGTGCAAGAAAAAGTGTTTCATAGGAACCAGTGCTAACTTTAATCCTTTTCAGCAAACAAAGCTGTCCCTCTGCAATTTGCTTTCTGTTACATCTAAGGTGATTCCACATATAATTAAGTGAAGTTCTAAGCCAAACTGCCTAAATCCTGAAATGTGTGTGCACTTTCAGAGCAACCAAGATATTAATATAATATAAACATCACAGTCCTCCAAATGAGAAGATAGTGCCAAAATAAACATTTCATACAAAAGCATTCATGCTGAAATTTGGAACTAGAAATGTTACACAGAAACACTAAAAACAATCAGTGTTTGCTTATATATTTGATTACTGCATATACTAAACAATAAAGGCTCTTCAGTAAATAAATGTTTTATTCAATAAATTCATAATTCCCAATTTCCCTGCAAACACAAACTCCCAGTTGCATTACAAAATCCTTTCACCAATGGACATAATAAGCTGGCAAGCTTTAATCATACTTAATAACCAACATTTAAAGCGGATAGCATGAAATGAGAGAACTTATCAAAAGATGGCTTCAGTAAGTGTGCATTAAGGGGGGGGGGATACGATTCCTTCCAAAATTACCGTTTGCAGTCAAGACCACTGTTTAGAGTTGTGCCTTATAATGAATTTTATATAAAATCAGTATCAAAGTCTTCCTTAACGTTTCTCAGTTGGTAATCACATTTTTAATTACACCATTTGATTTCACTGTTGAAAATACAGCCAAGTAATATCATTTGTTCCAGTCCCCAAAACTAGAATGGGTGTTTCTCAATCCAACAGAGGATCTAGAATGTGGGTGGGAAGGGGAGGGTCAAAGGAGAGTAATTTTGTAGGAGGCAGATACATGTCCTCTCAGATGTCCCACATAGCTCTTGGGATCTTGTCCCCTGTGTACATCCAAAATTGAATCTGTCCCTGGGGAGAGTAGTAAAATGAAAGGAATTAAATCTAAATTCTCAAATATTCAGTTCATGCAGACATTACTAACTCTAGTTTTGACACTTTCATGTTTGAAATGTAAACACCAGTAGTGTACAAAACAAGCAGAACCGCATACAATTCAATGCTTCTTTTAAAAATACATATTCTTCTTCTATCAGCTTTTACAATCAAATTCTTCATCAAAGAACTTCTCTGTGAGGTAGTTTTATTTTCAGACTGATTTAGCCAGAGGCAAAGGAAATGCTAAATTTCCTGTTTTTAAGTTCCAGTCTTGAATTCCTCTAACGTTGCAAGATAAATATATAAGATACCATATTATATTGCCGGTTATATATAAGGTCACTTAACAAACAGTACTGCTGCAGTAATAGCAGAACATGTCTGTGTAGAGACAGTCCTCTCCCATTATACATCACAATACCATACCTGAAAACCTGGGAGAGAATGCAAGATAAGAATCATCTAATTTGCATGATAAGTTGACTGAATAAACTCACAAGTCAGGGACGCATATTACATCCCGCAGTGGACTGCAGCTGCAGCCTTCCTCCTGTCACATGCCCCAGTCAGCAATGTGGCATTACAGTTTGTGTGCCAATCCTGGGGAAGAACACGCCTGAATCTTAATAGCTTCACTTAGTGACAGCCATCAAATCTGCAAAAGCAAAAATCTTGCTTTTGCTATTGTCCTTCTCTTGCACACAGTGCACCCCAGCAAATATTTAAATTGCACTTTCCCCCCATTTATAAATGTGGAATAATGCAGTCATCTGCATACAAAATTGTTCATTTGGAAAAAAAAACGTATTTCCCAAAATATGAAAATTTATTTATTTATTTATTAAATTTATATACCGCTCCATCTAGCTACATGGCTACTCTGGGCGGTTAATAAAAATATAAAAATTGGAGAGCCTTAAATTACACCATTAGTTGTCAAAGTCTATAATGTCACAATTTTAGCTTGCCATGTAACATGCATACTCTTCTGTAGAGCATCCTTGTGGTTATGAGAAATTAACATTCATGCTCCAGCAAGTGGAACTCCACCATTGGGCACAACAGAAGATAACTGTGTGAAGGGAAAGCCCTACAGATTTCCTGTTGATGAAGAGGAATGATATTGTTCAACGGGAATTAAAATTAGAGGGTTTTATTAGTTTAGAAAACTACTTCCACATAGTGCTTTGAAACAGAGTGACTGAAATCCTGTTGTGCAGCTCTGTGCATGAGATTACGTAAACCAGCAAACTGCTGTCACTTAAAGGCAAATTGATACTGATTAATGATTTTGCTTGCATTTGACTCATATAGAATGTGATGAAGCTGGATGCAACTTGAAACTTCAAATGGACGTCTTTCATTGGCAGTGATTAGCTGCAGATGACATAATCACTGTTGTGCACACAGAGCTCCACAACTGGATTTCAGCTGTTATGCCCTTACATTTTGTTAGGAAAGGACTGCCTGCACCATAGCTGAAAAACTGCTATATCCAGGTTCGTCCTACTTCTAGAAAAGCTGCCAATGAACGAAGCATCAATGAAAACCTTTGAAACTCTTGTAGTAGTCTATGGCCACTAGTGATTATAAGCAACATCGCTGGTGCAGATAATACAGTGGGGGAAACAACAGCTGCACAGTGATACCACTCTTGCTTTTCAGGGATCTTTTCAGAGATGTTTTGAAAAGATGAAACAGCAGAGTAGCAGGGGAAATATGCTCTATACAGCTACATTAAGGTAAAGGTGCAACCCACCTGTACAGCAACACAGACAATAACTTTAAAAAGGAAAGGATCATCCACACTGCTCTCAATAACTCGCTTGAAGTCACAGACTATCGTTTGAACAACTGTCATATCTTGGTTTGAAATAAATGTAATCCATTACCTTGGTGAAGAATTAAGAACCCTAAAATGATTTCATTACATTCGTCCCTTCAGCATGAGGGTCAGCATTTCTCCAAGACACTTAAAAGAGTGAAGCTTCGCACTTCTTTGAAGAACTACTATGCTTATGACTGAGAAAGGTTCTCCGTTGCTCCAATTTCCTACCACCATCATATTCCTTCAAAGGGGCTCCACTAAATAATTCCTCCCACACAATTTTACACAAAATGATGTAAACTGGAATTTAGTGAACTTCTCAACACCACTGAAATGTCATCTTCCTTTTTATAGCAAGCCCTCTTACTAAACAACTTATTGTAAAAGAAGCCAGCTTTAGTCATTTTTATTTGAATTTTTTTGTCTCAGAGATCTGCTACCAAGTGCAGGAGAACTGCATGAAACATTTTCTGAAGGATCTTGGTTGGAACTGGGAAGTATATATTCCCCTCGGATCTCTTTAGATGTTTCAATTACTGAGTTCTGCAGAGTGTCATTCATCTCAACGATTTCAAAGTCTACTTCATTCCATTCTCTGCCATCATCGTCATCCTCATCATCTTCCTCAACATGAGAACTGGACAATAAGGCTTCTTGAAGTTCACTGTCTCCAACATCCTTCCGCTCAGCGTCATAAGGTGACGTAGCTAATTTATACAGCACAGGAAACAGCACTGCGGTCATGGATGCTGCTCCCAAGGCGCTGTACATGAGGACAGGGAGAGTAGGATAATATCCTTGAAGTAAACCAACCACTGCTGGAATACACATTTCCCCAAGAGCTGCACCCATTACGAACAGTGCTGCGGATTTCCCTTGGATAGTGGTATACTGTTCAATCCAAGAAATGCCACTGGGGAAGATAGTAGCCATTGATGCTCCGTACACTGCAGAGCCGAGCCACAGCGAGACTGGGTGTTTGCTGAACAGTGCAAGGAACAAAGATGACACTGTAGAACATATGACACTCAAAAGGATCATAGATCCAGGATAAGAACAGGTTGCAAAACAGATGGCCAGTCCTCTACAAATTGCAAACATTCCCCAAAAGACAGTATTCAGTCCTGCTGCTTCATTCTCTGTCATACCAGCATAGGTTTTTGCATAAGTAAAAATGTAAGACCCATAGGTCACTTCTGCTCCCACGTAACACAAAAAGAAGAATGAGAGAAGTAGTATGAGGGCATTGTGATATTTGGCAGTCTTGAATTTCTGTGTGGGAAGCTTCAATCTGTCTCGAACAGCGCTGCTCTTCAAACACAAAATAAAGAAAAAGATTGCAACAAGCAAGAGGTAGGTGCCTATAACAACATAAGACCATACAAAGTTTAAGGTTAGATGCAGCTTCAAGGATGAGGGAGGAGAAGAAAGAGAATTCACAGAAGACTGGTTGTCATCACTGCCATTTGGATGAGCCCGGGGATCAATCGCTGTCCCACCCAGGGCCAATTTGGCCAGGATCGGAGCCACAACAGCACCAAGAGCAAAACTGAAATGTAAGGCCTGCATATGCGGACCAGCTTCTGACCTCCACGTGTCCAAGGCAAGAACATTGCCACCTGTCCAGTAAAGAAACAAAAAAACAAAAACATTTTCTTATGAATAATGGTTCCTCACAATTACATTTCCCTTAATCTGACTGCTAAAAATTTGGAAAGCACTGGCAGTATATTCATAGGAATGCATTCCCCTGGGAATCCAGGTTAGCTTCTCTTTCTTTGACTCTCTTTTGTAAGACAGGCTTTTAACCGATTGAAAGAACCAAGGGGCATTCCAGGATGCTGCATGCACTGAGCTGAGTGGGTACATTTTAAGTGTTTTAAATGTCAGTTTTAATGTTGCTATTTCTTAATTTAGAAGCGGATATAGTGTGGCACACAGAGCATCAGTCTGGGACCAGAGACCCTGGCTTCAAGCCACAGAAACTCATGGCACTGATTTTTTAGTCCTTCAGCTATATCAAGTATCCACCAAACTCCCCAAGTCAGAATCAACTTGAAACGACACAGCACACATCTTTGTTTTTAACTGGTTTCTAATATATCTTAACTGGGGTATTAATTGTGTTATATTGTTTTAATTTATTGTGAGCTGTCTTGGGTCCTCTATGAGGAAGAAAGAGCATACTGAAGAAATAAATCCACCAAAAGTTGACATAAATGACACTCAAACATGAAAGGAAGGGCAGGTTGCTTGCGGGCTTGCCTTTCTATTCTGGTTTATTCTTCTTCTTTGCTACAACTTTTTTAGCCCCCAACAGGATGTAAATCTTGATCTTGGGCCACTGTGCTCGGTGTACACAGTTGAATACAAGTAGCACGAAGATATTAGCAAGACACAATGGCAACGAACTTAGTGAGCACAACAAATTCCTAGTTTAAACAAACACTGTAGGACAGACATACTGCAACAAGAAAACAGTCGGTGATCTTGGATTCTTACCTGTATCCAGGATACCCATAGAAAAACCAATGACAGACATCATGGCAGTTAACAAGAGTGCTTTCTTGCACCAAGGGATAGCATACAGGCCTATGGTTGTGCCCACCATAGATAATCCTATAAGGTTGAAATAATGAACAAATGAGCTATACAATCCCTAACCACAGTTTAGTTTTGGTTAATATCACATACTGACATCAGAAGCATGAACAGGCTGCAACATCCTACAGACAGGTTACTTGAGTCGGTCACAATGGAATGAATGAAGCATTGTTAGTCTCCAAAAAATGAAGCTGCAAGTAGTCAAAGGCATTGACTTCAGCAGTTTAGAATGAATAATGTCAAAGGAAATGGCATAATTTTTAAATTAATTCATAGAATGGATCAGAAACATATCCACTGACCATGCTGTGTGAACCTTTTGCCAGCTAGTCTGAAAATTCCTGGGTTTAAATTCCTTGCTTGAAAGACCACAACAACTAGGTTCAGACTCCATTCTGAATGGAGAAAGCACATCCAAGCACGCTAAAGGAAGGGAGATTATTTCTTCTGACGTGATTCCCTCATGGGGATCCATTCCAGAGGGACAGTTCAGAAAGTTCGATTACAGGATGGATCATTTCTGAAAAGGAGGCGGAAAAGCCAGAGTACTTGAACAGAAAAGCACAGAGAGAACTCTCCACTGGCCAAACAGAAATGTGTACGTTTTGAAGAAGAGCCAAACGGAGAGGAGTGTGTGTGTGTGTGACCTATGTCCCTTTACTTTAAAGACTGGAGTATGAAACCTAATCCTTGGCTTCAGATGCAACTTTGCAACAGCCTTGCTGCTTCCTGCCTCGTCTAAGGCAGACATGCCCGAAAAAAATCATCTTGCCAAGAACTTTAGTTCTAAGAATAAGTTCCTGGCAAACCACGTCGTTGGCCATGTTTGGACTTTTTGTACTTGCTTTGAAGAACTGCAGATTGTCCACACAAGCTTGTAATGATTTAGTGGCTTATAAAGGTATGACCTAAAGCCCAGTCTTGCAAGTACATTTTGTAATGGCCACCCAGCTCCACCTCGTAATTTCAACATATAAGTGTAACATAAAGGTCATCAAAGCCATTACCTCAGAATTAAATGTACTAAATTGCTAAATATCTGTGAGTAATGCTTGAAAATACCTGCAAAATCATTCTCATTTACTATGAATTTTAAAAAACGTATAGTTTGGGACAAGTGGTAAAAATAGTTAGACTATGTGTAAAGCAATAACCTACAACAAATAATTAACATGGATGCCAACCACGAATCTCAAGTGTTGTAACTACATGTGGCTGAAAGGTTATGCCACTGCTGTTTTGGTAAGGAATGAATGAAGCTAGCGCAAAAGTACTTGCAGTTATAGAGCTGCCTGTGTGCCCTTTCTTTCGCACAAATTATAATTTGAGGCCAAGCACAAATCGAGCACTGTGCTAATGCTATGGGCCTGCTCCTCAAGGAGTTTAATTTTAAACTTTGACAACGAATGCAAAGTACAGTAGTGGCCAAAATTGTGGAAACCTTTTGGATAAGTGTATTTTTGAGGTTTGATGGCTAATAACACCACTTGTTTTTGGAATACCATCAAATTATACATCAATGGAAAGATAATTTAATCAAGAATGTAATGCAATAACATTTATGAAGGATTACAATAGCAGTTATTAAGAAAAGTGAAACATGCAGAAAAACTGAGAAAAAAACTGAGAAAAAAATTATCACCATAAAAAATGAGTTATACAAAAATTATCACCATGTCAGTTAATACTTAGTTGTGTAACATTTAGCATGAATTATGGCCTTACAACGTCTTCCCATGGAGTGAACCGAGTGAATCAGCTATCGGGCACAATTCAAGGTGCTGACCTTGACCTACAAAGCACTGTATGATCTGGGTCCTAGCCACCTCAAAGATTGAATCTCACAGTATGAACCAACTCGGGTGTTAAGGTCCCACCACCCCTCCATCCCACCACCCTCACAGGTACATCTCGTGGGACTGCTGCACCCAGACTTTGGAACTCCCTCCCACTAGAGGCCAGGATTGTCTCATCTCTGTTGTCCTTCCGGAAACAGGCAAAGACCTTTCTCTTCAGGCAATCTTTCCCTGAATGATGGACTACCATTATGTGTCTTTTATATGAATCTATAAGGTTCATATAGACTTTGTGTTTATAACTATTTATAAACTTATAGCTTTAATATAATGTTGTCTAAGATGCCCCTCAATTCCTTGTTATCAATACGTGAACATGTCTTAATTGTACTGGACTGTACATTATCCCTCATTACTGTGAGCCACCTTGGGTCCTTTTCCAAGGAGAAAGGCAGGGTAAAAATACCCTAAAATAATAATAAAATAAATAATTTTAGTTCTGCAGCTGCTATAATGTGGAACCAAGAAGGAATGATTGCTTCTATTAACTGAGTTTTATTGCTGGGTTACTTCTGGCTAAAGTTTCTTTTGTCGGCTCCATGGATTTTCAACTGGTTAAGGTCTGGCCTATTCCCAGGCCATTCCAGTAGTGCGATATGATTATCTTGAAACCACTTTTTGTACACACCAGCAACATGACATGGAGCTGAATCCTGTTGAAATATACAGTAAATGCTTCATTGACTTGGAAAAGATCATGCACGAAAGGCTTCAGTTTGGGCTCAAGTAGTTCATTAATGTATTTTGGCCATTTATATTCCCATTAATCACACAAATTCTGCCCACACCTTTTGATGTCACAAAACCCCAGATCATAACACTGACTGGGTGTTTCACAGTACATGTAATTCAATCCGGTTGCAAATCTTCTCCAATTCTCCTTATGTATTTTATGCCATCACTACCAAACAGGAAGATCTTGGTCTCATCACTCCAAATAACACTGTCCCATTGTTCCTCTGTCCAGATAACATGGGTTTTAGCCCAGTTTAGTCCTTTCACCTTTTTCTGAGATATAAAAGTGGGGTTTTTGTGGAATTCTAGATTTTAGGCCAAATTCCTACAGTCTGCACTGAACAGTCCTTGCACTCAACTTCACATTGCATTGCTACATTTCATCTTGTATACACCCACTTGTCTTGTCTCTTGTCTTGTCTTGTATACACCCAGATGATTTTCTTCTGTCACAAAGGCACAGTCTGTTAATTCTTCTATCATTACTTGCTGTTGTACACCTTTTCCTGCCTTTACCAGTGTGGTTCTATAGCAACTAAGTCTTCAAAAACTTAAGAAATGACACCTTTGGTTAATTTTCCACCCATTTTCCTTCTAATTTATAATTGTAGCCTTGTTCACTTAATAATATACTATTTTATATCACTTTCTGGGCAACTGTTTGCACCATTACTTTAATTTTATTAGATTTTACAAGCTCACCAAATGAAAGAACACACAAAAAACCAACCAACTTGATAGTGATCACATAACGTACTGACAAATGACATGACATTAATGACTGAATCCTACTGTGATCTGGTTGACTCACTGCCAAAATAAGATGACACCTGACTGGCTCTCTAAACATTCATGCTCACATCTTATTGACTCACTGCCAAAATAAGATGACACCTGATTGGCTCTCTAAACATTCATCCTACTGTGATCTGATTGACTCACTGCCAAAATAAGATGACACCTGATTGGCTCTCTAAACATTCATGCTCACTCTAAACATTCATGCTCACGACCAGACGAAGGAAAGCTATCTGATAATAACCTAAGCAATTTGTGCCTCTTTTTTCTGATTATTTGGCTATAACTTTTCATAAAATATAGATAATTGAACAAATTTTGTTGCATTACAATTACTGTACATTCTTGATTAAATTCTTTCCATTAATATAAAATTTTATGGTACTATTTCAAAACTAAGTGGTATTATTAGTCATCAACCCTCAAAAATACACTTTCTCCAAAAGATTTCCACAATTTTGGTCACTACTGTATCTGTAATACAAAAGCTTCCTTTATCTTATGAGAGTCCCTAAGGGGACTCAGAACCTGCTAGTTTAACACACCAGGCTCAAGCACGGAACCTTACAGCACAAGTAAATAGCCATCCATCTAGAAAAACATGTGAACTCCCTTCTACAATGATGCAAAAGACAATGGTCCCTTTTTGTATACTTACCCAAGAGCAGTTGAACATTCATGCAGTCAGTGAGTATTCCACCAATTAAAGAACCTCCAAAGTACCCTAATGAACGTCCCACGAAGATGTATGAAATCTGACTGACATTTTTATTCACATTCTGGGCCAGGTCTTGAAATGTGGGCCCTAAGATAGCAATGGCCATACCCTGAAAAGCAAAAAGTTAATAGTAAATCAAACAGAGCACAACACAAGCTATTTTGCTGCCTTGGGCAAAAAAGCATATAGGGCTCCTTCTCTTACAGCTCGGGACCTGGTACAGTGGACCCTTGTATAACAAACAGCTTGTATAACATAAAATTTGTACAACATAAAAAATCCAGAGATAGGGGAAATTTGCTTAACATAATCACCTATGGGGAAAATCCATACAACATAAAAACGGGATCACTCCATTTTCAATGCATTCCTATGGGAATTTGTATAAAGGAAAATTTGCTTAACATAATTTCATTTGGAACGAATTAATTCCTTTATACAAGGTACCACTGTATTTGCAGTTGTACCATCACAGTTACTGGCTACACCATACAGCCATTGTAACAAGTGGCCATTTCATATATTTTTCTTCCATATCTAATCCTGTCCTGCGGCCACCTGTACTATTACCCATAAAATTAAGCATTCTATGATAAATTCCACAACTTAATTTAGCATCAGGTGATGAAGTATTTCTTTTTTTTTTCACTGTCCTGACTCTCCCATCTTTCTGCCACTGAAAAATCACAGGTTCCAGTATTTCAAGAGGGTGAAAAATTCTCTCTAGCCACTTTCTCTGCATCATGCATACTTTTATGCAACACTATCATGTTTTCTTCCCAGTCACATTTTTATAACTCAGAGAATACCAAACATTGTAAGCTTTCTTTTAAGGGAATTGTTCTTTATCTATTTTTTTTTCAGCTTTACAAGAATACAATGTAAGTTCTGGGAAACAGACTCAAAATTCAAATAGGGAGAAAGGCAGCACTGAGATGCAATACACTAAAAAGTTACTGAAGAAGAATGTGGGTCCATTACAGAGTACATAATCTCTAAGAAGATTCTTCCCAGTCATTAACTGCTGTGATTCATTCACTGAATGTCCCCAAGAAATGTCTCAAAGAATGACCCCAGGAAAACAGGAAGAGCAATACAGAAATCAGTAATCATTCATATATCCTGGCCTGACACCATAAAGGGCTTTTAAGGTCAATGTCAGTATTCTGAACTGATAACCAACCAAAAGCCAGAAGAGCTGGTAAAGAAATAGAGGGAATGTCTTCCCAACACCCAGTCTCAAGCAGCTGTCTTCCAGTCTTACTGCAACTTCTAGTCAGCCATCAAAGATATATCTATGAGTAATGTGTTACTGCCATGTAACCTGAAGATTAACGGAATACAGAGAACTATCACAAGTTGTTCTTTTTTAAAATTATAAAGGAGTCATCACAGGTAGTACTCTAGCCAAAGCGGGTGAAAAGCATTTCATGTCAAAGGTTGCCGTCTCAATGTGTGAAGCTGCACTGAGCACCTCCAAGACTGTGAACATCCTTATTGAAAGGAAGTGTGACCAATCCAGGATGGACAGGCCACTGCTCTCCAAAGCTGAATAGGGTTCCAAGAAAATTCCTATCTTGTTTAAATGTGAAGCACAGTACTTCTTTATTTATGTTAGAGGCAATCCAACGGTGCTTCCAGCATGGAAGAGATCATCCGAAAAGGTGCTGTCGTTGCCCAGGGAATGCCCATAAGCGTTCACAGGCGTCACATTCTTTTGAGGGGTCTCCTCTCATGTTCCCTTCTCCAAAATGTACTGAGTTGTTCATTCTGTTACTATGCAGTCCTTCTGTGCTCCCACCTGAAGCCACCACCCATGTGGACGAAATACAGGGCAGCATCCTCAGTCTCTCACCAAATCTCCAGAGGGCACCAGCCAAAGGTTTCTTTCACACAGAGCCAAGGTCCACCCACCTTCTGACCTTACACGTTTATAAACCCACACGTCCTACGCACCACAAGCTATGATCTGCAATTCAATCCTCCCTTGCATTGTACACTATGATTTATATAATAGTTCAGTGTTTTATACTGCCAGCTAACCCTTGGGTTCGGCGAGAGTCCCCGCATTTCCTCTTTTTCATCCCCAGGGGAATGTTTCTATGACTTGAAGGAAGGAAGGAAGGCAGGCAGGCAGGCATTCCGCAGGTCGCGCCTGTCACTGGCGGCGGGGTGTGGGTGATTGTGGCAGTTTCACCGCCCCTGCCGGCGGTCCCTCCCGGTCCTTTCTGGTGGCTTCAGGGCCCGCGGGAGGCCGTGCCCGCCTCGGGCGGCTCTCCCCTTCCAGCTCGCCGCCCTGGCAGGCTTCTGGAGGGGCAGAGGAAGCCCTTCCCGGCGGCCCCGACAGGCGAACCTGCCCCCCCCCACACACACACGAGCGCGCCCGCGCCTCCGCCCGCCGGGTCTCCTCCTTACCAGGCCGAGGAAGGAGGCGCAAAGAGCGCCCGAGACGCACCACTTCAGCGCCCGCTGCGGGGCCCCCGCCAACGCCGCCTCCCGCCTGGCCCGGCCACCCTCTCCGCCCGCCAACGCGGCCGCCGCCCATCGGCTTCTCTGGCGGCGCCCGTCGGCCACCTCCACCACCGGCGGCAGGAGAACCCGCGCGGCCTCGCGGAGCGGCTGATTCCCGGGCTCCTTCTCCGCCTCGTCCTCGCCGCCGCCGCCGCCGCCGCCTTCCTCCAGCCGGGCGAAGCGCACCTGCTTCTTTCTCTCCGCGGGAACCGCCATCGCCGCGGTAACCGCGGCCGCAGCAACGTGCCGGCCCCACGTGACCTCCCACGCCCACTTGCCCACGGCACCTTCCCCGCTCAGGACGAGCGGCTCGGCGGAGGAGCCTACAACTCCCAGAAATCCCTGGGAGTAAACAAACCCGCCCCCCCGGGCACCTACTGGACAAACCCGGTGGCATTTGTTGACGTCGAAGCCTTTCCGTTGTTCCGATTGGCTGCGGCCGTGCGGTCCCCGGTCGCTGCCCTGAATGACGGTCGCTTTACGGAAGGGGACGAATGCCCAGAAGAGGGACGGTGGTTAGATCGCCCTGCCCTGGCCGAGCTCATTTTGTCCTTTTGGGGTTGCTTGCCGTTCAGTGAAGAAAAAGAGCTTCCAGAGACAGCCTGTTCGGTATTATTATTATTATTTGCCAACAAGGCTATGGCTTCTGCTTTGGTTGAGGCAATCATCAGCTAACAGGAAGCAGAGGTTCGTGTCTGTGGGTTGTTGTTGCTTGCTTGCTTATTTGTTTGCTTGATTGCTTGCTTTAAAACACGTAGCGGAATGAAATCTGTACCAGCCCACAGCATATAATGAAGAAATGCAATTATTTCAGTAGAAATTATCTTGGACTCAAGATTCCCACCGGCTCGGTGCGAGGTTGTAGTAGTCCAAACACCCTAACATGGGAACACCTTGAGATATGGCCAACTAAAAAGGTAGCTAGTTCCCTTCATTGGGGTGTTACAAAAAGCAGCAAAGGAAACATGATGTTACAGTAGAATCGTCTGTACGGTGTCTAACAATGCAATGGAGAAGTGGAAGGGATTAAACAGGTATTTGATACCACTAGAAGTGTTGTCTAATTTTGCTGATATTAAAACATGCCATAAACTCAATAAACTGTAATTCTCAATAAACAAAAGTGTTGTGGCATATGTAAGACCAAGAAATTTATTTCTGCATAAGATTTTATAGACTGTAGTACACTTCTTCAGACACAGATTGGACTGCAACACACAAAAGCTCATGATGAACTAAATCGGTGACTCTTAAAAGGTGCTATGATAATTTAGTGTTTCTTTTTGTTATTGCTAAAACAGAGTAACTCAGCTGTCTTTCTGAAAAGATTCCTTTTAAAATATAACAATCCCTTGCAACTAAAAGCTGTCTTTTCCAGTGGGAGCCCCACAGGCACAGTGGGGCACCACACTCCCACTCTCTGATTCTGCAGCCAAATACGGTACTTAAAGGCTAAGGCGGTAAGCTATACAGTCCTTAAGAGGCCTAAATCCTCTTACATAATTATGCTGGTTTAACACAAATGGTGTGCTTTTTGCAAAAGAATTGCCCCAAGTTGGGGAATCATAATAGACATTACCAGTTGCATACCATGTTGTTGTTGCTGCTGCTGCTGCTGTTGCTGTTGTTGTTGTGTTGTACAGTCGTGACCAATTCTATCCTGACCCCATGTCTTTGGAATTTTCTTGGCAGGAATACTGGAGTGACTTGCCAGTTCCTACTCCAGGTGTCTACAGCACCTGGTATTCCCTGATTGTCGCCCATCCAAGTATTAGCCAGGGCCAACTCTGCTTAGCTTCCAAGATAGGCGAGATCGGATGTGCTCCGTGTACATAGTAATGTTCTCAGGGATTTCTTCCCTTATATTTGGGTAATTTGCTAGGTTGCAAAGCTAACACTATTTTCATAGACATACAAGACAGGAATTCAGCCAGTACATACAAACTGTATCTCAGTAAGACAAGAGAGAGAGAGAGAGAGACTTTTCAGTTTTATGAGAATTCTGGATTAAGAAAAATGTGAGAATATTTTCAATAAAAATGAGACATAAATAATTAGATGTTTGGTTGCATTATTCATTGTTTTCAGACAGCCAAATAGTCATTAATATTAGCATTTTTCCATTTGTCAGAGGATTTTTTTGCTGGATTTGCATTTTTAACCCACTGGGACATACCAAAACAAACAGGAAAATGCTCTCCTGCTTCTTCTAGTGATCAATTCTTGTACTGCTTCCTAATAATTTACCTTGAATATATAGTACAAAGCTACAAAACAAAACCATCCTTCCCTTTCTATTGAGGATTGATAAATGTGACATAAAACATGGGAAAATTCTTGGCAAAAGCCTCTCAAAATGCTTCTAAATGCTCTTTAAAAGTAACTTTTGAAGATAGCTAGATGTTTGTTACATTAAAAAAATAACATAATTTGTATTATTCTTGATGCATGACTTAGTTATACCTTTCTAATCCTCCGTAAGCAGATAAATATATTACTTGTTATTAAATCATTCCAAGCTCTGACTTGGATGTAAGCACTAAAGCTGTTTAATTCAATATAAACAGAACATTAAATTGCCTATTTTAGCATATTATTTGTGCAACACTGTGAGAAATTAGAACACAGCACAACAAACTGTTTTTCTTTATTGGAGCAGCTAGAATAGATGTCTTGTATTTTTACAATTTGCATAAAAGGAAAAAGTGGACATTTTTCCCACTGGTGCAGATAGGTAAATGCCTGGAAAGAAAGTTATATGTATCAAAAATCGTTTAATTGGAAACGATTAAACCAAGAATGTGTGATGAGTCAGTGTAGCTCATCTCAACAGTTACTTGCTACTCTACCAGTCACTGTTTACAATAAATTACATTCCACTGATAAGACAAAATGTTAAATGACGCACTTACTAATCTCATCTCCTTGCTCGTTACTGGCTATTGATATTTCAGATCATAAACAAGTAGAAGTAACAAATGCTAATTCATATTTCATATCAAGAAACTGTATTTTCCTTCCATTTTGTATTGCTCTGACCTTATCTTTACTCTCAACTATCATTCTGTGGCATTTCTAAGACAGACCAGGTCATGGCTTTTAATTGCTGATGTTTGGCAACTCAAACCTTCAGCTCCCTCCACATATTTTCTAAAGGGATTAAGGCCTGGAGACTGGCTGGGCCACTCCAGAACCTTCAAGTGCTTCTTCTTGAGCCACTCCTTTGTTGCCTTGGCAGTGTTTTGGGTCACTGTCATGCTGGAATGCCCATCCATGACCCATTCTCAATGCCCTGGCTGAGGGAAGGAGGTGCTCACCCACGATCTGACAGTACTTGGCCCCATCCATTGTCCCTTCAATGCACTGGAGGCATCCTGTCCCCTTTGCAGAAAAACAACCCTAACCCATAACGCCCTAACGTTGGGGATGGTGTTCTTGGGCTCATGGGCAGTATTCTTCCTCCACACACAGCGAGTTCAGTTGATGCCAAAGAGCTCGATTTTGGTCTCATCTGACCCCAACACTTTCAACCAGCTCTCCTCTGGATCATTCAGATGTGCATTGGTAAACTGCAGACAGGCCTTTACATGTGCAGTCTTCAGCAGTGGGACCTTGAGAGCAATGCAAGATTTCAGTCCTTCATGACGCTTTCTTGGTTACTATGGTTCCAGCTGCCCTGAGATCACTGACAAGTTCACCCCGTGCAGTTCTGGGCTGCTTTTTCACCATTCTCATTATCATTGCAACTCCACAAGGTGAGATCTTGCATGGAACCCCAGACCGAGGCAGATTGACAGTTGTTTTGTGTTTCTTCCATTTGCAAATTATCATGCCCACTGTTGACACCTTCTCAGCAAGCTGCTTGGCGATAGTCCTGTAGGCTAGGCCAGCCTTGTGCAGGTCTACAATCTTGTCTCTAACATTCTTTGCCAGCTCTTTGCTCTTGGACATGGTAGTGAGTTTAGAGTCTGCTTGCTTCTATAGGCAGGTGTATTTTATACAGGTACTGTAACAAGCTGGGATTAGGAACACTCCCTTGCAGAGGGTGTTCCTCATCTCAGCTCCTTACCTCCATATAGTGAAAAGACACCTGGGAGCCAGAACTCTTGCTGGTTGATAAGGGCTTAAATAATTATTTCCCTCACTAAAATGCAAGTCCATATCTGACTTTTGGGCACTGGGTTTTTGAGGTTTCTTTTATTATTATTATGCTGTCTCTCACGGTTACAATAAACCTACCATTGAATTTATAGCCTGGTCATTTCTTTGTCAGACGGCAAATGGTCAAAATCAGGAGGGGATAGAATACTTACTTCCGTCACTGTATTGCACTGTCATTTACTTTACAAAAATAAAACCAAAGTGGAAAAGCCATGTGTGAAAAACTAAGAGTTTTTTACCTGTTTTTCTTATGTAAACCGCCTAAAGTTCCTATTGGGAAAATCCACTGTGGTATATATAAATAAATAAACAAATAAACAAACAAACAAATAAATAAATAAATAAATAAATAAATAAATAAATATTGCATTTTCATTTACTTTACTAAAATAAAGCCAAAGTGAAAACGCCATGTGTGAAAAACTAAGTACACCTTATGATTCAACAGCTTGCAGAACCTACTTGTGTTAACTGTTTTTAAACTGTTTAATTGCTTTTGTTTAATAGTTGTATTAGTATCTTTTATGTTGTAAACCGCCCGGAGTTCCTTCAGGAAGACGGGTGGTATATAAGCTTAATAAATAATAATAATAATAATTCTGGCAGCAACAACTTTAAGTAATCATTTTCTGTATGACTTCATCAGTGTCTCACATCATTGTGGAGGAATTTGGTCCACTCTTCTTTACAACGTTGCTTCCGTTTGTTGAGGTTTATGGGCATTTGTTTATGCACAGCTCCCTTAAGGTCTCACCACAGACTTCATTCGAGTTGAGGTCTGGATCTTGATTCCTTTGTTCCAGTACCTTGACTCATTTCAGCCATTCTATTGTAGATTTGCTGGTATGTTTGGGATCGTTGTCCAGTTTCATGACCCAGTTTTGACCAAGCTTTAGCTGTCAGGCAGATGGTCTCACATTTGACTCAAGAACACTTTGGTATATACAGATAAATTAATGGCAAACTCAGTGACTGCAAGATGCCCAGGTCCTGTGGCTGCAAAACAAGCCCAAATCATCGTTGCGCCATCTCCATGCTTGATTGTTAGTAGGAAGTATTTGTGCTTATAAGCTGTATTAGGTTTTTTGGTTTTTTTTGCCAAATATGGTGCTGTGTGTTATGGCCAAATAGCTCCACTTTGGTCTCATTGGTTACAAGGACATTGTTCCAAAGGTCTTATGGTTTGTACAGATGCAACATGGCAAATCTCACACTGCCATGTTGTTTTTAGAGAGAAGAAGCTTTGTCTTGGCATGCAAACCATACTTGTTCTGTCTTTACTGAGCCCTGTAGAACCGGTTACTTGCCTGTTCCTCCTCCTTGGAGGAACGTCCCCAGAGAGTACAGCTGGAGGAGGTGACCTCTGCCCCTTGATCCCTCAATTGTGGGATGCCACAGGGGTTGATAATCTCCCCCATGCTTTTTAACATCAATATGAGGCCGCTGGGGGATGTCATCAGGGGGTCTGGGGTTTCGTGTAATCAGTACACTGACAACACCCAGCTCTATTTCTCCTTCCTTCCATCTGCAGCGGATGCCATCTCACCCCTGGATGCTTGCCTGGAGGCCGTACTGGGGTGGATGAATGCAAATAGACTGAGGTGGAATCTGGGCAAGACAGAGGTCCTCGGGGTGGAGGCACCGGATGTTGGTGGTTTGGGGAACTTCTTCAGCTTTGGGGGGGGGCACTCTCTCCACACAGGATGAGGTGCATAATCTGGGTGTAATACAGGACCCAACACTTTCCATGGAAGCCCAGGTGATGCCAGTGGTCCATTTTGTACATTACCACCTCAGGCTGATCGCTCAGCTGTGTGCCTTCCTGGACCCCAGTGATCTCACGACATGGGTCCATGCACTCATAGTATTGAGATTAGATTACTGCAGTGCTCTTTATGTGGGGCTGCCTTGGAAGTTAATGCGGAAGTTCCAGCTGGTGCAGAACTCCATGATCAGATTAGTTATTGGGTTGCGAAAAATCAACATATGACCCCCACGCTGGCTGCACTGCACTGGCTGCCAATCCTATTCCGCATTGACTTCAAGGTTTTAATGATGACATACAAAGCCCTAAACAGTTTAGGACCTTGCTATCTGTCAGAATGGCTCCTACCGCAGAATACTGCCCGTAGCACCCATTCATCTCTGGCAGGGCACTCCAAGGTACCGTCACTGAATGAGGCACGTGAACTGTTGATGAACCAGGCTTCCTTTGGTGACATCCCCTCGACTTTGGAACCAACTCCCTCCTGAGATCTGTCTGGCTCCCTCGTTGTCGGTCTTCAAGAAACATCTGAAGACGTGACTGTATAGAAAGGGCTCCCCTGGTTATTAGTTTCTCTGCTATGATTCACTGTTACTAGTCTTGTTCCATCTTCAGCCTATCTTTGCCCTCTGCTTTGACTTTACGATTTTGATTTAGTTATGCTTATTATGTTTTATTATGTCATGCTGTTTATTTATTGCACAGTGTTTATGTTTTGCTTTCAATTTTTGTAATTGCTTAATGTCTGTAAACCTCCCAGAGTGGCCTTGTTGCTAGGTGGTGCAGTATATAAATCAAATAAATAACTACATGATTTGTTTCTTTGCATTTTTTTCTAAGCTTTGCATGGTGTGACCTTGATGTGAATTTGCTTGGATATTTACTCCTGGGAAGGCTGACAAATTTCTTGAATGTTTTTCAATTGTAAATAATATTTCTCACTATCAAATGATGGGAAATAGTTAGAAAATGGCCTTAGAACCCTTCCCGGATTGATGGGTAACAACAATTGCTTCTCTACAATCACTGCTGATGTGTTTCCTCCTTGACTTTGTGTTGACCGGGTTCAGTATAAACCGAACACTTTTTAAACACACACCCGAATACTCCAGAATAGCAAACTGCTCAACTAGCACTGTTATAGCACACATGGCTTTCAGTTCTTGTTGGAAACTTTGCACTAATGTAATATTAAAATAAGTGTACATGCCATAGGGAAGAAAAATTTGAAACTCAGAAATGAAAGCATGATCATGACTGCACTCGTTTCTTAGCAAGCGACATCCTAATCACACACACAGTGGTTGCGTATTGAGCAGGCCCCTTGCCAGAGGCACAGGCCAAAGGGTAAGCCAGAATGTCTCTGATATATTTAGCCTAAGGACTGTGGGATGGCAGCACAACAGAGGGACTGTTTTACATATGTGACAACAGCATATAAAGATAGTTGGTTGAGAGTTAGCATCGATAGGAGGGCAAGAGAGCTGAGCAAAGAAACTGTTTGACACCCCTGGCAGGAGCTGCCAAAGGTGAACAGAGAAAAGATTCTATGAGGGAGGCAAATCAACAGCTTCTGCCCTTCATGCCCATAAAGAGCTGCTTTGCAGGGTTATTAGGGTGAACTTCTTGAGTCTATCTGTCTTGGATTTTCCATCTGTATTGGGAAAGGGAGAATAATGGCAGACTCAGCACTTTGGGATTCAAAAGCAGAAGCACTTCATAGAGGGGTTGTGGAGATGAGCACTTGCTTAGTCATAGGAGTGGGACATGAGGAGATGTCCTGATCCACCTAAGACCATCATTCTTCTCTTCTGCAAGTGAAAGATCACTCTTATAAATTGAAAGCTGGAGAGCTGCAGTTTTTCTTTGGAGTAAGTGAGAAGTACAGGGTCTTTGACCCACAACCCTGGTGACGAGGGAGGGAAGCAGCGGCCCTGGGAGCAGCTCAGATCTCCTTCTATGATCTTAATGACTACTGGCCTGAACTATACCACAATACTGAATGTACTTTGCTAATGAAGCCCACTGATGGATGCGGGTGTTACCCTTGATGCTTTGCTATCGTTTATACAGTGGTCCCCCGCCCTTTCGCGGTTCATATACTGCAGTCCCGCTATATCGTGGGACCGCAGTATATGAAAAAAATCCCCCAGGGTAAGGGGGGAAAGTCCTGTTTCAAGCCT
This sequence comes from Phrynocephalus versicolor, assembly GCA_023846285.1. Classification (NCBI taxonomy): domain Eukaryota; kingdom Metazoa; phylum Chordata; class Lepidosauria; order Squamata; family Agamidae; genus Phrynocephalus; species Phrynocephalus versicolor. The sequence continues at coordinate 2,868,031 of JAHTLZ010000122.1, forward strand.
CCCATACTTACCCCAGGACTGGAGCTGCCCCGAACAGGCCTGTGAGGGCCTTCCTGGGCCTTCTGGAGGCCTCAAAAGGGCCTCCCTGCAAACTGGAAGTGACTTCTGGATCACTGAAAATCATTGCTGAGGCTTCTGGCTTACCGGAAGTCATTTCCGGTTCACAGGGAAGTGGCTGGGAAAGAAGAAGAGTGGCTTTGAATTCTATCACTGTAAATATTGAGCTTGTACATGTAAGATAATCTTGAAACCAAGATATGCCCAGGTAGAGGGAATCAGGAGAGGGAGGTCCAGGGTGCTGCTATGAGATAGCAGTAGTATGGAGAGAAGCTTCGGAAGCATAATTGTAAGAGGAAATAATACAGGTGCCTCGTGACTCCATGTGCCTTTTCTGTCAGTTCCATTTTTAAGAAATGTGTACCCACGATAGCCATAATGAAACACCACACATCCATGACTTGATTGGATGTTTACCTGATGTGCATATATGAACTGGTAGAAGTAATTTCAACCACTGGCAATAATATTTGAAAAGTACTGGAGAACAGGGGAAGTTCCCATAGATTGGAGGAGGACGAATATTGTCCCTATCTTAAAAGACTTCAGTTCCTGGCAAGATCCTAGAACAAATTATTAAGCAGACAGCCTGTAATTATTTAACTAGCAATGCTGTCATTACAAGAAGTCAACATGGAATTCTTAAAAACAAGTCATGCCAGACCAATTTGATCTCTTTCTTTGATAGAATTACAGGCCTGGTGGATGAGGGGAACACTGCTTATCTAGATTTCAGTAAGGCCTTTCATAAGGTTTGTTTGTTTGTTTACAAGATTTTTTAGCCGCCCCACTACCAGGTGGTAGTATCCCCATGGTATACTTGCAAAGAAGTTAGTAGAATGTGGGATAGATAGTGCCACTGTTGGATGGATTTGTAATTGGTTGACTGATCGTACCCAAAGGGTGATCATAAATGGCTTCTCTTCAGCTTGGAGAGACATAACCAGTGAGGTGCCGCAGGGTTCTGTTCTGGGTCCAGTGCTATTCAATATCTTTATTAATGACTTGGATGAAAGAATAGAAAGTAGGCTGATTAAATTTGCAGATGATACCAAATTGGGACCTTGACAGATTAAAGCGCTGGGCCAAAGCTAACAGAATGAATTTCAACAGAGAGAAGTGTAGAGTCCTACACCTAGGCACAAAAAATGAATTGCACAGATGTAGCATGGGAGGCTCCTGGCTCGAATATAGTACCTTTGAAAGGGATCTGGGAATCTTGGTGGACCAGAAATTGAACATGGGTCAGCAGTGTGATGCAGTGGCCAAGAAAGTCAACCCGATTATTGGTTGCATCAACAGAAGCATAGTGTCTATTATTATTTATTTATTTATTTATTTTAGAGTATTTTTACCCCACCCTTCTCCTTGGAAAAGGACCCAAGGCGGCTTACAATAATGAGGGATAATACACAGTTCATTCAGTACAATTAAGACATGTTCAAGTGTCTAGAGCAAGGGAAGTGATAGCACCACTCTATTCTGCTCTGGTCAGACCCCATCTGGAGTACTGTGTCCAGTTCTGTGCACCTCAATTTTAAAAGGATGTTGACAACCTTGAGTGGGTACAGAGGAGGGCAACCAAGATGACTGAGGGTCTGGAAGAAATGTCTTACAAGGAGTGGCTTAGGGAGCTGGGAATGTTTGGCCTTACAAAAAGAAGGCTGAGAGGGGATATGATAGCTATGTTTAAATTTTGAAAGGATGTCACATTGAAGAGGGGACTGGTTTGTTTTCCATGGCTTCAGCGATTAGGATATGGGGCAATGGTCTCGAACTACAGGGAAAGAGATTCAATTTAATGAACTTCAGGACAGTTAGAGCTGTTCAGCAGTGGAATATACTGCCATGGAGGGTGGTGGAGTCTCCTTCTTTGGAGGTTTTTAAGAAGAGGCTGGATGGCCATCTGTCGGGCGTCCTGTGATGGGGGTTCCTGCATGGCAGGGGGTTGGACTAGATGTCCCTTGAAGTCTTTTCTAACTATTATTCTATGGGTTCTGCTTAGGGGAGATGAGGTTGACTTCCAGGATATTCAGTGCAGCATCAAACCCAATCAGACAGAGCAAGGGGGATGTTTAAATATCTTAGTGTGACTATACTTCATGCATCTGAAGAAGTGGAGTCAAATATACGATAAATAAAACTTCCTAGACTTTAAAGTATGACAGGAATGTTGTTTCTGCTGTGATAGGCTAACATGGCTACACCCTGAAAAATTAGGTAAATATTTATAATCATGTGTGTCATATTCTTGGCCTGGAGGAAAGCAGCTTTAAATGTTTTACTCATCAAGTAAGATTGCAAATGCTGTAACAGCAAACTTCCATTTCAAAAATAATGAAAATACAGTAATTAAAAATCCCTGCCAAGCTAAGATTATTTATTTATTTTAAATTAAGCTGCTCCACTACCATATGGTCTCTGGGTGGTATGCAACAATATATTTAGACTATGAAACAACATAAACATTAAAAGCCATACAAACAAATAAATCCTACTTCTTATAAGTCTGGCTAAAAGGTCACTAATGAAAATGCTGGCTGAACAGGAAGGTCTTTGCCTTCTGCCAAAAAGCCAAAAATGTTGGCGCCAGGCAGATCTCCATTGAGACAGCATTCCAAAGTTGGGGAGCAACTGCTGAGAAGGCCCTGTTTTGACATGCCACCCCCTGCCTGATCTTAGAGTGTGGGCAGGCTTATGTGGAAGGAGGTGGTCCTCTAGATAGAATTAAAATCAAAGATTAGATTATCCAGGTGAGTCTATCTGGAAGTTGAGTCATGGCAACTGGACTTCTTTTCTTGAGAGACTGAAACGTTTTGCTGCTCATCCAAACAGCTTCATCAGTCTAAGGAAAGCTAGTGGTGAGTCCTCTATTTTATAGTTCACTTTGACCTCATGTCACCCATAAACTATAAAATGGAGGATGAAACTTTTCTATCTCTCAAGAAAAGAAGTCCAGTTGCCATGATTCAACTTCCAGATCAATCTAGCTAGTAATTCACAAGATGGTTCAAGGAGGAGACGTGCCTCTTCTTATACCCTTCAGCACTGTTATGCTACTTTTTGTGTTATTCTACATACAATATGACTGAATTAAAATAATTTTAATTTCTTGCTCTGGATTGGAACTGCTACATGACAAAAAAAATTTTTTGGGGGGGGCACATACCAGTTTGTAATTTCACCAGAAAAGTATGCTATGAGTTACCCGTGGTTGCTCTGGAAACTGATTATTGGTTTGCATTATACAAGGTATGATGAAAAATACTAATCGAGATTGAGAGTTCATTCAACAGGCTGAACAGCAAGAACTATTTGTGGCTGTTCCAGAACCAAAGGTACCTAATGGGAATGAAACTGGTTGTGAGGTATGATGTTGCAGTTGAAAAACAGTAACTAGAAGGCAGCCTACTTGTTTGCTTCCAACTAAAAGCTCCTAACATAATTTTGCAACAGAAAAGATCTGTGGAAAAGAAAGGGCAGCATAAGTGGCAGACAAATTGTGCTTAAATCCCCCACCTCTACTGAGAGGGATTTTCAATACACGCTGCCCTTTCAATGACTCATGAGAACAGCCTTGCTGTAACAGGCCAAAGCCCATCCCATCCAGCATTCTGTCTCACACAGTGGCTCACCATTTGCTTCAGGGTATTCCCAAGCAGATGTCTTCACCTGCTTACAATTCCCTGCAAATGGCATTCAGAGATATCCTGCATATCTCTCCAACCCAGAGGTTGTCCTTAGGCATCTGTAATGATAGCCATTGATATCCTTGTTCTCCATGAACTTGCCCAATCCTTTCTTAAAGCTGTCAGGGCTGACAGCTATCTCCACTTCTTCTGGCAGGGAGTTCCATAGACCAGTGATCCTCTAGGTGAAAAAGTACTTTCTCTTATTTGTTTGAGGTCTAGCACCCAAAAGTTTCATGGAGTGCCCCCTAGTTCTAATGTTGTGCGATAGGGAAAACAGCTTTTCCTTATCTACTTTGTCCACACCATGTATGCTCTTATAAACTTCTATCAGGTCACCTCTTAGGTGCTGTCATTCAAGAGTGAAGAGGCCCAGGCATTGCAGCCTCAGATGGTAAGGAAGGTATTCCAGTCCCCCAATCATTCTGGCTGCCCTCCTCTGCACTTTTTCCATTTCCATAATATCCTTTTGGAGATATGGTGACCAGAACTGTACACAATACTCCAGATGGAGCCTCACCATAGATTTATAAAGAGGCAAAATGACATTTGCTGAATTATTTTCTATACCCTTCCTAATGATCCCTATCATTGAGTTTGCTTTTTTCACTGCTGCAGCACACTGGAGTGACACCATTCCAGCTGTTCAACAGAACACCAAGGTCCCTTTCCTGATTTTGTGGCAGAGAGTTCAGACCATATCAGTTTATAAACGTAACTGGTTTTTTCTTTTGCCCCAACGTGCATCACTCTGCACTTACTAATGTTGAAGCTCATCTGCCATTGGTTTGCCCACTCCCTCAGTGTCAAGAGATTCCTCTGGAGCTCCTCACAACCTGTTTTTACTACCCTGTATAATTAGTGTTGTCAGCAAATTTGGCTACCTTGCTATTTACTCTTCTAGATCATTTATGAAGAGGTTGAAAAGCAGGGGTCTCAGTACTGAACTTTGGGGGACCCCCCTCTTTACCTTCCTCCACTTGGAAAAGTGTCCACTTAATGCTACCCTCTGTTTCCTGTCGCTTAGCCAGTTGCTGATCCAGGACAAGACCTGTCCCTTGATTCCATGACTGACAAGTTTATTCAAGAGCCTTTGGTGTGGGACCTTGTCAAAAGCCTTCTGAAAGTCCAGATAAACAATGTCAACTGGATCTCCCTTATCCACATGCTTGTTGACACTCCCAAAAATTCCAACAGATTAGTGAGGCACAGTTTGCCCTTGCAGAAGCCATGTGGCTCCTTCAGCAGCATCTTCTCTTCTATGTGCCTATCAATTTTATCTTTTAGGATGGTTTCCATCACTTTACCTGGGACCCATGTACAACTGACCAGTCGGTAATTTCCTGGATCATCTCTGGATCCTTTTTTTGAAGATTGGTGTTACATTCACTACCTTCCAGTCAGTCATCTGGTACAATGCCTGATTTGAGGGAAAGAGTATATATTTTGGTTAGGACATCAGCAATTTCATCTTTAAGTTCCTTGAGAACTCGTGGATGGATGCCGCCTGGTCCTGATGATTTGTTAGCATTTAGTTTAACAAGACATGCAAGGACTCCTCCCTGGTTATTTCTATCTGGCTTAATTCTTCGGTTTCCCTCCCTACAAAGATAGGCTCTGTTTTGGGCATGTGGTCTCTGTCTTCTTCAGTAAATAGTGGAGCAAAGAATTCGAGTCTCTCTGCAATCTCTGCTTCCTCTTTAATAATCCCTTGCCTTCCATTGTCATCTAATGGTCCAATGGCCGTCCTAGTTGGATTTTTACTTCTACTGTACTTAAAGAACTCCTTGTTATAAAGAACTTCTTGTTATTTGAGTGTTTTTAGTTATATGTTCCTCAAAGTCTTGCTTTGCTTTCCTGATTGTTGCCTTGCATTTGTTCTGTCAGAATTTATGTTTCTGCCTGCTGTCCTGTTTTGGACAAGCCTTCCATTTTCTAAATGAGCTTTTCTTCCTTTTGATCACTTCCCAAACAGCTCCTGTAAGCCACATCGGAGTACTCATGGATGTGGCAGTGCCCCTTAGAGTGTTTGGACTCTGTTTTCCCTTTCAGCTTTTTTTTTACTAGTTTCCTCATATTTGGGAATTTTCTGATTTGAAAATTCAAGATCTCTGTTCAGATTTTATCAGTGATTTGCAGTCTATGATTAAATTAAAAGGGAACACTGTGGTCAGTGTTCCCTATTGGATCAGTCACAGGAACCTTTTTGCACCAGATCCTGTATATTACTCAGGATCAGGTCAAGGATTCCTTGGGACTTCAACCATCCGCTCCAGGGAACAATCATTTAGTATATCTATGAACTTTATCTCTTTCTCATATGCCGAACAACAGTTCGCCAGTATATGTGGGGGCAACTGAAGTCCCCCATTATAACCAGACTTCCCTTCTTGGATGCCTCATTTACAACATTCTCCAGCTGCCAGTCTCCCTCAGGGGCTTGGGTCGGAGGCCGATAGCATATGCGTACTATCAGGCCATCCTTGTGGCCTGATACTCTTACGCAGAGTTTCTAATGGTGACTCCAAATCACCTAGATATTCTAATTTGTATGAATTTATCACTTCAACATACAAGGCTACACCACCTCCCATTTGCTCCTTCCTGTACTTCCTGTACATTTTGTAGCCTGAGATAACTGTATCCCATTGGTTAGCAGCGAGGCTTTTTTATTATAACAAGGGTGCTTCAAGCTGCTCTCTTTTAAATCATGTATGTTGTTTTGTCTTGTTTGTCTGTTTGCTGCATTTAAATTGTATTGTATTTGCTGACTTATCTCAGCGTTGTAAGCCGCCCAGAGTTCCCTTGGAAATATGGGCGGCGTATAAATCTAATAATAAATAAATTATCATTCGTCTACCAGGTTTCAGTGATGCCAATAATATCAATATTTTTATCTACTGCTAATTGTTCCAGCTCCCTTATTTTGTACTGGAGACTTCTGGCATTTGCATAAAAGCATTTATTGATGCTTTTCTGATGCAATCTTTTGAGTCTAATTACCTCTTGCATCCTTCTGCTGGAGTGCTGGTGACTAGCTCCTCGCTCTGCTCAGTAATTTTTGCATTTTCCTCATTACTCAAGTAGACACTTTCCTGAACCGGATGCTGCCCAGCCCAGCTCCTGTCGGCTTTCCCCCATTATCAGTTTAAAAGCTGCTCTGCAGCCTTTTTGATGTTGAGTGCCAGCCATCTAGTCCCATCATGGTTCAAGTGCAACCTGTCCCTTCTGAACAGGTTTGGCTTGTCCCAAAATGTTCTCCAGTTCCTGACAAATCTGAAGCCCTCCTCTCGACACCATCACCTCATCCATGCAGTAAGGCTTCTGAACTCTGCTTGCCTGGCGGGTCCTGCACAAGGAACCGGCAGTACTTCTGAAAATGCTACCTTGGAAGACCGGGACTTCAGTCTTCTTCCTAACAACCTGAACAACTCAACTTCTGGATGTGCTGGCCAGGGTTTTTACAAGCCTAGGAACCAGTGCCATAAGTGGATTAACTTAGCAACACAATATGGCTAAACTGCTTCATTGAACAGTGAAGGGCCAAGATTCAATGCAGCACATCTGCTAGTCCCAGGAAGTCCAAATTTCCCATTTGAATTTATTAAAGACTAAAGCAGTGTGTAGATGTGTGTTGAGTAAGTTGTAAACCAGAATAGGTCGTGTCACCGCACGTCATTACAGATAATGCACACATCTGTTAAGGCAACAGTCTTACCTTCCAAGGGCCTATAGCTGTTTCATTTGAATCAAGAAGAGCCTCTGGTTTTAAAGCATGATTTTTGTGTGTGTGTATAAAAATGAGTGCCATTAAAAATAAGACTATATTTCTATCGATAAATAAGATTGTCCATACTTACAGAATCAAGCTCAGTGATATGAAGTGCTATCATGTTTATTGTATATATCTGAAGTTCACATAATTATAATTTTTAGCACCATGAACAAGACATTTTCATGCTGAATTGTATTCATCTGGTGTTATTCCACTAATTCAGCTGAGAAAGGATGTATTTTTCAGGTGTTTCTCCTCCTTACTGTGGAATCCGGCACTGCCTCTCACGCTGTCCTAAAGGTCCACAAAATTCCCAAGAACAGATTTTTGAAGATAAGAGGGAATTGTCATTCAGTCAATGGAAGTCTCCCCTGGCCAGAGGTGACAATGGCACAAATAGCAAAGACAATTATGAATGCAATCATTTAAAGATCAGAAATGGGAAAACAGCAAGAACGGGGATGGGGTGGGGTGGGGTGGACAAGAACACAAACCCCAATCAAACGACAAATGCAGGAAAGGTGAAAAGATGGACATAAAACAAACTGGCTAATAAACCCCTAGACAGGTGAGAATACATGGAGGAAATAAATGCACATATTATCGGGGAAAGAAGGGAATTCTGAAATTCAAATGCATGGGATGCACCAATCTACCAGGAAAGTAGATGTCATGGTGTAAGTGAAAACCCATCCTGGGATCTCAAATCATGGTACATATTACAGTTTTAGCTTCCTGTAGCGTGCAAACAGAAAACCTGTTTTGATTGTGAATAAAAGCATGATTTAACATCCTATTCCTTTCAGAATTTGGACAGTGAAACTATATATATATACTGATTTTTTTTAGCATAAATATATTTTCAAAAACTTGGTTTCACACCTTAGCTTTTTACAAAATCTCCCATCTGTAAGCCTCTCAAACTACTGCATAATCAGAAGTGTCAATAATACATATATGTGTCTTAAAAACAATAGGACAGGACACTGTCATTGTGCAAATTTAAAATACTGTGCAATTTCATTAATTATTGAAAGGAAAAATGCTAATTCTAACTAATGTAAAAATAGCATCATTTTACATGTATGCATCTCAACTAATATCAAAAGAAACAACAATAGCTATACAGATTCACTTTCTCTGGCTACCTTTGAACATTCGTATGTACATGAATTTCGGTTGTTTAATGTGAATGAAAACAATATATTTTGTACTGTGAAATGACAAAAAATTATTTGTACAATAATAAATATTGGCTGAGCAGGGAAGATTCCCCATCCCACCTTCTTGCCTAAGTGGTCGGCTGCACAGGGAGGGGGAGAAGGGCTGGTTGGGCTCCTTCCTGGATCGGAGTGCCAGTGCTTACAAAGTACCCCTGTGCTGTGCAAAAGCCTGGTAAGTGGACCAACCGGTTCTGGGGGTGCGAAATGGGCCACCCCAGCACCTTCATATTTCGTACCCCTTAAGTACAAACACATGTCTAGTCCCGATGCCCTCTGTTCTGTTTACACTGCACATAACTATGTTAAGAAACATAGACTGGAACAGGAAGATGGAGAAAAGTCTCAATGGATATATAATCTATATTCAGCCCCATGCTTCATTGAACTTAGCATGTCTTCTTTTTCTCTTGGGTGAGAGAAAAAGATGGGTGGTATCTTTATTAGACCACTAAAAAGTCAGAAACATAAACTAACCTTCAGCCCTGTGAAGATCATTAAGATTTTCTGCATCATGGTTCAGAAAAAACATGAACATTCCAAGAATCATGGCCAGATGTGCATGGCACATTATTTTATTAAAAACAAAATTCAAAATAGAAACTGCTTATTATAATTACAAGTGGAGGCTTCAGATCCCAGTCTTTGCTAGTACAAATTGGAATGTCTCATGGTGCAGTGGTTAAATTGCTGTACTGCAGCCAAAACTCTGCTTAACTAATACTTCCCTATCAAAATGTGTCTGCCCTTATTTTGCAACACTTTGCATTTTAACCTTTCATATTTTACAAGACATACATTAATTTGGCATTTTTCTAAAAAGCTTCATAAACACTCCCTAAGCTTTAAAAACTCTTAAAACTGAAGTGTTTCCACTCAATATCAATACTGTTCATGAAGTCAGATTTACCAATCAGTAACAGTCTCCTCTCTCATATATACTCATATATTACAGAAATAACAAGGGCAACCTGTTACTTCTAGTAAGCACTAACAGGTCTTATCCCCTCCTTGAGATTTAGACATCTATCTTAATGCAGAGATTATACTGTTCCATTATCCAATAGTCTGAGTCTTCCTAGATGAAGCTGTTGCAGTGTGTGTCCTTTTGCTTTTTATCTACAGACTGTTCAACATACAAGTGTCAACCAGCTACTCTCATTGTTCAAGACCAACATCAGAAGTATGTCATTTTAGTCGAACAGCTTTAGAACATTCAACCATCTAAAACTGAATCCAGAGCACTCTTTGTATTCTAGAGATGCTATATGTTGTATACACTAGAAGAAAAGGTAGGCCACAGAAGACAAAAACAAGGAGTGGAAAGGCACCAATATGGGAGCCACCAAGAATATTCAACAAGTTACTCTGTAATGTGAAAGATTAAGAGATGGGTAAAGGGCATGTGTTGCCATGTTGATCGCACTCTTTCTTGTTTCCATTCGTTCCTCCTCTGATCTGGTGTTACATAACAAGAGAGAATCAGAATCTTGCCTCTTTATACAAAGTGCATTGCTTTTATAAATGTGCTACTGTAAGAGAAGGACCAAATGTATGCAAGAATTGAAACAAATCAAAAAATAAGTTACATTACTCTGCTTTGGACTAAATAATGAGAATACAAAAATCTAACTGAAGGTGTTCATATTACTGTAATTATGCAATGTATGGTTTTAATAATACTACCAGGCGAATTCAGAAAAAAAATCCTTGGATTATAATCCCTAGACACTAAAGATGATATCAGAACAATGTAGTTTTCCCACAGATATAACTCATCATTATCACAGTAGTTCAATTTAATTATTTAACATACTAATTATAAAATCACCATAATGATGTCTAACTTCTAAATAATATAATAAATAAAATAATGCAGCAAGAGGTCTACTGCAGAATTAACCAACTGAAGATTTACATACATGTGAAAGGCATTGGTATTACATCAAATAATTGTACTGTATTTCACAGTTCAGTTCTTCTGGAAACAACTGTGACAAGTAAAATGGGATTCCTAAGTAGTATCAGGCATTCTAAAAACACAGGAAAATATATTGATATAAGCAAGTGTAAGTAGACATAGGATGGTCCTTTATGAGCATCTAAGATGCAGTGGCTCCAGAGACAAACCTCACAGAACTTCTAAAATATTAACAAGTATTTCACTGGATGTATAATAAAGCCACTGAAGGCATTATAAAATTTTTAATTACTTTTAAAGGGGTAAGTTCTTCAGTTTTAGAAATGCAATTATACACATGTATTGATTGCTTTTAAAATTCTCCTTACATACATATTCCCTAGCATTAATGTCATGTGATATGTAGAAGTGTAGTTTGAAAATGTAGGCAAATACAGGTGCAAGGCATTATTGGCCACTACTTTGCTGGTGTTTGAAGTGGCTTTGCTTGCAAAATACAATCATGTGGTACATTCAATTCTAACTCAGCTAAGAACACAAGGTCCAGTAAAATCCTTACTGACCTTGCAGACAGTTCATGGTCCAGAAGGTGGAGGAGGCAACAGGAGGAACAGCTATTTTAGATCTGATCTTAACCAACAGGGAGGACCTTGTAAATGGGGTCGAAGTCGTGGGATCTTTAGGTAGAAGTGACCATGCTCTCTTGGAATTTGTTATACAATGGGAAGGATAAGCTACATATAGCTAGACATGTATCCTGGACTTTAAGAAAGCCAATTTTTGTAAACTTAGGGAATTATTGGCTGTGATTCCATGGGCTAAGACACTGAAACAGAAGGCAGTCCAAGATGGATAGGAATTCCTTAAAAGTGAATATTAAAGGCACATCTAAAACTGTTCCAACAAGAAAAATGAGAGATGTGTAAGGAAACCTCAATGGTTGACTAAAGAACTTTCAATTCAGCTTAGTATTAAAAGAAACAAGTACAGGAAATGGAAACATGGGGAATACACCAACGAGGAATATAAGCAAATAGCCAGTATATGCAGGTGGATGGTTAAAAAGAAAGGCTAAAGCACAGAATGAATTTACACTTGCCAGACAGATTAAAGATTGTAAAAAGGTTTTTTTTAGTTATGTCCACAGCAAAAGGAAAAGTAAGGAAATGATAGGGTCTCTGCATGGCGATGATAGCCAAGTACCACAGGACAGAGAAAAGGCAGAACTACTCAACACCTTCTTTGCTTCAGTTTTCTCCAGAAAGGAAGAGTTCAGTTGGGATGAAGAGTAAATGAGGTAGGCTGGAAATTGCAACATAGAATAGGTAGGGAGGTAGTACAGGAATACCTGGAAACTCAATGAATTTAAGTCTCCTGGGCCAGATGAATTAAACCCAAGGATATTAAAAGGGGAAGTCCCCATAGATTGGAGGATGGCAAATGTTTTCCCCCATCTTCAAAAGGGAGGGAAAAGAGGACCCAAATAATTACTGCCCAGCCAGCTTGACATCAATTCCTGGAAAGATTCCAGAGCAGATATTTAAGCAGACAGTCCGTAGTTCTTTAACAATCAATGCTGTCATTACGAGAAGTCAGCATGGATTTCTTAAAAACGAGTCATGTCAGACTAATTTGATCTCTTTCTTTGAAAGAATTACAGGCCTGGTGGATGAGGGGAATGCTGTGGATGTGGTTTATCTTGATTTCAGTAAGGCCTTCGATAAGGTTCCCCATGATGCACTTGCAAATAAGTTGGTAGAATGTGCGATAGCTAGTGCTACTGTTAGGTGGATTTGGAACTGGTTGAATGATCATACCCAAAGGGTGATCATAAATGGCTTCTCTTCAGCATGGAGAGAGGTGAATAGTGGGGTGCCCAGGGTTCTGTTCTGGGTCTGGTGCTATTCAATATATTTATTAATTATGGGTGAAATTATCGAGAGTAGGCTGATTAAATTTGCAGATGATACCAAATTGGAAGGGGTGGCTAATTTCCTACAGGATAGGATTAAAATCCAAAACGACTTTGATGGATTAGAGGGCTAAGCCAAAGCTAACAGAATGAAATTCAACAGAGATAACTGCAGAGTCCTACACCTAGGCACAAAAAATGAATTGCACAGATACAGCATGGGAGGCACCTCACTGGAGATTAGTACATGTGAAAGGGATCTGGGAGTCTGGGTGGACCACAAACTGAACATGAGTCAGCAGTGTGACGCAGCAGCCAAGAAAGCCAATGTGATCTTCGTTGCATCAACAGAAGCCTAGTTTCTAGAGCAAGGAAGGTAAAAGTACCACTCTATTCTGCTCTGGTCTGTCCCCAACAGGAGTACTGGATCCAGTTCTGCACACTTAATTTAAAAAGGATGTTGACAACCTCGAACGGGTTCAGAGGAGGGCAATGAGGATGGTTAAAGGTCTGGAAGAAATGTCTTACAAGGAGCGGCTTAGGGATTTGTGAATGTTTCGCTTTTCAAAAAGAAGGCTGAGGGGGATATGATAGCCATGTTTAACTATTTGAAAGGATATTATATTGAAGAGGGGACAGGTTTGTTTTCCACGGCTTCAGATACTAGCACACGGAGCAATGGTTTCAAACTACAGGAAAACAGATACCATTTGAACATTAGGAAGAAATTACTGACGGTTAAACCTGTTCGGCAGTGGAATATGCTGCCACAGAGGGTGGTGGAGTCTCCTTCTTTGGAGGTTTTTAAACAGAGGCTGGATGGCCATCTGTTGGGAATACTTTGATGGGGGTTCCTGTATGGCAGGGGGTTCAATTGCATGGCCCTTGAGGTCTCTTCCAACTCAATGATTCTGTGATTCTATGATTCATAAATGAAATCCTAATCTAGTTTTTATTTAAAAAATACATTCAATGTGGTAGAAAAAAATCAACCATTAAACAACAGATTCTGGTTCCTTGCTAGATTTCACAATTGAGTCCATCCCTGAGATGCTTTTGGTTTCCAGCATTTTCTCTGTAGTTCCCCTATCTACAGGAGTAGATTGTTCTTTGGTTTTTTCCTTTTTATGTACCCATGGGATGAAACATAAAACAGCTCCTCCAACAATAGGGGGAATTCCTGCTAGGTAGAATGCAACGTCGTAAGTACCTAAGTGATCACGCAATTTGCCTGGAAAGGGAAGAGAGAGAGAGAGAAAGACAATAATTGATTACCAAAGTGACACCAAGCAAGGTCAAGTCTCAGAAGCTGAGTCCTTTTTCATCAATCAACTACTTCTCACCCAAACACAAAGCAATTGTTTTTCAACAAGGGTGAAAGAGGATATCCTGTGGACCATCTTGACTTCTATCACTGGTGTTGTTAACACTGAGGCTGTCCATTGGTATGAAAAGCTGGGCATCCTTTTTTCTGCTGACAATACAGGCAGGCTATTATGCATCAATACTAGGCCATTTCCTGGTGTTTTAAATTGTGGATACAGAAGCATATCTCACATTTATCAATTAGAAGATTTTTTTTTTGAAAAAATAAATATCCTGCTTTTTAAAAATAGAATTACACACACACACACATACACAAAATACAAAAATTACAATTAAGAATTCTCTCAAGTAGAATTACTCAGTGCTAGAGGGTCCCAGAAGTTTGAGCGCATTATCTGTACTATAGTTGCTAGGAGAGGAAAAAAGAAAGAACAGCTTGGATTTGATTGTTGTTCCTCTGTGCAGTATACAGTATTTTGAAAGGCTATTTTTGGACTTGATGTAATGGTAAAGCAAAGATTTAAGTAAGCCCAAGGTGTACAGTGCAGAAATATACACACCCGTTAACCTCTCGGGGAAACTTATGTTATTATGCCTGCTCTACTGAATGCAGGCTATAAAGCTTTGTTCAAATTCCTTTTCTTAGGATAGGCAATCTGAGGAAGAAAACTATATTGGGGTAAAAATGCTACAATCCTATTGTATGCATTTCTTCCAAAGGATTTCCCCTTGCTTTTTGGCTTTTTTTAAAAGAACGATTGGATTTAGCAAAGATTGTTACTGGAAGCCAAGGTCAAAATCATCCATCCTATTTGAAAAAAGAAGCGAAGCAAGACAGGGATGAAAATATAATTCATTTGAAATGTGGTGTTGGAAGACAGCCTTATATATGCTGCAAACAGTCAGAAACGCATAAAAATGGGTGCTCAATCAAGTTGAGCCTTAATTCTCACTAGAAGAAACACGAGTCAACTGAGGTTATCCTACTCTGCACATAATAAAAATACAGGACTAGAAAAGACAATATTGCTGGGAAAAGTGAGGGCACTGCAGTAGGAAAACAGAAAGACCTAACATAAAACAGAATGTCTCAATAAAGGAAGCCATAGCTGTATGTTTCCAAGACCTAAGCAGAATTTACAGGAAAGGGCAATATAGCCGAGGAGGAAAAGAGAAAAAGCTAACTGCTTGGTTTGCAAGATCTGGGCAAAGCTGTAAATGATAGGACATTTTGGAGATGATTAATTCTTCTAGTTAGTCACTTAAACATCAGAAGTGACTTGATGGTACATAAAATCTGTAGAGTGACAAGACAGGTGGAATTCTTGAAACTATGACAGGATATAGGAACCAAAGATCAGACAAGACCATCCTGGACCATAAAGCAAAAACATTTCACAGCTTAAATACATGAACTTTGTATATATCTTTTAAAAAAATCTTTGAAGCTATTTTATAACCATACACAGACTCCCTCTGTGTCACCAATTTCACTAGGAAGGAGTTAAAAGTTCTCCTTCAGAGACTCCGGTTAATTGGGTCTTGTCTGACTGAGTCAAAAGTTCAGATTGCCCCAGACCTGGAGCTGACTTCCCCTTTGAAGACTTGTGTCAAGAACCGAGTTTCAGGAATGTTTTCAGAAAACACTCAAGATGCAATAATGGCAATTGCTCTGTGCCTTTCTAATGTGGAATACAGTGGTCCCCCACCATTTCGCAGTTCATATACTGTGGTTCCAGTATATCGCGGGACTGCAGTATATGAATGGCACTCCCCCCCCGGATTAAGCTGCATGGGCCTACCTGGGGCCTCCTGCACTTGCCCCAGGCCTGGCACTGCCCCGAATGGGCCTCCGATGGGCTTCCTGGGGATGTCGGAGGCCCCAGAAGTGGTTTCTGGCGAACCAGAGGTGACTTCCAGATCCCTGGAAGCTACTTCTGGGGCTTCCGACAGGCCCAAGAAGCTTGTTGGAGGCCCATTTGGGGCAGCGCCAGGCCTGGGGTAAGTGTATGAGGCCCCAGATAGGACCCACAGTCCTGACCCGACCCAGCATCCGCATATAACAGATTTTCCATTATTGCTGGTTGGGTTGGGTCCCTATCCCCCGCGATAGGCTGAAATTACTGTACTTTGAAGTTTATACCTTATAAACTTGTTTGGTTGGTTGGGGGGGTTGCTATGCTAATTCCCTTTGCTGCAAAATGTCTCTTTCCAAATCACTGTCATTCTATTTTATTTAACACAAAATTATTCTTTTCACTCCTTAAAGAAAACCTCTATTTTGATTCTGTCTCCATCACTTTTCACTGCTCTCTAGTCGTGTCGGCGAACCTATGTCACGGGTACCAAAGGTGGCACTCCAGAGCCCTTTCTGTGGACACCCAACATCACCCCTTCACAGCCACCTGTATTTGGGTTAAATTGCTGTATTGGCACTTTGCGGAAAATTTGTCAGTTTTGAATTGCAGTTTGGGCACTCAGCCTCTAAAAGGTTCGCCATCACTGCCCTATAGCGTTCCCTGCATAAAACTGTAACAATTATCTACTTTGGATCTCTCCAGCTGGCTAGCCTGCATAACAAAAGTCAGGTTTTGCCTTTTAAAAGGCTTTTTTGAAGATCAGTATTTCAAGCCCCAGCAGCCTTGGTTACTGTCATTTTTTAAAGCAGATGATTCTCTTTTAAGATAGCAAGATTGGTCTTTTTAGTTTATTTGATCTGTTTTGAATCTGAGGATGTTTCAGGTCATTTGTTTCTGTAGTTTTACTTTTTTAACTGTCATAACTTGAAAACCCTTTGCCTAAACTTACCAAAACATAGAACAGAGCAAGATTGTTGTTCAACATGGTACCAATTTGAAATCCAGTTTTAAAGTTACATTTATTTTTGTTTGTGCTAGTCCCATATTTAGAATTGCCTTGTAGAATGCCGATTTGTTCTGCTGCTCAAATAATGCTACAGGGATTTATCATGTTGTATTTATACCAGTTGGTTTCTAGCTTTATACTTTAAGGATAGTTACTATTTTACATGCTTTATATAAAGTACTGAAGAAAAATTCTGCTTACCTGCAATAGGTGGACCAACTGTCATTGGTATAGACATTAAGCCCAAGAGAAATCCAATTGCCTGTGAGACATGCTGTGCCCCAACAAGTTCAAAAGCAATAGGTGCCATAATGCTAATGAAGCAGCCATCAAAAAGACCCATAAAGAGGCAGACAGCAATAAGGCCTCCAAAGGTATAGCATAAGGGAATCATCATAGACATCAGGCCAATGAAGAAAAATGAAATAACCTATACGTTGGGGAAGGAAAGGGTCAAGTATCAAATCATACTGTAGAGATAACAGAACTGTGGAAATAGACTGAGAGTACCGAATGCTGCTATGCTATTATTGTTTTGGATGATTTGGAGAATAAATATATGTGGAGTTGCATCCAATTGTATCCCTGTACACAATAGAAAGTTTTTAAATCTCAATGGAAAATTTCATTAAATAATTTCCTGTCCCCTTTGCAGCCGCTTCCATACACCGTTAATACATAGTCTACACCACTGGTTCTCAACCTGTGGATCCCCAGATGTTCCTGGACTGCAATTGCCAGAAGTCTTCATCACTAGCTGAGATGGCCAGAATTTCTGGGAGATGCAATCCAGGAACATCTGGGGACCCTCAGGTTGAGAACCACCGGTCTACACAGTTGCAGATACACTGAAATAGCAGAGAAAGTGGCACTGGGCTTGGAATATTAAGATGTTTTTGTGGGTTTTTTTAAAATAACCTTCCTCCTTCTCATTAATGAATCCTTAGTGGGAGTACACAGCCTGCCATGTGTGAACACAATTGGATACAGTCCACAGTATATACTTATTTTATTCCAATGGATAAAAAAATACTTTTCTTAAAGGCAGCACCTCTATTGCAAATATATGACATATCCTTATTTAAACATCAGTATTCTCATTTTGTGGGAACTTACTGAATGCTATTTATTATGTGTAATAGAAAGTGATGCAACATCTCCCCAACATCTATGTCAATTAATCATCTAAGTTCAATTTTTTGATATGCATTAGACCAAAGTTGGCAAGCATATGCCCACCCCACGTGTTAGATTGCAACTCCCATTCATCCCAGCCAATAGCAAATGAGTCGAAGAGCTGCAATCCAGCAGCAGCTGGAGGACCAGATGTTCCCTATCCCTCTTGCAAACAAAAGCTGCATCTTGTTTGATGGTAACATCTAAACATGACCACATCCACCCAGAAAAAAGCAATTAGCAGCAAAACAATACTTTATTCTGCTTTCATAAACTTTTAGTGAAAAGACAATCACTATTTTAGGCAATATAATAACCCTGTATGGCAGTGGTTTCCTCTTATTTAAGGAAAAATAAAGTGAAGCTAAACACAGCACCCTTCCAACAAGGAAGTGTTTCGTTAGCTCAGTTTATCCAGCTGGGATGCATGTTTCTGCAACTGCATTCAAAATCTTGAGCAGATTCTTTGTTCAATTCATACTAACCAATCAAGGCCAACAGTTTGCCTTCTATGCTAACTTCTGTAAGCTTTGTTTCCTTTTAGAAAAGAAATATAACTTGATACGTGATTTAAACAAAACAAAACCCCTACTACTCTATTTAATGAATTCTGAATAAGCTTCTTTATTTCCATTTCTATTATCTATGCAAATTAGGATATTAGGCTTCAATATTTCTGTCAGGCATAGAATCTACTGCTGTTAATTAATCTTCTGCTGCCCAGAGTTATTCATTTCCTAACACTGAAACTTCAAACAAAAATCCAGTTTGCTTTTCTTCCTGCTATCTTCAAACTCCTGTGAATCAACCATATGTATCCTTTCCTAATCATCACACAGGTAAGGAAATATTTACTCAGACTGTGATAGACAGAACAAAAGGATTTAGTTTAATGTCATCTCCTGCAAGTGGCCCTGCTGAGTTTTGAACATCAAGATATCATTTTTTGCATTTTCATTAAAGTTCTCTGTGGGAGTCAAACTTCAAGAGAAACTATTGTTTCATCAGTCTCTATTGGACCCAACAGGCTTCCTGTCTGGTGAGGGCTTTCATAAAGACAGACTCCAGTATGTCATACCGTAATTATATTAGATCACAGCTGGCTTTAGCTGGTCTTTGCATGGGTCCAAAATATAAGTTTAGACACTCTTGTCAATTGGTACCTATTATATTGTTCTACAGGGTGCAGATCCAACTCAATGACATGGTTCAGAAATATTCAGTGAAGAAACAAAAAATGCTGAAGAGCATCCATGCATGTGTTCAGAAAGTATCCCAAGATTCAAGAAGACCTGGAAAATACATTGCTGAGACATCGCAGGAACAGTGGAAAATATGTTTCCTATTGTTACTGGCTTTCCTGGATTCTACTAAAAACATACAATGACAGTATGTAGCCTTAAAAAGATTCTTGTCATCCTATCCAATACAATTTGGAAAAGTAGGAAGGCAGGGACCTTTACCCAGGCTCAAAAATCTACTTTGGACTGTAAGTGACCAGTGAAGCATGGTCTTATTTGTAACCACAGGAGATACAGATGTGAGAGAATTCAACAATGGGCAACATTATGGCCTCTTGTAATATATTAGTCCCCGCTTTATCGGAATTACGATGTAAAAAACATACCTGTAAATAAACTTTTTTTGCACCCGGAATATAATCTGCAATTCTGCCAAACAGCAACCGTCCAACACCGGAAGTAATGCCCAGGCAAAGCAGAAGTGCTACATCTGGAACATCATTACCAAGACGTTCTTTAACATGCTTCAGCTGTTTCAGAAACAAGGGGGGGGGGGAGAGAGCTGATTTTAGCCAGAAATCTAACATTGCCTAGAATTATACAAAGAGAGTTCATATTGTGTCAGCCATATTTTCAATTGCTTCCCATCTTCATAATCCCATTTGGACAATAATTTCTGAGCTTTTTATGCTAAGGTATGAACAAGCCTTTTACACATATATCTATCTTTGATGTCAGCAACAAAGAACTAACTAGGAACATAAACCCAATTCAAAATATCACTGAGGAGACTGACATTTCAAAATTGGTAGCCACAGTTTCTCAGTTTCGGTAACACGGGCAATTATGCTTAATCATTAGGCTTATTCCCAATATAGTAATCATTTACACAAAGAGAGGTTCTAAAGGGCTTGATGCACCACAAAGACTTTTTCCTAAGCTTACAGTTAAGATTTTACTGAATATGATCATAGTGTTCTTATTTATGTTGTTGCTGCTTTGACTTATATACTGCCCCAGAGCAGCAATGCACTCTCTGGGTGGTGTACAAAATTATTATGCAAACAACACTTTCCCCATCAAGCTGGATACTCATTTTACCAACCTTAGAAGAGAACAGAAGGCTGGATCAACCTTGAACCAGCTACTGAGATCTGTTGGGATTAAACTCAGCTTGTGAGCAGCGGCATGACTGCAGTACTACAGTTTAACCACTGTACTGTATACACAGTGGTTTACACACATCCATACAATACATCCTTAGAAAAGAGATAGTAAAGAAATGACACCTCCCTCTTCACTAATCTAGCTTATCAACACCTTAGGGAAAATGTTTCTGTCTGGTCAACATCAGAAGACATCAATTGGTACATTAACTCTTATGAATGCAGCATTAATTACACTGTAAAGACTGTACAGCTAAATGGCCATAGTGTATGCGGACTCTACAACAATGAACTCCTTCATTGGAAAGTAAACTAGTCAAGTAAACTTGAAATAGTTTTTTTTAAAGAAAACAGGCCATACATATTGGGCAGAACGTTTATAACTAAAAGCACGCATACATATCATGTAGCAGAAAGAAAATACTGTACTTCTCACATTTATGACATATTCTCTATACAGAGGCACAAACCTTGGTTTGAAGGTTTGTGCCAGTCCATGTGACACTTACAGGTGCCACACATTCCCTTCCCCC
>JAHTLZ010000122.1:2888921-2922693 GCA_023846285.1 Phrynocephalus versicolor
CTCCTTGGCTGTTCATCTAGTCCTCATCAGGACAGGCTTCCCTGCCCTGCCTCCCTGGCTCATCACCCACAAGGAAGTGGAACAGACAAGCCTGTGCTCCTGCCAAGGAGGACTGGTTGAACTGCTGAAGAGGTTGACAAGAGGAGTGCATTCCAACTAATGAGTGGGTCATAGGGAGGTGGCAGAAGGGAATGCACGGCATCTATGATACCACACATATATACTAGCATGAAAGTTTGAACCAGGGTTCATGTCCATTCCTAGCTATTTTTCACATCTTACTGATAATCAAAATGCAAATAGGAATCAGTCAGAAATGATCAAAATATATTCTGAGTTGTTAAATAAAATGAATGTTAAAAGCTCAGACATGAGGTTTGTGAAACAGTGCACATTCAAAATACAGAGATATGTAAAATGTCCATTTACTATAATAGTAAATATATAACTATATATTAAATATATAATTATATTTTAGAATATAATTTTTAAATAACAGAAGGCCATTTTACTCACTATTCAACACTAAACCCATTAAATGACTGCATGTGCTTTTTAGCTTACTTGAAAATGCCAACTACTCAATTAAAGAGCTACAGTCCCAGAGAATTCTTGCCTTCCTTCCTTGTTGTTCCTGGACAAATAAATTATTTGGTGCAAGCTATAGGTAGGACACATAGTTGCAGTCTGGAAATAGTTTATGAATTAACTCAAGTTAAATCTGCAAGCCTTTGTACTGCAAAGCAAGGGGTTCCCCAGCTACCTTATTGACTGATTGATTGATTTGATTTGATTTGATTTTTTATACCGCACTCTCTAGCCCAAAGGCTACTCTGGGTGGTTTACAACAGGAGGGAATACAAATTATATACAATAAAGCAAATACAAATAAAATACAAATTAATCTAAGGTTATATAAAACATCAAAACCTAAAATAACTATGTGCAGATATAATAAAATATGATTAACAAAATAAGATAAAGCTACCAAGAACAACTAAAAAAACAAAAACAAATAAGCATCACAAGTGGTTGAGAGAAGAAACTTCCAGATATTATGGGTTATAAAGATTAAGATGCCAGGAGAGCTACCCTACAAAGCCATGTTTTTAACTGACATTTGAAGATTTTGAGTGTAGAAGCCAAACGTATTTCAGGAGATAACTGATTCCATAAATGAGAGCCAACTACTGAGAAGGCCCAGCTTCTTGTTGATGTTTTTCAAGCCTCTCTTGGTGTTGGAACCCTGAAATGCCCAGCTTGAGAGGGCCAAATGGTCCAAGCAATTCTATTAGGAAAAAGCCTCTCTGACAGATAGTGAGGTCCCAAGTCCTTTAGGGCTTTGTATGTTACCATTAAAACCTTGAAGTTGATGCTGAAGTATATTGGCAGCCAATGCAGAGTGGCCAGAATAGGGGTGATGTGATGGTTTCTTTTAGTCCCTGATAATAATTTGGCGATTGTATTTTGCACCAGCTGCAGTTTCCACATTAACCTTGTAGGTAGCCCCACATAGAGTGCACTACAGTAGTCTATTGTTGACATTCCAAGTGTATGGACCAAAGATGTAAGGGCCCCAACATCCAGGAAGGCATGTAGCCAGGCAATCTGTTGCAGATGGACGTGGGCTGACTGAACAACCGATGCTACCTGGGTTTTCATGTTTAAGTGCTTGGTCCAATTGGACACCCAGACTGTGGCCCTCATCCCTCAAGGAGAGTCATTCTCCCCAACAGGAGGCACCTTCCCAAGCCGCAGACACTAGGGTGGTCCACCCAAAGAACTTCCATTTTGCCCAGGTTCAGTCTCAGTCTGTTGGCTCCCATCCATTCCAGTACAGCATCCAGGCCACACTCAGGGAACGATATACTGCAGATGGCAAAAAGGAGCTATAGAGCTGTGTGTCATCCGCATATTACTGACACGAAGCTCCATACCACCTGATGACCCTCCACAATGGCCTCATATAGATATTAAAAAGCTTATATCCAATACAGATATTAAAAATATTCCAAAAGGAAGCAATGAGGAAGACCTACTGTAGGTGTGCCCAATAACATTCCTCTTGTTCCAGAGAGACCACATAGCCACAGGAAAAAATATATTTATTATTACTATTATCCTAAACCTTTCAACATTATATATAAAAAAGTGAGCTAGTGGATGTTAGAGAGAATCTTGGTCATATTATATTAATGACTTGGGGGAAGATTTATTTCTGTAACATGTCATATATTTTTTCTTGCGACCTAAGTTTAAACTTACAAGTATCTAACTATAGAGTCAGAGGCTGAGAATTCAGTTCTCCGCTGATCCTCCTGTGTGTACCATCAGCTTGTGTAGACTTGGGCATGCTTCACCCCCAGAAGAAGGGAATGGTAAATCCCTTTTACTCTCTATCTAGAAAACCCTGAAAAGGGTTGTCATAAGTCAGAATTGATTTAAAGGCACATTATTCAAAAATACCACATACGGTCAATCAGAATTATAAAAATATTGACTGGTATTATATAACAATATATTATCTTAACCAAAATCTAAGTACCTGTTAAATACAGACATATATGCTTTTCTTAATACTGTCTTTTTTGTAGCTCTAATGGTGTTAATTCTGATATCTGCAGCTCATTATAATACTGTGGGAAGTTCTGTGGCATTGTTCCTAAAGCCCCAGCGACAATGAAGACAAATGAGGTGTGTTCATTCACAAGCAAGATGTTTCAATTGCCAGATCTCTGTATTTTGTTAGTTTTTCCATTTTTTTTTTAGGTTCAACTTTGGCATCCCCTGGAACTACCATGTCAATGACTCAGTCATTTCTTCATTCTATTACTACTATGTCTGCTGTGTTATGTTCAAGATGCCCATCAGTTTGGATTTGGAAATCTCACAAGATCTTGAGTTCGTCATTTTTCTGACATCTTCTCTACCAGATGCTCTCACTGAGTTTTGAAGGCTGGCAAGTTATAATTTTTGCATAGTAATGAATGCAGTAATTTTGCTATTCAGTCATGTCTAATTTTAAATCTGTGCAGTCTTTAGACATTCACAGAGGAGTTGCAACACAGTTTCATCTTGGCAGAGTCAACATTTACTATTAGCACTAATTCCTTGAATATCAGTTTTCAAAAAAAAAATAGTTTGTACTGCTTGCTATTGTGCAGCAAAAAATCTGTCCTGCCCTTTCTTTCTTGATGTTTCTTTCTTTTCCCAGTTTTAGCCATGTCCATCTTGAATTATTATCATGCTTTCCATCAATATTTCTCAGATGTTGTCTGTATAATGGTTTAATTTTCCAATTATTTTATTTTTATATTGTTATTTCATATATTGAGCCTTTATTTCTGTTGTTTTCAAAGTATTCTCCATTTTTACTGCCTGAAATAATTTTTCTCTGCTTGTACTAATATAACTATTTGGCCTTTTCCCCTCCTTTACTACCTACTATATTTGCTGTAATCCATGGCCTCCGATTTTTTTGTGGTAAATATAATCCGTCCACATCACTTTTTGTGCTTTTTGGATGCTTTTTTTGGTGCTTGGTGTATGCTATTGTTATATTTGCCTCATGTGTTGAGAATGGTTTTGTAACTATATTTTATGACAGTTACAAATAGGAGCATTAATGTTGCATTTTGAAATTTAGCAGATTTTGACAATCTGTGTGTCTACACACAGACACACAGAAGCTTTCCGTTGTTTATACACAAAGTTGCTAGATTGTGTTTAAATGAATGTTTCCAGTATATATTTTTAAACCTCACAGCTAACTTTATGGAGCAAAATGCAATGTAGTGCTGTGCAGATCTGTGGGGTTTTGGATTATAGCTCTCTGCATGGACATCTGGGTGTGGGCTCTATAAAACTCAGTCGTTCCTACTTCTGACCAGACAAATTCAGTGTCATTTTAAACATATCTTTAATGGGGGGGTGTCGTCATCTGGGTGATAGCTATCTTTCCATTTCTCGTAAATAAGTGTCACTATTAAAACCAATAGCATAAAGTCTAAATACTATCAAGAAAATAAAATAAGCTATCAGCCTCTGCTTATTTTCTTATCATTTCTCATCCTTTATGCTTTCATAATCAGTAGAGAATCTGAAAGCCTTAACAGCTGTTAGAACAAACAAGAGATAAAAATTAATCCAGGCTCCAATACTATTTCTGCTTTGAAAACAATTAAGGGGCTGCCTTCTCTTACATTCCCCTTCTACTGCTCTGCCATTTACAAAACTATGAACATATCATATATTATTAGTTCCTATCAGAGATGTATGCACAGAGAAACCTCTAAAGAAAGCTTTTAGTGTTTTAACTATTGTCACAGGAGCATTTAATAAGATATCAGAATTCATTGTACACTTTAATTCCTCCGGCACCATATTAACTTTGCTGTTAACTCTTCAAAAGGCCAGCATGGTATATCTTCAGGGAATCTCTTATACCCAGTCATCACAGCTGATAATCTGCAACATTTATAATCACATTTGCTTTCTATTTGTAAGATATGTGCTGCATCACTGAGAAGAACCTAATATTGCTAGTACTCAAAAGTCGTAACTGCATAAGACCAGGACATTCATTGAACGTTCATTGCTGCTTTATGACAGAACAGCTGCTTACAAACAGAATGACAAAAAAGCACATTCCTGACTCCTGTGGGGAAATGGGTGAACTCAAACAAGAAACTACAATATTATTTACTAAAATAAGGAAAACTCATAAAAATACATTGAATAAATTCTCCACCTTTGTTCCATATTAACATTATTGCTTGTAGATGAAGAGTGCAGACAATTAAACGATAGTACAGTAATCCCCCACCGATCGCGGGGGTTAGGGACCCCCCACCCGCGATCCATGAAAATCTGTGATATGCGGAAGTGGGGGGGGCGGCCTGGGGCGGAATCGTGCACGCCGCTTGCGTTTGCAAAGGCGCTTCCTGTCGCGAAGCTCCACGGCCAGAAGCGCCTTTGCAAACGTGCACGCCGCTTGCTCCGACCTCCCCGGAGGTCTGGCCAAGCCGTGAGCGATCGGACAAAGGCGCTTCGTGCCGCGGAGCCCAGCGCTGGGGCTCCGCAGCCGAAAGGATCTTTGCAATCGCACACCGCTTGCCCGGACCTCCTAAGAGGTGCGGGCGGGCGGTGTGCGATCCCCCCTCTCTCAAGCCCTTTCCTGGTACTGTGGTCTCGCGATATAGCGGGACCACGGTAGCGGAACCGCGAAAGGGCGGGGGACCACTGTACACAATATTATAGCCTTCCTATTCCTACTCATGGCATTAATTTCTGGAGGACTCCAAATATAGCGTGCTTACAGATTAAAACAATTTGTTAACTTTTACAAATCAAGCTATTGTATTTAGGCAAACGAAGTTTTCCATTAATACTGCATGCCTTAGTTCTTATTTGCAAAACATAGATCATTCTGCATGACAACAGGCTTCAATTTCCATGAAGTACTTTGATAGGTAGCTTCTGAAATGCAGAAACTTCACTGCATTTGAGGTCTCACTGCACTGTCCTTGGGAGTTACAGATACATTCTTTGCATACATTCTTTGCATACATTCAACAAGCTCATGTTTTGGTGAACAGACAATTAGTAAATGGATTATAAAGGTGGAAAACAGTATAAATCACAATAATCTGTCAGTAGAAATGAGAGATTCAGATTTTAGTGTTATATATGCATATGTGAGTTAAGTCCCACCAAGTTAATTGGCACTTCTGAATAAACAGGCAGAAGAATATAAAATGAGGTTTAAATCCTTACCCTGCTTTGAAATATTAGTACATTGTAACACTGTTACAAACTCTTAAAATATAACAAGATATTGAAAGACTAATTATGGAGAATAGTCTCTGATGTACAGTGATAGCTACCTTTAGCTATAACTGATTATTTTATAGGCACTCAATCTATTTCAGTTAACTGTCATGTGGTC
The DNA here is from genome assembly GCA_023846285.1 of Phrynocephalus versicolor. Lineage (NCBI taxonomy): Eukaryota > Metazoa > Chordata > Lepidosauria > Squamata > Agamidae > Phrynocephalus > Phrynocephalus versicolor. Next base: position 2,894,869 of record JAHTLZ010000122.1, read on the forward strand.
TACTGACTTTGTTCTCTTCTAACCATTTACATTAATTCAGATTTTCAAAAATGCCCTAAGAAGTGATGAGAAGGAGTTACTGGTAATGAATGGTCACTAGTTTTGCCAGGTATAAATATATATTGTTAAAGAGATGACAGTACAGTGGGAACAATAGCTTCCTGGCATTTTTCACAGAGTGAATGTAATATATTGCTTTCAGATGCAAGAAAAGGGGCTAGATTAACCAAATGTAAGACTGCCAGGTCAACACTGACAAGCACAAGAAAGAGAAAAGAAATGCAGATCAGTTACAGAATTGTATAAAGGGGGAAATTTCACTAACCTGGGCAGTCAAATTGCAGCAGAAGTTGAAATCTGAAGGAAGATAAATGTAAAGATTAGAAAAGCAAGTAAAGCACACAGGAGTCCCTGGAGATCTGGTGCCATAGAAAACATCCAGCTAAAATCAAGGCGGCACTATAATACACAAGTACCATAGTAAACCTTGGATAAAGACAGATGGAGGGGTGGCATGAATGGAGGCAAAACAAAAAGAAAGGGAAAAAGTAGGAGAAGAAGGGAAATATGGTGTAAATAATTACTGTGTTTCACAGATGCAAGTGCAAGCATATATATTTAAACTCAAAATAGTAATACTTCATGTACAGTATTACTTCAGAAAGAAACAGAAATTTGTTTCCAACTGCTAACTACTATCATTACAATTATTTCTGAAAAGAAAAATTATTTGGAAAACTGAGTACAAAGACAATAGCACAGAACTAGTACAATGTGCCTCCCACACAGTGAAATGAATGGGACATGTCATGAGTAGACTGTGTCCTATACACTTATTTTAAAGTCAGGCATATGGAGTTCTGAAATCATTATATTCTGGTAGGTTTTCCACCCTAGTACTATAGACTGAAATTACCAACAGAGTGATAAAAATACTAGAAGAGACACAGATTAGAATTATTTGTGGAAGTCTTCAAAGTGTTGCCTGACAGAGCAGTACTGTTCTTCATGTAAACATAAAACTAAAATTTTCTCCAGTACTTTCTCTTGCCAAAGCCTCTTGCAAGATATGACTATGCTGTTTCAGAGGTGTTCCCATCTTTAAAATTGTTTTTGGCAGAAAACATAGGGCACTGCCTTCTATGGCAGAATGATCCTACACCACAAGCAGAATTGTGCCCATATTACGGGGACCTAATCCTTTTGAAGCATATATCCCAAGAACAGCCAAAGATATGCATGCCACATTCCAGGTCGAATCTCTCATGCCCCCATTTGGAGTTCACTCCATGACAGGGAATGTTTGTGCTAACTAATCTGCATGGTGATTTAAAAACTGAACATCAGAAATTTAAACTGTTTGGAAAAATCTTTTAATTCTAATCTAATGCGAAATTGCTTAACTGATGACAGACAAATATAAATAGGGGTGCCCACGAGATATTTTGATGGATCTCAAAACCAAAATGTATCATTCGTGTTTGTTTTGTGGACTCCAACTCTCAGAATCGTCAAGAACTTTCCAAGCAGAACTCTAGTCTAGGAGTTCCGGTGCAAAGACTCATGTTTCCAGACATTCACATTTTCTTTATCTGGACTAGGGCCTATCTCAGGCCTGTGGTTTATGTTCTTAAATAAAAGAAGATATAGTACAAGCCCAAGATAGCTGCTAAGGTGCTTTCCCAGGGGTGTAGTTCATTGGGGGCTACCCTGAAGGACAGCGAGAGCTCAACTCCCAGAAAGCACTGCAGCAGCTGTCTTGGGTCTGTGTTTCCTGTTGTTGTAATATTAGCAAGAAGTAATAAAATCCGGAGACAGCCATACAGCCTTCAAGCTAGGCCCTGGTCCAGGAGATTGACATTTTGCTGTCTATAGGCATGGTTCAGTGGATTAGAACTCCCATAATAATGCCTGGGAAGTCTAAGAGAAATTAATGCCACATCCTAATAAAATACTGAGCACTGCCATTACTGGTGAAGTGACTTGTAATATAAAACATTGTGAATGTACTAGATTACAGAAGATTACATTACACAAAAGTTCTACATTACACAAATATTTCAAAGCTGGGCTTGATCATGCTTGTGTTTCTTGCTAATCATAGTTAGCCAATGTGAAATGGCTACCCATCACTTGCTCTGCATGAAGTTGGTTTCTACATCTAAGATGATGTGAGGCATGCATTGCATTGACTTCTAGGGCTGTTGTTCTTGAAAAGCACAATGTTCAAATGTATCGCTCTCTTGGCACTATAATAAGATGCCTATAAACAAGGAACATCCCGGAAGTATCCCCACTTGCTACAACTAAATTTCTGAAACTGGGCTAAAAGCACTATGCTTTAAACTCGTTTCCTCATTTTCACTGTATCTGGCTAAGACTTTCAACCTCCTTCATGATCAGGCCAGGCAATTCCCATTGTCTAATACCAATTTAGCCTTAGAAAAATGTATGCATATCTACAAAGAAGACCTTGACTAATATGAAATCAGACGCACAATTTGAGCAAAACAACATTGTGAAGAAATATTCTAGCTGTGCAGAAAAAAAGACTGGATACAGCAAACAAGATATTCCCTTCCTATCTAAGTCTCCATGTATTCATGCTAGTCACACAATGGCAGTTGCAATTATTTACTAAAATATTTTCCCTATTATGAGGGATTTCAATACTTCACAAAAGAACAAGGGAATGTCCTCATAAATTTGTGTCAGTAAGTCAAATATATCAGTCAAATTCAAAAGATAGTAAAGAATGTTAAAGAAGCACAAAAGCATGTGTAGAGAAAAGTCTAAAAAGTAGTCAGCACAGACTCTGCAAGTGACTATGAAAGATCATATTCAATATAAAAAATGATGCACAGCAGCAAAATTTAAAGCAGAATGTTAGGGCTGAAAGTTTTTTTGGGAATACCTGTACACACAAACTCCCTGTAAATTTGACACAGACTCCTCAAAACCACACTTACATGTGCCTATCTCTTGTAGAACGCTTTGGGTTTCATGCTTTTCAACTTCATTTTGTTGACTTCACCTATTTGTTTTTCTTAATAAGGTTTTTCTTTTGGTTTGAATTAAAAAATCGAGCTAGACCAACAAACAGATTTCATCTTCTCTACCCTACACCTCTCAAGGAAGGAGATGACAATTATATACTGGTTCCTGAAATAAGCAGCCAGATACAATAAAAGAGAAAGACTGAAAGCTGAGTTTAGAAGAAATGGTGGTGGTGGAGGGCAGCCAAAGGATACAAGAGACAGATAAAGAGGAAGTGCACAAGATGAGACAGATTTATTTCTAAAATTGTTTTTCAGGATTGTAAGCACTTTGCCCAGTGTCTTTTCAGCAAACAAAAATGGATGGGCAATTATGTAAGCAGCCCTCTTACTCCAGCAAGTTCACCCTTGCATGCTCAGTCTCACACTGGTTGCGAAATCAGTCATACAATCAGGGGAGATGAGACCGCTGCCAAAGCAGGAGGAATTTCACATTAATCAAATAGATTTATACAAGTTGAAAACAGTTTACAAAGGTGTTTTTCATATGAAATTATGTAAAAGTATAAAAGTATTCATTTTAAAATATCTGAGACTTTATATCTTGAGTTGGTGGCTTTTTTGCCTTTTCCTCTCCTTGTCCGCCCAGCAGACCATGATATAAACATGCTTTGTGTCCACACATGTGGCCTCTTCACTCTTTCCTTTATAGGACATAGAGGAAAACAACTTATAATTCCTAAGTAACCCCTTAAGCTTAATCTTGTGTCAAAAATGGTAATCAAAGCCACCTCTGGAAGAAACCAGAAACTTAAATCAATTCCAAACCACAACATTTCCCATATCAGAAGTTCAAAACTATGGTTAATTCACAATTTCCTGGGATATTCATATCTTACATAATAGGGTTCTGTTTACACATTACTGACAAAACATGGCAATCTGTACTACAAACAAAAACAACTGTAGTTTTCTTTCTGTCCTCTGACAAAACGTACTTATCTTACTGCAAAATACTCACAAATGTGTAAAGTGAGGGAAATATAATACTTTTTCATTTTCTTCCAAAACAAAAGACACAGATAACACCCATTTCTACATTGTATATTTTACAATTTTGAAATAAAGTGAATCTACTTTCACTAGTTTTTTTAATGCATCAATCAATTATATTCAGTTACAGGAACGATACAATAAAAGGCTAAAGAAAAATATTTATACTTACTAAATGAACATAAGGTATGAAATATCCAAATAAGGCAGCTGGGATTCCAAAAGCCCAGATTCGGTAACTTGTAATTTTGAAAATTGAAAAATTGAAAATCTTTCTGGCAGGTGGAAAGATGAACTTGTTCTTTTCCCCACTCTTTTTGGCACTAGGAATGAGAGGCTTATAAGTAAAACCAGCCAGGAAGAGAATGAACACAAAAATGCACAGGACTCGGAAAGTGTTGTCCAGGCCAATTGAGCCAGGCAGTACATTTAAAAGAAAAGGCAGTGTTACAGTAAACAAGCTACTGCCAGCGGTGACAATTCCATTCACCAGTCCCAGACGCTTCTTGAAATAATGTCCCAAGATGACTAGGGATGGCTGATAGGTAAATGAGCAACCACAGCCAAATAAGATTCCATGAGTGAAGTAGAGAGGTCCAAGTGAGCTACAATAGACAGGAAAAAAAATGTTGTTCATCATAGTATTCCATATATTTATGTCATTTTTATTTCCTATAAACATATACCAATATTATCTATCAAGCCTCACAAGGGCCTCAGTGTGGTTTAAAACAAATTATGCTGCTGAAACGTAACATTATTTGGCTTAAAAGTCAAGTCTGGCACACTCATAATTCTTGAATGTAGAGCCAGACTCGATTTTGATATAAAAATGTTAACATTTTATAATTCCATGAAAATCAATTATGCATTTATACTGCTTGGACCCAGGCAGTCCCCATACCTGAACTTAACCACCTTTCCCAATGTTTATTTTATATTACAAGCATTAAAAATTCCCCTGCTAAAAATGTATTTACTCCATAATCACTTTGTTTCTGAAAAAAAGCCAGTTTTATTAATTGTTACTGTATTATATCTTATCCAGAAAGTGCAGATGTCATCAGGGGAAACTATGTTCTAAAAACATCACTTGCAGATGTTGTTATTTCCACAAATATGTGGAAGTTGGGGGGGGGTGGAACTATGCCAAAAGATACAGGTGCAACTGGGACCCAAACACCAATATCAGGTGCACACAAGGACATGAAGATATAGCAGGAACATTTTTACTCCCTATCACTAAACACTACACACAATTCCCAAGCATTCCATATAACACTTTCATCATATAGCACTCTTCTATGTTGTTAGGGAAAGGGGGCTAAGGTTTCAAGAAACACAAACCTAATGCCTTCTGAAATACACACAATTAGTTGCAGTTACCTGCATCATGCTGTGTAAGTGCTATAAGAAGTAGTTAACTAATATAAACTAGGTAAATTGGATTGCAGTCCATGTTAACAAAACAATAGGAAACAGATGCATAAGAACAACAAATCTATTTTTATATCTAATGACTCAATTCAGAAAGTTTAGAAAACTGAATGATAATTAAAGGTAAATACATATTTAAGTAAACATACTTAAAATACAGTGTTCCCCAGCTCTTTCACAGTTCATATACTGTGGTCCCAGTATACTGCGGGACCGCAGTATATGAAAGGCAAGGCCCCCTAGGGTAAGCTGGATAGGCTTGTTTCATGCCTCCTGTACTTACCACAGGCCTGGTGCTGCCCTCAAATGGGCCTCCAATGGCCTTCCAGAAGTGACTTCCAAAAAAATGGAAATAACTTCTGGATCTCTGAAAACCATTTCTGAGGCCTCCAATGGCCTTCCCGGGCCTGTCGGAGGACCGTGCATTCTGGTGAACCGGAAGTGACTTCCAGAAAACTGGAAGTGACTTCTGGATCACCAAAACGCGCTTCTGGGGCCTCTGACAGGCCCAGGAAGGCCATCAGAGACCTATCTGGGGCAGCCCCAGGCCTCAGATAAGTGTAAAGGGGCCCAAACAGGGCCCCCAGTCTCGACCCGACCCAGTATCCGCATATATCAGATTTTCAATTACCGCGGGTCGGGTCGGGTCCCTAACCGCCACAATAGGCGGGGGGGGGGGTTACTGTACATTTTATATATTTTACATTGAGGCAAAAGCAACTATTGGTAGTAGAATCTCTTGTTCCCTTGTCCCCTTCCTTCAAACTATTCAGATCCCTCAAAGTGTTACCCACAAACATATTCAATGGGAAGACCTGATATATGGGGAGGAGAGGCCTCTTATGAGTGGTACTTCAGCCAGTGGAAACCAGATCATGAAGTCAAATAAGTTAGTTAATGCTTAGAGGCTGGTCTCAAGTGCATTACTATTCAGCGATGTAACAAATCATACAGTGTTGACCTACCCTAGTCAGAACTGAAACATAAATAAATACAAAATACAGAACCATAGAACAATAAAGTTAGAAGGGGCGTAAAATGCCATCAAGTCCAACAAACACACACCCAATATAGGAATATATAGGAGCCTCGTGGTGCAGTGGTTAAATGCCTGTACTGCAGCTAATACTGCGATCACGACCTGGGGTTCAATCCCAGGTAGCAGGCTCCATGGTTGACTCAGCCTTTTATCCTTCTGAGGTCGGTAAAATGAGTACCCAGCTTGCTGGTGGGGGGCACTGTGTAGCCTCCATACTATAATTAAACTGCAAACTGCTCAGAGACTACTTGAAGTGGTATGGGACGGTATATAAGCAGAACACTTCACTTCCAAATAAACAGGACATCTGCCAAGCGGTAATATATTTCTTCCAAGGTGGCTTACAATAATGAATGACAATATACAGGCCAGAACATTTAAGACAGGGGTGTCCAAACTTTTTTTAAGGAGGGCCAGATTTGGTGGCTGAGAATGTGTCAGGGGCCGGTTGCTCCCTGACCCTGCCACCCCTCTGCAAGCCCCACCCACTTTCTTTAAAAAAACATGGGTTGAAGGAGGGGGAGGGAGGGGCGGGCCGGCCAGCCGCGGGCCACTCAGAATGGCCTGACGGGCCGGATTTGGGCCCCGGGCCGGACTTTGGGCAGGCCTGATTTAAGACATAGTTAAGAACAGGGAATTAGAAGAGGCATCTTAGAACATTGAAAGGTAACATTAAAACTACAACGAGCACACAAAAATCTACCACAATCCCACTATCCTTTTCACTCATACTATTGCTGATCCAGGAATATCCCATCTTGTAACTATGTGTTTGGTTTCTTTTTCCTAGGTGCAGTACTTTGTGCTTACTGTTGAATTTCAATCTGTTGTTTTCAGCCCAATACTCAAGCCTATCCAGATTCTTTTGAATTTTGTTTCTGTCTTCCAGGGTATTAGGTATTTCACCCAAGTTTGTGTAATCCGCAAATTTGATTAGCATTCCTTGTATCCGCTAATTCAAGTGATTCATAACAATATTGAAGAGAACTGGGCCCAGGATTGAGCCCTGGGGTACCCACTTGTTACCTCCTCCCAGTTTGAGAAGGAGCCATTAATCATCACTCTCTGAGTACAATTCTGTAACCAACAGTGTATCCACAACAGTTTTATCCAACCCACATCTACTTGATAATTAGAATATTGGCACTTGGTGAAAAGCTTTGCTGAAGTCAAGATATACAGTACTATGTTTACAGCATTCCCTCTCTTTATCAGGGAGATTACTCAATGAAAAATGAGAACAGATTAGTGTGATAGGATTTGTTCTTCAGAAATCTGTGGTGGCTTCTAGTTATTACTGTATTGTTTTCTAGCTGCTTGCATAGTGATCAGTTTATATAATTTGTTCCAAAATTTCCCCTGGAATTATTGTCAGACTCACTCGCCCATTCTGTTGTTTACAGGTTCCTCCTTTTTGCCTTTTTGGCCAAGAGGGGCAACATTGTCCCATTTCCCAGGATTTGAAGAAAATAAGGGACAGGGGTTCTGATAATTCTTCAGCCAGTTCCTTCTATACTCTTGGGTGCAGTTCATCCAGCCCTGGAGATCTAGACGCATTCAAAGTAATAAGGTGTTCCTTAATTATTTGTTTATCAGTCTCCAGAGTCAAGCCTATCTCCTCCCCTTGTACTTCATGTTTATCAGTAGGCTACCAGACTCTCTTTTGGGAAAAGACTGAGCTAAAACATGAATGGAGCACTTCTTCCTTTTCTTTGACATCTCTTACCATTTTTCCATCTTCACTGAGTAGGTGAGATACTAATTATTTTCTTTGTCTTCTGCTACGCATACTGAAAAATGCTTTTTGTTGCTTTTAGTGTCTTTAGCTAACCTCTGCTCATTCTTCGCTTTTGTCTCCCTAGTGCCATCCCTGCAATTCCTTGCAGTTTGCTTGCACTCTTCCTTTGTGGCCTGGCCTTTACACTTCTTATGTGGGTCCTTTTTGTTTTCAGGTCCTCTCTGAGTTTTTGTGAAGGCCTTTTTTGCTCTCTCATATGTTTTCTTCTTGGAATTGTCTGTAGTTGTGCTTTTAGATTTTACTTTATTTAGGAGCTACCACCATTACTGGACTCCTTTTTTGTCAACCTCTCTTGCCATGGGATCCTATCTCTCCTTGTTATGAATTTATTAACATTGGCTTTCTTAAAATCCAGCATATATGTGTGGTTACATTCTGCTTTCATTTCATTTGAAATCAAGAATTCTAACAGAACATAGTCCCTCTCACTCAGAGTTCCCCTTACTACCACTCCCTGCATGCCATTTCTATTGGTTAGAATCAAGAAAATGATAGCTAGATGTCTAGTTTCTTTTTTCACTTTTTTGTAGGAGAAAATTATCAGCCACGCAAGTGAAGAATTTCTTGGAAGGGCCTCTGGCAGAATTTGCCTTCAAACAGATATCAGGATAATTGAAATGGCTCAATATAAATAGCTTTTTAAATTCTTGCCATTATTTTTCACAAATTTTACCCTATGTGGTCTGTAGTAGATTCCAATTACCATATTCCTTTTGTTTTTCACCCCAACTAAATGGATCCAGATGTTCTCAATGGAACGGACAATCTCCTCTTCCTGTATTTCTGTGCACGAATCTGCACAAACGTATGGCTTGCAAATTATTTGTTACATCTGAAGCCATGCAGTATAGTAAATTGCAGTATCCTCCATGACAAGGGGATATATGATAAGGGTACCAGAAGACATCACCAGGTTTATCAGCCACATAGCACCTAAATTCTGAGAAGCATTTCCATTCTTACCTTACAAATGAGCTGGAAAGGAGCCCAACGAAAGCTACAGCTGCTCCAACAACAGCTACTGTTCGGCAGCCATATATATTGGTAAAGATACTGACTATGGGAGAGCAGAAGAAGATCATTCCCATGGATAAGGAATTCACCAATGCTGTAGAAAAGATTAAGAGTGTAACAATGAACAATGAAATTGTTGAATAAGACCGATTTCCAAACATGACGTAATATGAAAAGCAATTACCTCTTCTTAGATAAACACAGAAAGAAATATGGCAAGACAAATTAACTGCTGACTGATAGTAAGTTTATGTAAGTCCGAAAAACCTCAACAGGTTTCAGACCAGACATTGGCTGAAATCCTATTGTGCAATTTATGCTGTGCAACTTGGATGATGGCATGAGCTATGCCTCTGCCATGGCAGTTTGAAGACAATTTAAAAATTCCTAGACCTCCCCCACCTCCACCCTGACTCTAAAAATCCGTAGGGATCTCCTTTAACTCATGGAAGACTTCAAGAGCTGTAGAAGATGCTAGAGAACTATTTACAGCCTGAAAATTGCTGTTGCCACTCCTGGTACTGCCACAAAAATGACTGTGGCTATATTTGGGCGAATGTGGGCAAAGTTAGTTTTATGCTATGAGTCACTGTTATTCACCTTGTCTTGCTTCATCTTTGGACTACCTTTACCCTCTTCTTTGATTTTATGAGTTTGATTTAGATAAGTTTATTATGTTTTATTATGTCATGTTGTTTATTTATTGTATAGTATTTATGTTTACACTTGTATTTTTGTTTGTTTAATTTCTGTAAACTGCCGAGTGGGCCTTGTTGCTAGATGGCATGGTAAATAAATAAATAAATAAATAAATGACTGTGGTTCATGTGAATTCCAGAGGGTTTTCTGAGGTTCACCCACAATTTCTCATACTGCCAAAGAAAAGGAGATAAAGAAGCCTCCAGCAGCAGCACCTCTTCACTCCACCCAAAAACCCCTCAAATCCTCAACACAAAGAAAAATGATCCCAGAAATGGAGATTCCACCTGGAATTTATGTGGGACCAGGCAGAACCCTTTTAATGGAAATGAACCCCTGAATCCTTGAAATGGCTAAATCTCTGAAATCTTACACAGAACTATAGCTTTATAGCTAGGTAGATATGCATAATGTTCTAAATCATGTTTTCAACACCTTGAATATTTGTTCCAAACATGCGTTTTTGTTTGTTGCAACATATACATTATATACTTCTGCTTGACTTACAGTCTTTCCCATACACTTCCTATTCCACTCCCCTCAACAGGAAGCAGAAAGAAATAACATGCTTCACAAGAGAGGCTTTTTAAATATTATTTTAACATTCAAATGAGCAAGGCTGTGCTGACTTGGTTAATTGTGCAAATATTCAAGCAGTTAAAAAAATTAAGCTGCAATCCTAAACAGACATGTTGGGAAGCAGCTTGTTAAATAAGTACCTGGCTACAGGCCTTAGACTGAAATTATCCATAACATTCCATTCACATTACCTTTTCAGGTTGCTTTAACTTTAAAAGAAAAATGCAAGCAATTATATTGTTTGTGGTTGCAAAAACAAGTTATAATTATCTCTGAATTATATTATAACAAATTATGAAACAGCAGCTAACAAAACTAATGGGATTTTTATAAAATGTTATTCATAGTCGCAACCCTGACAGTTAATGTGGTACAACTAATGTAGACAGAATAATGTTCTTTTTAACAAGTATCTTAGACTTATATCAGGAGGACAGTGGTCTTTAGCTGATAGGCTGTGACCTCAGATAAAAGAAGTATTACAATAGTTTATATAAAATAAACAAAGGCTGGAGGGCGGGACATAAGGGTTGGAGGAAGATAGGAAGCAAAGAAAACTAAAAAGATAGAAAAAGAGGGACCATAGTGCCTTCCTAAAGCTTTCTTATTGGAGCCTGGAAGCACTTTTTACTTACCACAGGCATCCAAACAAGTGACGAGTTAAAAACCTACTATTTCATATCCAAATAAGTTTTGCCTGTAACTTCTTGCATTAACACATGTGTTAAACAAAGTGTGGGGAAGTTGTGGCCCTCCAAAAGTTGTCAACCTTCACTACTAGCTATGCTAGAGCTGATAACAGTTGCAGCCCTATAAAATTTGCAGGGCCATGCATTCCTTACCTGCCTCGAAAATTATCCTAGCTTACATCTGCTGAGTTTTTTTCCTGCTTTCCAGAGGAAATGCAGGCTAGTAGTTCCTTCTCCAATTCCAAAGGTTCAAGCTACTCACCAGAGAGTACTCTCCTTCAGAAAAGCAGATGCACTCTTCAATTTCACACCCAATAAACTGGACCAAAGTTTTAAAAAATGGAACTCAATATGAGTTCAGTCAGTGTACGTATTTTAATCAGACATGCAAATGACATGGAGTTTAGACATTAATGGCTGTGTGTTCTATTATTTTGAGAGGACAGCACATTTATTTATACTGTTATACAAGCTGTATGCTCACTGTTTTACATTGTAGCCAAATGCCATTTCTTCAGTGTTGTCACATGAAAGGATATACAGTGGTACCTTGTATAACGTAATTAATTCGTTCCAAATTAAATTATGTTATACAAGGTTTACGTTATACAAACCCTAATTTCCCATAGGAATGCATTGAAAGTGGATTTAATCCGTTCCAATGCATTCCAATGGCGCAGGGAATTCCCTCCCCCCCCGACCACCCGGCGCAGGGAATTCCCTCCCCCCCGACCACCCGGCGCAGGGAATCCCCACCACCACCACCCGCACAGGGAATTCCCTCCCCCCGACCACCCGGCGCAGGGAGTTCCCTCCCCCCCGACCACCTGGCGCAGGGAATCCCCCCACCACCACCCGCACAGGGAATTCCCTCCCCCCCCCACCTGGCGCAGGGAATTCCCTCCCCCCACTCACCTCTTGCCGGAGCCCCGGAGGCTCCCGGCAGGCAGGAGGGCGCACCAGCGGCCTGCTTCCCCTCCCGCCCCGCCTCCGATGGGGAGCGCCGGGCCGGTGGAGAAGCAGCGGCAGCGGCGGCGGCGGCGGTTGGGGTGGCCAAGGAGGAGGAGGAGGAGGAGGGTTGGGGTGGAGGAGGAGGAGGAGGAGGAGGAGGGAGCGGAAGACGCGCCGCCGTCCCGCCTCTTTCTCTTGCGCGCCCGCTCTCCCTCCTTGCTGCTGGCCTGCTGCCCGGAGCCCTCCCCCCCCACTCCGCGCCCTTCCTGGCGAGGAGGCCGCTCCGGGCCGCCCCATTTGCAATGGCTCGATTCCCACCGCCGCCGCCGCCGCCCCACCGCCACCTTTTTTTAAAAAAAAAATTATCCTTAAACCGCCGCTTTCTCCCTCCGAGGCAGCTCCTTTGAACCTAAGCAGATTATCCTGGCAGCGCATGAAGGACACCGCGCGCCCGCCCGCCTTTTTTTTCCGAAGAGGAGATTTGGCTCCAAAATAGGACGCTAAGCCGCCTTTCCGCCTCGCGTGTATAATTTTATTACCGAGGACCCGCGGCGCCAGCGCGTCAGGCGGCCTTGGCCCGGGCAGCCTCCCCCCCCGCAGGAAAGGGAAGCGGCCGGGAAACCCCAAAGCCGAGTCGACGCCGTCGTGGTGAATCTAGAGGTGTTGGGGGGAAGAGGAAGAAAAGCCCGAGGAGGAGCCCTCCAGGGAATGAAGGAAGGGCGTTTTTAATCAGGGCCCAGCTCCCCTCTCCCCTCTTTTTGTGGTTTCCATGACCGTTATTAGGTAACAGAGAAATTGAATTGTCTCCCACAATGCTCTGGAGAAAGAGGGGGGGTGGGTGGGGTGGGGTGGGGAAGAGCTTGCTCCAGCCCGTGTGACAAAGCAGAGGAGTCCTGCCTCGCGGTCCTTAGCCTCCGAGAGGATTTGAAAACTCCCAGGAGGATGGTGTCGGTTTTGGGGGCGCCCGCGGGTTAGGCGGGTGGGAAGGCGGCGTGCGTGTGTGTGTTTGTGTGCGTTGCCTTTTTATTTCTGAAGGCAGAGCCTGCGCCGCGAAACACACACACACACACACACACACACACGGGCTGCCCCTTCCCCCACCACACACACGCCCACTCAGCCCCGTTGGGAGCGGAGGAAGAGGCAGAGAAAACAGGGAAGGGGGAAGGAGGGGGGGCAAAAAAAAATTCCGTTGTACGGAATTTTCGTTATACAAGTGTTACGTTATACGAGGTATGACTGTACTAAAATATTTGTGAAATGTGAGGGGGTGCACTAACTTCTGTGATATTCTCGAACCAAATATATGAAATATAATTGAAGATATTAACAATGTCACTCAAAGGCCACGGAGGAGACGCTTGGGGGTGATTCGGTCGACGGCACCGGCAGCTGACTCAAACCAATGGTTGGCCAAAGCCTCGGTCGAATCGTCAGCCAGACCACCAGAGAGCTCCCCAAAGGCTTCGCGGAACCGAGCCGGATCAAGAAGCCTTTGGGGGCGGGCCCAAACAAGGGGCCGTTGGTCCCTGCGAGGAGGGGCCACCATTGCCAGGGAAAAAGACAACAGGTAATGATCTGACCATGACATGGGTGTGGGAACAATGTCCCCCACCTCCAGATGAGAATCCCCCGACACGGAGGTAAATACCAGATCCAGGGTATGCCCACTCCTGTGGGTAGGGCAAGAAACATGCTGGGATAGACTCATGGATGTCATGGTTTCCATGAAATCCAGAGCTGCACCAGCGAGCCCACCGCCAGCATGCACGTTGAAGTCCCTGACGACCAGAAGCCGGGGGGACTTCAATAGAGCAGCGGCGATGAATAAGCGAGCTCTGGCAGGGATTGCGCTGGGTTGCGGGGAGCACGGTAGCCCAGCACAATGCCAAATCTATCCCGCTGACCTACCAACAGGTGGAGGCATTCAAGCCCCGGAATCACCAGTGTCGAGGCCCTGGTCACTTGAAGCGATTCCCTGTATACAACGGTGACTCCTCCCCCCTTCTGGCCCTCCAACCTGCCCAGTCCATGGACCAGGAACCCAGGAAGGCACAGCTGGGTGAGGGAGGCCCCACCCTCTGAGCCCACCCAGGTCTCTGTTATACAGGCCAGGTCGGCCCTGCCGTCAGTGATGGTATCAAAAATGACAGCGGTCTTATTATGGACCGACCTGGTGTTAAGGAGGAGGCAGGACAGGTTGGAGGCTCTGGTGGGATGGCTCCCGGGCACGTGGCAATGAGTCAGAGGGTCAGAACGCGGGACAGGCGCAAGATGCCTGACCCTAGTTCTTCTTATCCGACTAACCCTCTGACTCCTAGCGTATCATCCATGACCCAACACGGTTGGTATGTGAGTCCCTGCATACATGGTGACCTGGGGGGGAGGGAGGGGGGGAAAGTTCAATAGACAAGTGAAATACAGCTAACTCAAACTAAACTCGTGACAAAACAAACTACAAATAATAATACAGTAAGTTAGCATGAACATAGATAACTACTGCCAGGGGGAGATGTAACACACCTGGGAGAGAAATAACCAGGTGATCCTAGATTGAGCCAATTAGTGCCAATGACACATATATTAGCTACAGCCTGGCAGAAAACTAACAAAATCCTATACCAAAGAGCTAAAATAAAAAGCCATAAGCAAATAAATAGAACAAGCAAACAAAATAACAGTAACAATAAATAAGATAAGGCTAAGTAAAATAAAATAAAATAGAATAAAATAAAATAAAATAAGAGGAAGCATAGCCAGGGCGCAAACACTGGGGGAGAAAAGGAGGGGGGGAAACAGGGCAGATGGAGAGCATAAGGGGAAGACCCCCGGGAGGCAGAGATAGAAATGCAGGCATGTTAAAGATGGAATTGGGGGGGGCGTGAAAAAAATGGAAATCGACAGCATCGAATTCCCCCCTCACAGCCCCAAAACCTATCCCCCGTGCGCAGAGAGTCTCTAAAAGGCAAAATGCTGGAGACACGAAGAACGAGTCCGTGAAGCACGGTCGCAGATGGAAAATGCTCCACGCAGGGCCCAAGTCCGGAGGAAGGGAAGGGAATGCCGATGGCCAGAAGGCCATTCAAGTCCCGGGGACGAACAGCGGCCGTTCCATGCACCAAGGACGCTGACGGCGGGGAGCAGTTGGAACGCTCCAGGAGACAGCCAGCAATACGCCGGCGGCCGAACCGCCGCCCGAGCCGCCCAGTCCAACAAATCAGCGGCGGCCGATCCGCCGCCCAAGCTCCAGGGCCGTCCACCAGCCGAAACCGGCGGCCGGCCCGTCCAACAGGTCGCCGGCGGCCAAACCACCGCCCGAGCTCCGAGCTCCAGGACTTGGCCAGATCGAAGGAGCCGACAAGCATGGCGGGGGAGAAAGCGACAAGCACGGCGGGCGGCCGCTCACCGTTCGCACCCCGCGGCTGCGCCCCACCGCCCCTCTGAGCAGCCCGTCGGGAGAGACGCAGGGGCATCCAGGGCCAGATGAGACAGGGAGGGCCCCGGCGAACAGCAGACGACCACGGCTCCGGCACACAGGAGTCCCAGGGAGGGAGCCATGATGGCGGCCGTGAGCCGCAGATCCTCAGGTCCTCGAGAACAGCCAGGGAGAGCGAGCCACAACACGCTCCAAGACTCCCTCACGGCACGAGCCAGTGGTCGAAGGAAGGAGCCAGGCACTCAAGGTAGGAGGTGGAGCAGGAGGGGAAGGGACGCTCAGCGGGGCTCGGTCCTCGGCAGTTCGGCGGTTAGCGGGCCAGATGGTTGCGTCTCAAAATTTAAGGCAGATGTTGAGCCGCCCGCTTTCAGCCGTTCGGACGCTACAGGCGACCCCGTAAGCCCCTTTAAAGCCCCCTTAAAACCCTGGTAGTCAGCCCTGGCCAGGCCCGAAGAAATTAAATAAAAAAACATCGCTACCGACAGCGCTAGACAGAAAAAATATAAGAGCACAAGGGTGCTGTAGAAACAGAAGCTGCTCCAGGCCGCCATCTTTCTGTCATGCAGATACTATATAAAAATACTAAAACAAATGGCAGATAAAATAAACATTGCACCATAGACCAAAGTACATAGTACACAGAAAGAGAGAAGAATAACAGAGGGAACCAGCCATGTCCTGGTCCCCTTGGGAGGCCTCTTGGGATGAGTACCTTCAAATCCAGAACATGCCCATTGCCCTAATCTGGGCGAGAAAGTTTGGGACCTTCAGATTATTTGGGTGTTCTATAATACCGCATCAGACAATACTTCCTGAACCCAGAAAGTGGAGATAAAACTAGCCAGAATTATAAAGAGTTAATTTCTACACTCACTCACAGTGAACAGGAATTGCTGATGTTTGAAGAAAAGTTTGGTGCGGAAGCAAGAAGTTGGACCTGACCCTGTTGAAGTTCAAGATAAATTGTTGTTTAAGAAAGCTCTTTTTGAATGGAAAGAAGAATCTGTCCCTTTGTCTGTGAGAAAAATGAATCACAATGTGTAAAATAACAACAGTGCTATATCATCAGTACATCAGCATGTTATATATATTAAGATGTACTCACATAATTTTCTCCAAAATATGCTTTTTAACATTGATGTTAAAATGTAACTTTGGAGCAATTGAAAATAATCTCATACATAAATGCACAGTTGGCAATTTTAATGATAAATCTAAAAGTACCTACTCAATGTTTCATATAAGCTATGTAGCCGTACAGGCCCCTGGCGCCCTCTGAACAGGGGGTTTCCACACCTGAGCACACATCATGACAGTTTTTCCTTCCAGAATCCGTGGGGGGGGGGAGTTGCTTGCAAGCAACCCCACATGGAAGAGAGTCCCGTTCAGCAGAGGCAAAAAAATAGAGGGCATGTTGCACCTACTGAAAACTATTAAGTAGAATTTTTAGGATTTTCCTGTTCAAATTTAGATTAAAAACTTTTTAAAATGCTCCAACTCTGCTTTCCTTTACTGTCAGGCGTAATTAACTGTAAATGAACTGTAAATAAACTTTATATATTGTGGTCTTTGTACTATGAGTAATCACATAAGATTTAATTAAAGGTCACAGATACAATTTATCACAATTTATAATACCAGCACTAAGGGCAGCATATCAAAGGTTAAGAGTATTTTACAGCTTAAAACAATAAACATTTCTTAGAATCCTTCTATCTTGTTCTTACAATCATATTCCCATTCAATATCTCAAGCTTTAACCCATCATAATATTTTATTGCAATGAAGTTAAACACAACTGAGAGAAAAAAGTGCATGTAAGTTCCATTTTACCTGGCTGCTGTTCTTGTTATGACTAGAGAACTATCTTGATAGTTCCCCTAGTCTCTCCAACAGGCAGAAGATCAACATAAGCAGCTCTCTGGCTTATCTTCTTCCCCCACAAAACAATAATTCTGCTTATACTTCAGAATTAAATTCTGTACCCAGTGGGAGCACACAACTTGAAACAAATAGGCTTCAATCTGAATAAAGGAATATTGTATTATATTGTAAATAATTTAAATCCTACCACCTTACTTTAGATTCTCCAAGACAGACAGACAGATTGATATTGGAGAATCTAAAGTAAGGTGGTAGCTGTAAGGATGTGAATTCTACCTGTGATCAACAACCTCCTCCTTCTCCTCCAAGACTCCCAATAAGGATTTCTTTTTAACTTCAACAGTGTCAATTTTTATTTCTGAACCATCTATAAAACTATGTGAATAGTTTTTTTTCTTTGTTTAACATCACATTTTGTTCCAACAGGGCATAAAATGGGTTTTAACCTTACAACTGTCCTTGTTCATTCTTAGATTTGAGTCCAACAATCTGTGTCATATAAGTGCCCAAAGTTATTCATGCATGTCCTTGATGAAACCATCATCAACAGCATCTGTTCCTCAGATAATCCCTCTCTCCAGGTCTACCCCAGGTCATCACTGAATGCTCTCATGCCACATCTTCTTCCTCCAACTCATCTCTTGGGAAATAACTCAGTGAGCCCTCTCTCTCTTCTCTTATACTTAGCATAGCATATAATTTTGGCTTCAGATAATAAGCTCAAGAGTAGGGCTATGTCTTTATTTTGCTTTATCCAGAGCAAGTGGTTTACAGCTGAAATCAAAGATTTATGTGAGCATTCTGGGGCCACAATTATAAAAAAAAAAACTACACTTCAAATTTATTTGTGAGGTGTGAAGGTCTTATTGGAATCTTGCACATAAATCAAATGGCCTATAATAAACTGAGTACTTCTTTGAAAGACATTTCCAGACTCTGTGGATCTGTTTCTTTCAATTAACAAATTTTGTATTTTGTAAATATTCTTATGATTAAATTATAAAGTGTCTTTAAAAATGAATTAATTGAGGGAAATCTGTATATAGTAAAATATGGTACATAATAAGATTACATGGCTTTCCTTTTGTTGCTTGATCACAATACTGGGTTTCTCTTGTTTTGAGTGGTTGTGCAAGCATAGAAATTGGACTGCTGTGCTATCAGTTTACCCAAGCAGATTAATCATAGTATAAACTTTATATTTCAGAGGCATCAAAGCATAAAATCAACATAATTCAGTTTTTATGGTACTTTAAAGTTGTTGGTGTTGCTGCAGCAGACTAACAATTGCACATTTTGATAGAACACACATCCGGATTCTAGAAATATAAAGCAAAAAAGTATACCACTTACGAGAGCTAGGCACATTTTGAAATCATTTCATTAGATGAGCTACTTAATCATACTACGTTCTGGGAGAAAGTTCTTCACTTGAATTCTACAGATAAACACAAAGTATAGAAAAGAAACTATGGGAATGCAAAGGACCTATGGATCAGGCAGGCAGTGTTTAGCTGCAAAGAAGTTACAAAAGTGAAAAGTTCACTGAAGAACAATGGAATGTGTGTGCACTACAACACAAACGTGAATGTCCTTTGGCAACTCCCATCTCAAGTCTGCTCTGTCCAGCAATGTACAATAATTGGTTGACTGATTGCAGCCAGAGGGTGATCATAAATGGCCTCTCTTCAGCTTGGAGAGACGTGACCAGTGGGGTGCCCCAGGGTTCTGTTCTGGGTTCAGTGCTGTTCAGTATCTTTATTAATGACTTGGAGGAAGGAATAGAGAGTAAGCTGATTAATTTGTAGATGATACCAAATTGGGAGGGGTTGCTAATCCCCTAGAGGATAGGATGAAAATCCAAAAGGACCTTGACAGATTAGAGTGCTGGGCCAAAGCTAACGGAATGGATTTCAACAGAGGGAAATGTAGGGTGCTATGTCTAGGTAAAAAGAATGAATTGCACAGATATAGGATGGGATATATTTGGCTGGAAAATAGTACCTGTGAAAGGGATCTGGGAGTCTTGGTGGACCACAAATTGAACATGAGTCAGCAGTGTGATGTGGTGGCCAGGAAAGCCAATGCGATTCTTGGTTGCATCAGAACTATGGTGTCTAGATCAAGGGAAGTTATAGTACCACTCTATTCTGCTCTCGTCAGACCCCACCTGGGGTACTGTGTCCAGTTCTGTGCGCCTCAATTTAAAAAGGATGTTCACAACCTCAACCGGGTACAGAGGAGGGCAACCAGGATGGTTGAAGGTTTGGAAGAAATGTCTTATGAGGAACTGCTTAGGGAACTGGGAATGTTTAGCCTTTCAAAAAGAAGGTGAGGGGGGATATGATAGCTATGTTTAAATATTTGAAAGGATGTCATATTGAAGAGGGAACTGGTTTGTTTTCTATGGCTTCAGAGACTAGGACTCAGAGCAATGGTTTCAAACTACCGGAAAAGAGATTCCATTTGAACATTAGGAAGAACTTCATGACAATTAGAGCTGTTCAGCAGTGGAATATGCTGCCACAAAAGGTGGTGGAGTCTCTTTCATTGGAGGTTTTTAAGCAGAGGCTGGATGGCCATCTGTCGGAAATATTGTGATGGAATTCCTGCATGGCAGGGGGTTGGACTGGATGGCCCTTGAGGTCTCTTCCAACTCTATGATTCTATGATGAGGAACGCTCTCACTATTGTTGAGCTACTGTCATATCCAGATTGTCTACTCGAAGATAGTTTTGTTCTGCCCTTACGTCACCTAGTTTGTAATGCCCACATGTGATATCAGTCCAGCAGTGCAGTGTGTGCAGGCAATAAGGAAGCTGAACTACATCCAGGTATCATGCTGGCAAATGTTTTGTTCCCCCTTCACTGAAGTTTAAGTAAATGTCCAATTACTGGGCTAGCAATTTAACTTCGAATAGCACATGACTACAGAATGACAGATAACTTAAGTTTCATTTCACCTGCTTAGGTTTTCCAACCAAGGAGATATCCAATAATTTATTGCCCTTAAACTTCCTATTAGTATTCCATTCTGAGGCAATTGTGTATCATTTGTTATAACAAATGTGCATTTCAAAGGCACTGTCAGCTTTTCAAAATACAGTATGTGCAGACACAGGAATTGACTTGGTTTTACTTTCTGAAGCAAACCTTCCAGTCTCGTCAGATAATGCTCTGGAATGCTCCAACTTCTGGAAGGCCACAGGGACTACCCATTCCAAGTTTCCCTGCATCCAGGAGTCACTGTGACATGTAGCTCTTTAACTTCTGAAGTGTTTGACAGGTATATTGTAAACGTACGTGAATGGGTGATTCTCAGCACTCTAATTAGATTTTGGCATATTTGGCAATTCAACCATTCTTCAGAACTTTCCTAGGAATGAAGTACACTTCCAGTCTAAATCAGAGCAATTATCCAAAGATTACTGCTTATTAATTCATTTATCCTCTTCAGTGAGCATAAATAATGGGGATTAGCTTGGCTTCACCTCTTGTGAAGTTCATGCTCAATTTCAACCAGACGCCTGCAGTCATCATAATTAATTATAAGAAGACGATGTAGTAATTGGATTAAATTATACATGTACATGTTTTCTTTCCATGTGGAATTCTCTCTCTAACAGTTTTAAACAAAGATACAATCAAAAGTTGAAATATGTTCCTTCACTTTTCTAGACACAGTCTGCTCAAATGCAGACCACTGTCAGCTTCCTCAGGTAGGAAGAAGCTATGTATAGTCTAAATCTGCAACCAGGAATGGGGGGGGGGGCAACATTTCTATGGAGATCGTCAGTCATTCAGTTGAGTTAAGGCAACTGGTCTTCTTTTCTTGTGGGATCAAATCGTTTTGCTACTCATCCAATAGCTTCTTCAGTCTGAGGAAAGTTGGTGGGAGGCTTCCAATGTATAGTCCACCTAGGTTTCTCCCCACCCCAGTCTGAACAGGATTGTTAGATGGACAATGGCCTGGAGTGTGTCACACTTATGCAGCCCTTCCCAACACCCATTAAGTCTGGGGGAGGAACACAGAACACTGATAGTCAGAGGTAAATCACTAAATCTAATAGGGCACACTCATAGATAAGGCTGTAATAATTGATGTTGAATACAATTTTAAGTTTTTTGTCAGGGCTACATACATTCTGAATGAATTAATCTTTATTATTAGCTATAGACATTTGTATCTACATTTCTAATACAGTAATACCTTAGTTTAAGAGTATCTTGGTTTAAGAGCATTTTGAAAGACAAACAAATATTTCTTCTAAATTTTGCCGTATTCAACAAGCAGTGCATTGCAATACAAGCACTGGAGCAGGTCACATGATTGCAAGTAAGCCAATGGTGGCTCTCCCCTCCCCACTGCTGGATTGCAGGTGATTGTCTGGAATGTTCCATCTCAGGCAAGCCTCCAAAGCAGAGTGAGGAGAGAGAAACAGAGGTTTCCCTTGCACCAGCCAGGGAATGTTTTCGAAGGACTGTGCAGGCTTTTATTTATTTATTTATTTATTTATTTATTTATTTATTTATTTATTTAATGGCTTATATACCGCCCGTCTTCCCGAAGGAACAAAAAAGCAGCAAATAGTCAACTACAATCATGTAAGCAAGCAACAAATAATTTTAAACAATATAAACACATAATATAAAAAGGCAAAGAGGCAGATGGCGGGGGGGGGATTAAAAGTCATCAAACGCCTCAGGGAAAAGCAAGGTCTTTAATGCTTTCCTAAAGGCTAGCAGGGACTGTGCAAGGCACACTTCACTAGGGAGGTGGTTCCATAAGGTAGGTCCAGCCACAGAGAAGGCTCGGCTCTGAGTGGACGTCTTCCGGGCCTCCCTGGGCATGGCCACCCGCAGTGAGTGTGCCCGCAACAACCTAGTTGGTTGGGCCAAAGTTGACCGCTGGGAGAGCCGCTCTGCCAGGTAGTCAGGTGCCAGGCCATAGAGGGTTTTATAAATTAAAACCAAGACCTTGAATCTAATTCAGAACACAACGGGTAACCAATGCAGGTGAGCCAGAACTGGGGTGATGTGGTCATACCTTTCTATTTCTATTTTTATTTAATTTATTTTCAACATCCTGCCTTATTTTTCAAACCATTTCCAGTCATGGAGCAGCTAGTCAAGTGTGTATAGGGCTACAAATTTCATTTTATTATTGGCACATTAAAAACACAGTGTAAATTCCAGTTGTTAGTCCCAGAGCAGAGCAGATTCTGCAGCCAGGTACCTAAACCACTGTGTGGATGTAGACTTCTAACCAACTTCTTTTGTAAGTTTTGGCACTATGTGTATGCAGTATGTAACCAGGAACATAATTTAGAAAGGCATTATCCTAGAAAATGATTCACCACAGGGGTCTGCTTTCTAAAAGCAACTTAATTAACCAAATTACAGTTTCTTGTATCTGTTTCTATTCATGAGGGGGGGAGAATCCTATGAGAATTGTTTAAAGGTGTACAATTACAGTTATAAAAATGGAAAATAGGAAGTGCAATAAGCATACTACGGGGACATCTGGATATATTGGGTTCAAACTAGCAGTACATCTTTTCTTCCACTTGCTATGGATGGAAACTAGCAGAAATGTTACTGCAATTTTTTGGATGTTATCCATGTGTGTTTCTGCATTGCAGTGCCTTAATATGGTGTTTCTTATGCCTTTTATGCTAAAGCAATAACATGTATGACTGATTTTAACATACTTTGCATCAAATCTATATTTCATGCTTTATTCCCTTATACAACAGCATGTAGTTGCTGACAGACTTAGCAAAGAAGTCTCATCTTTTCAGATTGCGTCCCAAATTTCTCCCTTGATCTACTTTTCCTCATAAATAATTTGACCCAAATGATCACAAACTCTGTCAAATAGATTAATTTCCTTTCTGCATACCAGGGGTTTTCTGAAAGTCTTAGTTCTCAGCAGGACACTTTCTACAGTTGCTAAAATTTGTTTTGATACAACAGAGAACCAACTCCCAATGCTGCTATTAATTTAAACAAGGTTTGTTATAGCTGACTCTTCTTCTCTAGTTTCCATCCAAAAGAAACACAGCGTTATTCACAATAGGATAGAAAATTTGAAAAGCTGCATATATTTCTTCTTGATATTAGCACTCCAAAACGTTTTCAATGTTAATTTAAAACAGCTCTTTAGAAAGGGGCAACCTTCCTTACCATACCTTCAAAAGAATTAATCATTAGCTTCATTAAATCTAAATTAAAAATGAATGCGAAATACCAATAACATTATCTGCTAGTGTATTAACCATAACAAACATACAACAAATATCAGAATTCAGAGCTGCTGATAGATGACAATGTATACAGTTGTACACAGATGACAATGTATACAGTTATGTGTCACCCATGCATTCTCTTCACTACTGGCAATTTGATCATGATCAACTGTTTTGTGAGTGTGGTGGCCATTCTACTTTGTAGTGTGGCAGGAGAATCAAAACATCTAATCATGTGGACTTTTTGCAACTTCTCAGAAGCGCTGTTGAATCAGGTCAGACTATAGTGTTTGGAGGTTACCAGGAAAAGTAGATTCTCCTGGCCTCTCCCACTTTAGGAACAGCAAAGCAATGTACTCAGTGGTCCATAACAAGAATGACTTCATCCAAGTATGTTCTGTTCCTTCAACTCTCAGAAGCCTTCATCACTAGAAGTACAGTACTTCCTGGAGTTTCTGGGAGTTGCAGCCCAAGAATATCTGGGTTACCCATGGTTGGGAGACACTGCTCTAGAGGATCCAGAAGAATCCCCCTCCACAAGCCCTTCTTCATAGTATGGGAAAATTCCTCTTTGCACCTCTCATCTTCATACTTAAGAAGGTGGCAAACAAAGCAATATTTCAATGACCTCCAGTCAGTAACTGAAGACAGCAAAAGAGATTCCCTCTGCTATACTTTAGCCAATCACTTGTCATAGGGAAAACATACAAGTCAGGTGAGACCATCCAAATAAAGCTACAGGATCACTCCTGCAACCTGCAACTCATTTGGAGCAGCTTCACTATACACAGACTTTCTCTGGATCAGGCAGACCCACACATTATAAAGATGACTTTCCGGACTACATCAATAGGCATGGCCACATCCCCTGACACAGTCTGGCTTGAAATAGCAAGGTCATCAAGCATCATTATAAATTACTCCATCTCATTACAGGAGAAACTTGGAGCCTATGGAACCAAGGGAAAATGTGGCAGGCACCATGTCCTGATCTGGAAGATATGCAACACTCTCCCTTTTCTGTTCCAGAGATTGCCACTAGTCTATTTACTCTTGCCACATGTTTTACAACTTGATAAGTTAACCATAGTCCCTTTTGCATCTCTATGTGTGTAAACAGGAACCTGGCTTAGAAGTAAACTAGCTCTACAAATACCACAGTGGGCAGTACCTTGGGCCACTACAAAGTGAAACAAATAGCAAGCTTTCATGCATAAAATCAGGGTGGATAGAAATCACTTATTTTTTAAAAAAAGCAAACCAATATAAATCACAATTTAAATTTTATACAATGTTTTTATTTGAATAATCAAAATGATTTTTCAAAATTTATTTAAGAATCAATCTGACATAAATGAAATCCACCCTGGATGAAATCCACTTCCTAGCTATACAAAATAAATAAAGCCATTGGTGTCACCATGGTTCAAAAACTCAAATCAGAAGCCCAGATCCTTCAGCATTTTTAAGTGACGGCATCAAAACAGATCTGTGCTATGGACAGCAATGTGAAGTTCATGGACCTAGGAATGAATCACTAATTCACAAAACTGATGCTACATGATGCTCATATAGTCTAATATATGAATACAGGTGATAGCTAATTTGGGATTTCCTGTGGGATAACCACAACTACTACAGTTCTCATCTAGACTGACAGATGTGACCATAAAAATCAGCAGTCTAAGGAGTCAAGTTGCTTCTGCTTTTTACATGGGTTGCCAAGCATGTGTACCCATATAAAGACCAAATACCCAGAGTTTCATGACACTTCCATGGTGCAAAAACCATAGATCCTAGGCACAAATCTCACAAAAATGCCTGGATTCTTGCTTACTCAACTACTGTTAAATCACAAGTCATATGTATATCCACAAACTAAACCACAACATACCTTATTGTTTGTTTGTTTGTTTATATTTATTTATTTGTTGTTTGTTTATTTATTATACAGTGTATAATCCTGAAGTGCAGAAACTGCTGGATCTGAGGCATCAAATCTTTTTAATCTGCCACCTAATCACAGAGGCACCCACTATCTGCAATGATAACAAGCATAACTCATACAAAACTTTCTGGTCTTTTTAAGAAAACGCAGGCAGCCCTTGCTACTTTCTAAAGAGGCCTATTGCCCTCCAGATGTTTTGGGACACAACTCCCTCCACAGCAGGATGGGAAGAGCCGCACCCCATGGCTTCTGCACACCTTTGAGAATAACCTGGATGAGAAGAATGCCCAAGGGGAACTCTCTCAAGGTCCTTATAGGCAAGGGAACAGGAGCGGTGGGAGCATCTGTTGTTAGAGTAGGCATTCTCCTCCTCCAGTCATGGTGAACCTTTTAGAGACCGAGTGCCCAAACTGCGACTAAAAACCCACTAATTTTTTTGCTAAGTGCCAATATGGCAACTTAACCTGAAAATACAGGCAGCTGTGAAGGGGCAATGATGTGCACAGAAAGGCTTCCGAGTGCCACCTTTGGCACCCGTGTCATAGGTTCGCCAACACTGTCCTAGTCCGTGTCAGCACATAAGCTTCCCTTTATTATTAATTATTATTAATTATTATTATTATTATTATTATTATTAATTAATAATTTTATTATTAATAATATTATTAACAACAACTATTCGCGGGTTTAGTTGTGGAAACCCACCAGGATCCCTTCCCCTCGCCTGCTGTTTCCCCCTCCGGGCTCACCTGTCCTGAACATGAGCTGCTTGTCCTCGGGGTCTCCGAATACTTCCAGCATGGACTTGAAGAGGATCCCGCACGAGTTCTGGATGCCGAAGACGGTGCCGTTGCACCACATGGCGGCCAGCATGACCAGCCAGCCCCAGCCGCCCTCGGGAGGCTGGAACGCCTCGTCTTCGTCTTCCTCCTCTTGCGGCCGTGGCGGCGGCGGTGGCGGCGGCGAGGGGGCTCCCTCCTTCTTCTTCTCCTCTTCCTCTTCGTCCCCCGGAGGAGGAGGAGGAGGAGGAAGGGGGTTCCCCGTCATCAGGGCCACGTCGACCGGGGAAGCAAACTCTTCTTCGGAGGGGCAACATCCCCCGTTCTCCAGCTTGGCTTCTGGAGCCGCCGCCGCCGCCGCCTCCACGTCCTCCGCCTCCGCCTGGCTTTCTCCGAGCGGGGGCAAAAAAGGCGCGCTGGGGGCGGCGGCGGAGGCGCTCTCGCCGCCTGCCCCCAGCTCCTCGCTGACGGGAGACATTCCCGCGCTCACCCAAAAAATCCCCGGAGGCGGCCGCTGTTGTTGTTGTTGTTGCTGCTGCTTCCTTCGCTCCTTCTCCCCTCAGCAGCGCCGCCGCCGACTAGGGCACGCGACCATCGCCGGCGCCACAGGGACAGGGGACGAGGCAATAACGGGGGTAACTTATCCGCCAGAAGAGGATGGGACGCGCGCGGGCTCAAGAACTTCGGTTGGACGGTCACGCCGCGCGCCCGCCCGCCCGCCCGCCCGCCCGCCCGCCTTCCTGCCACGCGCCGACCCCTGAGGCTGCTTTGGCAGAGGCGTCCAAGTTGCCTTCGGGTCATTTTAAAGGCTCGACCCCGCCCTATACCCCACCCACCCGCGCCAAGGGGCGTGGCTACGAGGGGAGGACGCGGTCCCTGGCTCCCCTTCTCTTCGTCCCTCCCTCCCTTCCTGTCCTGAGATTTCCACTGGCTAGGAAACCGCGAAGTCCCGCCCCCTCGTAAGGACGAGCGGGGGTAGGGGTGGGATAAACCGCCGCGTGCCAGTATTAAGGAAGGAAGCTCTGCTCTCAGGTTGGCTGCGGCTTGCGGCGTGGCGGGGCAGAGGCGGAGGTGGCGGGGGGAGGAGGAGAGCGCGCGTATAGGAGCAGGGCACGCGGCCGGCGGTGAATCAAAAGATAACGACCGCTGCAGTAAGGTGGCGGTTGGGAAGGGGTGGCTGCGCAAGGAAAAAAAACAAAAAACACCTTCGACTTCCCACCGTGACTCTGTGTGTGTGTGTGTGTGTGTGTGTGTGTGTGTGTGTGTGTGTGTGTG
>JAHTLZ010000122.1:2926229-3028193 GCA_023846285.1 Phrynocephalus versicolor
ACATTGTGCTGTTACTTAGTCATTGGGCTCCTCCTGCTGTTAAATAGTTTGAAACAAAGCATCTGGCAAAAAGTAAGTATGAGGATTTGAAAAACAAAGTAGCTCTGGAGCATTGCCTTTGTAAGAACAAATAAACCTTAAAAAGGAAAAGGAACTTTGGAAGTTCAAATTCAGTTTAGAACTTAGAAAAGGTTTGATGCAGCAGCCTAAAAAATAATGCAGCATGTCTGGTGGCTTGGGAACATAAGCAACAGTTTTTCTCTTAAGGGTTTCCATGCTATGTATGACTTCAGAATCATTGTACTGTCAAACCTGGGTTTAGGCACAATGATCTGAGAATTCTGAAGTCATACATAGCATGGAGATCCTTAAAAGGAAAACAGAAAAGCACATGCTATTTCTTTCATATGTTTATATTTTACCTTTTTCTATTATGACAAAATGCATGGAGTTCAAAGGCAGTCGCTCATCCAGGTACTGATCAGACCTAGATGCCTTTAGCTTCAGCAAGACAATCATATCATATTCATATTAGTATGTGTGCTATTTATACCCCTTATGACCTAAATCCAGCATTGTTCAGAAGCTGTAGGCTTCACATGACCTGTGTCTCTTTGAAAGACTGGAGTGTGAAATCCAATACCTGAATTCAGATGCAGCTTAACAACACCCCTGCTGCTTCCTGCCTCATCCCAAGAAGACCAGCCTGGCGTATATCATCTAGCCAATAACCTTACATCTAAGAAAGATTTCCTGGCAAAACACATCTTTTTGGTTCATGCTTTTGACACATGCTCTGAAAAATAGGGCATGGCCTCAAAAGTTTGCAATGTTTTTGTTATTTTACTAGTAACCTACAGGTGAAACTCGAAAAATTGGAATATTGTGCAAATGTTCATTTATTTCAGTAAGTCAACTTAAAAGGTGAAACTAATATATGTGATAGACTCATTACATGCAAAGCAAGATATGTTGTCTTACTTTGGTATAATTGTGATTTTGGTGTATAGTTTATGAATTCCCACACCTCTTTGTTGAGAACCACTTTCAGAAAGGAAGGGGTTGATGCTTGTTTGAAGAAAGTGTTCCAAGACACCAAGGAAAAAGCTTCAAATAGAGAGACAGTGGGGATAAAAGCAGTTCTACTAATGACACGCCAAATATTTACAGCTTAATTACAGCATCCAGCACCAACCGCTATGCCTTCATCAGAATGGTGTCATTCTTCCTCCAGTAGGTAATAAGGCATTTTCCTGCTACTACCAAAGTTCACCACCGATCCCTTTGTGTGTGCAGGTGCTGCCTTTTCTTCATTCCCCCCCCCCCAGGGTAAACATACCCCCTTAGGGTCCCTTTTATCTGGAGGAATCCAACTTGATAAGCTGGAGCACTTATCAAGTTGTCTCGCAGAGGTGTAGCTGGAACTGGAACAACCTATGAAGATAATGGACTTGGCAAAGAAAGAGAAAACCAAGAAAAAGAATTTCTGACAGGAGAAAATTGAGAAAAAGAACTTTTAGCTTAGTGAATCCATTACATTAAAAATGTTTTTTGTATTCTGATTGTCTAAGGCCACTAGTTGATATGATATGAGAAATGGAAATGTCAAAGCAAAGCAAAGTGTTCTGCTTATATACCGCCCCATACCACTACAAGTAGTCTCTGGGCGGTTTTACAATTTTTAATTACAGTGTGCAGGCTACACATTGCCCCCCCCCCAGCAAGCTGGGTACTCATTTTACCGACCTCGGAAGGATGGAAGGCTGAGTGAACCTTGAGCCTGTTACCGGGGATTGAACCCAGGTCGTGAGCACAGTTTTACCTGCAGTACAGGCATTTAACCACTGTGCCACGAAGACTAACCTGATATATAAATTTTAATTTGTTAGATTTTTAAAAGAATAGTGGCAGTTAGGTATAGACAAGAACTTCTGTGCATAAAGTGAAACATATAGAGCAGGAGTTAGCTCTTCTATAATAGTCAATAAAGTATTAACTTGAATCAGAGATGATTTCTGAAAACAGGTACTAGTTCAGTGACCATGGGATTACTGTGCTGCCTGACCTGAACCACATAGAGAATCTATGGGGCATTGCTAAGAGTAGGATGAGGAACATGAGACCAAAAAATGCAGCAGAGCTTAAGGCCACTGTTGAAGCATCCTGGTTTTCCATAACACTTAGTGCCACAGGCTGATAGCATCCATGCCACACCGCATTGAGGCAGTAATTGATGCAAAAGGGGCCCAAACCAAGTACTGAGTACATATGCATGCTTATACTTTTCAGAGGTCCGATATTGTTCTCTTTCCAAACCTTGTGTTATTGATGTCATGTCATATTCTAATTTTCTAAGATTGTGAATTTGGGGTTTTCATAAGCTTTATGCCATAATCATCAGAATTATACCAAAGTAAGGCTTGACATATCTCACTTTCATGTAATGAGTCTATCTCACATATTAGTTTCACCTTTTAAGTTGACTTACTGAAATAAATGAACATTTGCACAATATTCTAATTTTTCGATTATCACTTGTATAAAAGGTATCACCTATAGCCTAGTCTTGCTTTCATTTTTTAGTTTTTAGTTTTTGCATTTTTTTATTTACTGGCTATCTACTGTATACCGCCATAGCACCTTCAGGGTGTGTGCACTGTGGGTGGTACATTGTATTTGGAAGGAAGTCTCTCTCTCTCTCTCTCTCTCTCTCTCTCTCTTTAAATGTTTAATTAGATTTTCATAGATATGTTTCATGTTTCATTATAAGGACAGGTTACGTACCTGTAACTGTAGTTTGTAGAGTGGCCATCCATGAATTCACAACTGGGTTGTTTCTGCCCTTGCAAGAAGCTGCTTAGAACATTCTAGACTAGAGCTTACATAGAAAAAAACTGTTAGAGCAGTTGGTGGGGGGGGGGCTCTCTGCAGATATCCACTCAGACAGCAACCATTCCTCGGTTCTCATCTGCCACTGTATTTGAAATACAGTGGTACCCCGACTTATGAGGGGGCTGACCTACAAAATTCCCGACTTACGAGCGCTCTCCACCGCTCCGCCCCCCACACCGGCTGCTTATAAGGGAATTCACAGATGACCACTCAAACTACAGTTAAAGGTAAATAAACTGTCCTCCATCATGGTCTCTATGATCCATGGGATAACACAGTTCTGTCAAACTTAGCCCTGATGCAGTGGCATATCTGGGGGGGGGTGCATTTGCCCCAGGCGTGCAGCAATCTGGGGGCACTGACCTCTGTCATCCACCCACCCTCCCGGCTCCTCTCTCTCCCTTGTTCTCACACTCACTGGGATCAAAAGGGAGCGTCCTGCGCTCAGGAGCCTGGCAAAGTGGGTGGGGGAGGATGGCAGCAGCAGCAGCGACCGCGTGGCAAGGAAGCAGAGAAAGTTCTTCACGCACACATGCGTGTGCATCCCAAATGCCCACCACTTTTTTTGCATAGGCATCTGGGCGCCATACCAGCCGAACACAGGAGGCACCCACCCACCCACATTTATCAGACCACCCACCCATATCTACACACAAAGCAAGGGTGCACATGTGGAATCCAAGCTGGGAATGTGTCCTCCACCGCATACGCACACGCATCATCCATTTCCAGTGCCTCGGTGTGGCTGTGGGTGTCCCTCCTTGTGTGTATGCACATGTGTGCCTGGCTGTCGTGTGTTTCTTCTCCCCCACACCACCCCCACTCCTCTCTGTGTGGTGCTTCTTCCAAACCCACACAAGGCTCGCTCTCTTCCTTTTCATTTTCTTGTTCTCTCTCTCTCTCCTCTCCCCTTTCCTCTCACACCCCCCACCCCAACCCAATTTCCACCCACCCACCTCAAACTCCCGTCTCTCTCTCTCTCTCTCTCTCTCTTCCCACTCTCAAATCTGCCTCCCCAAGCCCTGAAAAAAATGCCTGCCCATGAAGAGGGGAAGGCACCAGGTCTGGAAATAAGAATAGTACTTGTTACAATGGTGTGTCTCACTGGCTTCGAAGAAAATGAGAGAAAGAGAGAGCATGAGGACTGTATGACTGACACTTGTTAAGAGGTTCCCCTATATTGCCAGAGTGCAGGAAAACATTGCAAGTGCAAGTAAAGCAGGCACAGATAATCCACCTTGCCCCCCTTGCTGCTGAATGAGTGAGACATGGGGGGGGGGAGGGCGCAAAAACTGACTTTATCCCCGGGCACTCCACACTCTAGCTTCGCCTCTGCCATTATGCCCAGTGTTCTTGATCAGCATCAAGATCTGATATATTGATCTCCCCACATATGTCAGCTATTTGGACTCCCTTAAGAAAGGCTCATTGGAACAGCAACCTATGGCCAAATTACCATTCAAAGATACAGGAAGTGGTCTCTGCTACTTAACAGCAGAATTTGAACATGTTGACAACTACTTTGATAATTGCTGAGGCATTCTTTGAGTCCCTATTCTTGGTCTCTCATAACTAAGAGTCTCTGGGTTTTTGTTTTGTTTGTTTTTTTGTATATTAGTCCTTGAAGTATAGAAAGCCAAGGCTCAACTCATTATGTAGTGCTTTCTTGTGGTCTGAAAAAGGTGATGGAAAATGTCAGAAGGAAAATTGACTGATTGACATAGAATTCAGCAACTATTTTAGGTAGAAAGGAGATGAAAAGCTATTACTTTGTTCTTGTAAATTGCAAAAAGGTGGGTCATGTCTGAGAGCACTTAATTTACATAACAGTCAAAAGGAATGCAGTTTTGTAACCAAGGAGCCTCAGGTCCATTGTAGCCAGAGGTTCAAAAGTGGTTAAAATTAGTTGACTGAGAACAAAGGGAAAGGGCCCATTTGAAAAGACATTCTGGAGGCCACAGAGAAATTTCTTCAGAAATGGATTCTTTTCTGGTCTCCTTTACCATCTAAGGTAGCAAAACAAGAAAAACTTTACCACTTATATTCATGGCTTCATCTAATGGAAGACTTGCTTTCACACGACCACTAAAATCTGCAGCAAACTTTGATCTGGATAAGCCCCCCCTCCCCCAAGCGGTCACGTGGTTGATGTTGTGGATCGGATGTTCCGATGGTTGCGTTTTGAAAATCCGCAACTGTTCTATTCCCACAACTGAGAACCGCAGCAAAGACACCATAACAAGGGCAAACAGGTTTTGGTGCGGATTTTCCATGTTCCCATTGACTTGAGTGACGCTTTAAAATCTGCATTGGAACAGCGAAAAGGATTTTACCACCTCGAGACCAGGTACTTGTAAAATGCGCTGAGTCGTGTTCAAGTGTGGGTAGTTGCACTTTATTTTTTTAAAAAGTCAGCGGCTCATGAGAAAACGATTTTATGCTCCACATCTGCGAGCATTTTGGAGCCGATTTTAGTGATCATGTGAAAGCAGCCTTAGTCTCTTATTATTTTTAACACCATTGGCAAATTCTCCACACTCACCCTCAATGTGGGCAAATAGGGATGATACATTGAACCCTTGTTCTGAGAAAGTTAAGTGAGGAAAGAGGAACAGATTGAAAAAAAGAACAACCCATTAGTTTCATGGTCACAAACCACACCTGACAGGGCCACCATGGAACTATGAAGACTGCCTTCAACTTCTCCTGTCAAACTTTATTACTTTGTTTAACAGAGGGATCGGCCGAAGGTGTTGAAAAGTGCAGGCTGCTGAAGGAACTTATATTCCCATATGAGCCTTCCTGGCTCTTAAGATTTTCAGAAGATACCTTCCCCTTGGTCCCACTGCTCATCACAGGTACATTTGACAAGGATACAAGAGAAGGTCTTCTCTTTGGCATCTCTCAGTCCATGGAGTGCTCTCCCTCGGGATAGTAGGTTTTTCCCCTCCCTTTTATCTTTCTGCCACGAACTGAAGACATGCCTCATCAAGGAAGGAGGGTTGGGGAACAATGAACAAAAAGTAAAAGACAAGAAGAATCGGGCAATGTGTGTTGTGAATGAAAGGAAGATTAGCTCTAGCAACATTCCTCAGAGCCTCCCTCATTGGTGTCTAAAGGGAACAGAACGGAGGTTGCTGAGGGTAAACATGCACAGTGGGAAAGGGGGTGGAGCTGCTCTAACCGTTTTTCACTTTCAAGTCTAGAATCTAGAATGTTCTGAGGAGTTTCACATAAGCACAGGAGCAATCCATATGTGTGATTCATAGAGACCACAACAACCTTTTGCCTATTATTGTTGAATATTTACATTTTAATACATTTGTATGCATATACAAAGTATGAATTAATTCAGTGTTAAAGCAGGGCAAGTGCTTGGTGGGGAAGTAGGAGAGGCCTGTGGATTGGAGACAGATGTGTCCTATGCATGGTCCTACTTTCTGCATACACAACCTGTTCCGCCCCCCAAAATTAGCAAACCATTCTGGCATCAGAAAAGATTAAAAGTCTGTTTCTATTTCCACAAGGCATTGCATTTGCTTTCTTGCCCAACACATGTCTTTTTGAATTCTTGCACAATAGTTCACCCAGTACTGTCCGTGTTTCTTCTGCTAAGCTAATATATGTGTGACTAGCTGTATAGCGCAAAATTTTCACTGGTAAACCCTAATGAGGAAAAAAGTAATATATATATATATTCAATGAGCAAACATATAATAGTCAGAATCTCAGCTGAAAGTAATACTGTATTCTTCCATAAGACGCCCCCATGTAAAGATGACTCCCACTTTCCCAACCCAGAATTGCAATTTCACAACTGCATAATTCTCACCTCAGCTTACTTCCATGTCTAAGGTGAACCTAAATTTTTAGTCTAACAATTTTACATGGAAAAATACTCATCAAATATAAAAATGCAAATATTATTCTATGTCCCATTCTCAAAAAAAATCAAAAAAGCTACTTTACCCTCATGTCTGTTTGACTGGTCCAAATGCCAGTGTTACCAGTTTTTACAGATTATTTTGAGTCCGTGCCTAGCTCGGAACCAGTGTCCAATAATTAAATTCAAATAAAGTAAGGAAGCACAAACACTGAACTGTTCAATTCTGATTTATTGCAGCCAAGCCAAGTATCAGTCAGTGGTCTCACCCTGGATGGTGTGAGTGAGCCCTGAGCATTTGTTTAACACCAGTTTTTATACATACAAACCAGATCAAGGTTTCCCTCCATCTGCATTGGTGGGTCATTGTTCACAGTTGCATCCAATCTCCTGTCCCATCAAGCTCTTGATGGTCAAAATCCTTGAGTCAATGTTCCATAGATTGGTGTTCTATTGTTCAACTGGGCCCAGTCTGGCAGAGATAGGGCAGAGACAGGGAATGTGGAACTCCAGACAATGAGACAATCTCCTGTCCCTCAGGCACAGTTTACCTTGGGGATAATCCCCTCATCCAGGTGTTCTGCCACTTCCTGGAGTCATGTACTTCAAGTTAATTTACATTCTTAATGTATTCCAGTTCCTATAATTTATCTAGCTGGAATAAATGTTTTGGAGCCTGATTTTTCATGGTATCAGTCCTCCCTGGACTTTGGGTGAATTTTGAATTTGTACAACAAAATGAAAAATCTCACCCACATACTTAAATATTTCATGACTCCTCCTGCACAGTGATTACAAATCCAGTTGCATAGTATATGAGGAGTGTGTGATGGACCATCCAAAAAGGAAGCCCCAAAGATTTTACATTTTTAACAGTCCTTACTATGGAACCCTGAGATACAGAAACTAAAATATGAATTTTTATCCCTAGCTAGACCATTCTATTCAAAAATATACACAGCAGATAATACACAACAATTATTTTCAAAAATAATACACAAGAATATTTCCCTAGCAGCAACGTTGCTCTCCTAAATAACTATGAAGCTCATTTTAACAGTTTGGCTGTTTTGACAGCTAGCTTGAACTGTGAGCAGAAAATACACAGAAAGTACACAGTAAATACAAAATAACACAAAATCAGCACATAACCCAAAAACTTATCCTTAATAACTAAACACAATATGCATCTCCCTCAAACCTTATGCAATCAATGTACTGTACCCTTACAATAAATTTCTAAAGGTTTAAAGTACAAAATAACAAGAAAATACATAGATAATATTATTGAATCCAAGAATCCATCAAAGATGGTTTACAAAATCAGATAATCCCAACTCTATAGAAATCCAAACAGACTTGGTTAGGAGGTTTTTGAAAAAGGATCTTTAATCCATCCAGGCTCATCACTGTCCACTTTTGCCTGTTCCAGTTTGGCATGCCCTGGGATTTCACTTCCTGGTTTCTGAAGGACCTTGAGTGTGGGGTGTTGTCTGCTGGTGGTGGAATGGATCCACACTGTGATCCCCTTGACCAAAGTACGGTCCCTTCCATCGTGTCTCAAACATGTCTGCTCCATACGTCTTCACAAGGACCCAGTCACCCGCTCGCACTTGATGAAGTGGTGGTGGTGTGGTGTCCTCAGAGCTTGTACCTGCTTAGTTAGAAGGGTTTGAAGGGTGCCTTGCAGCTTGTTAAAGACACAAGTTAATCCTTTAAAGCAGTTTCCCCAGGGATACCTTTTACACGTTCAGTGGGATTGGAGGGAAGTTTTCCAATAGGACATGGTTGCCCATAAAGAGCTTCACATGGCCAGTCTACTCTTAGGAAGTATTCTTATCTGAAGCAAGGCTTGGGGGAGCAAGTCCACCCAGCGTATTAGTTTCCTGAGCCAATTTGCTTGAGTAAGACTTTAACATCTGAGTAACCCGTTCCACTGGATTCTGGATGCCAGGGTGCATGCAGGGACCATGTTATACCTAAATGTTGTGCACCCTCTGGATGATTTCTGCCACAAAGTGCACCCAATTCTCTGAATTTAGAGTTACTTTTTGGGGCTGCATTTTCCAGAACCCCTCAACCAGCATGACCACAAGTAAAGTTCCCAAGAACTGCTTCATTGAGGTGGGAAACAGTCTAGAACTAAAGCTGTTTTTTTTGTGTTTCATTCCTAGCTCTGAAGAAATCCGTTAAATTTTTGTGCCATTTCCTTCCTAAATATTAAATACGGTGAATTGCAATAAAATATATTGAGAATGCATAAAGGAAGCAAGAAAAAAATCACTAAAATAATGGGACTCTTCCAAATTTCAATTAGTAGTGGCATATAGGAACTGGTAAGGGAGGAGAAACTAGATGTAAACTCTGGCAATTTTCAATAAAAAAAAAATCATAGCACTTTGCTGAAAAAGTGCTACGTTTCATTATATCACACTGAATATTATCAGACACATGTTCAAATGAATATGTATTATGCATTTTGGGCTTTTGCCGAAGACCAAATGGGCTATGTTTGCTTGGTGCCACTCTTCATTATGAGCTTTCCTTTTAAAAACATGACATATGCTAAGGCCAGCAATGGGAATGGGAGTAGACCGCTTAAGAGTTTATGGAAGAAAATGCCCTGGAGACTTGAAGAGCTTTTTAAAGAAGATAGATAAGATGTAAGATGGATAGCAAGAGGAGTTGTTCTGAGCAAAAAAAAGAAGTCCAAGAAATTATGACTGAAACACGCTCGGGAAACAGAAAGCCTGAACTGAAGAAGGCAGCACTGAGGGCCTCATCCAATATCTAGACCACAATATCCTTGTTACCAGTTTTTACAGATTATTTTTAGTCCATGCTTGGCTCAGAACCAGTGTCCAATAATTAAATTGAAATTAAATAAGGAAGCGCAAGCACTGAACTGTTTAAGTCTGATTTATTGAAGCCAAGAAAAAAATAATAGTCAGTGGTCTCACCCTGGATAGTGTGAGTGAGCCCTGATAATTTGTGCACCATCAGTTTTTATACATAAGAAACCAATTCAAGGTTTCCCTCAATCTGCATTGGTGGGTGATTGTGCACAGTTGTTCTGATGATTCAATTTCCTGTGCCATCAAGCTCTTGATGGTTTACTCCTTGAGTCAATGTTCCATAGATGGGTGTCCTATTGTTCAACTGGGCCCAGTCTGGCTGAGACAGGGAATGTGGAACTCTAGACAATGGGGCAATCTCCTGTCCCTCAGGCACAGTTTACCCTGGGGGTAATCCTCCCATCCAGGTGTTCTGCCACTTCCTGGAGTCATGTACTTCCAGTTAAATTACATCCTAATCTAGCTAAAAAATTATAATTTATCTAGCTAAAAAATGTTCTGGAGCCTGATTTCTCATGGTATCATTCTCTTAGCATAACACATTCCTCCAAATTTGTTCCAAAGGTATCTTGATCTGGAACATATCTGAGAGTGGCATGAGGGAAATCTGTATTCCTATGGGTTGTATCCAACAGACTGGTACTGCAATACAGCATACATAAGGGGAGGAGATACAAGAAACAGAAATAAATTAAGAAATGCTGAGCTCTAAATGATGATATATTTAGGAGATTCCAGAACATTGTCAGGCAGATGTGTGGTATTCTATTATATAGAAGTTGACATTTACTTTAAAATAAGAATTAATATTTAGAGCTCCCTAAGCTGTAGTTTGTTTTTTTTTGGGAGGGGGGGCTCAGCAGGCTAGATAACTGAAATTGTGGGCTGCAAAGTCGATAGCTTGGTGGATTGAATCCTGGGTCCCACACAGCAGATTGAGCTCCCACTGTTAATCCGAGCACCTGCCAACCTAGCAGTTCGGAAGAATGTAAATGCAATTACTGTAGATAAATAGGTACCACTGTAAAAAGCGGGAAGGTGAACAGTGTTCCATGCGCAGAAATGCATTCAGCCATGCTGGCCCCATGGTCATGGACTTGCACAACACTGGCTCTTTGGCTTGGAAACAGAGATGAGCACCAACCCTAGAGTCCGATACAACTAGAACGCATGTGCTGGGGGAACCTTTACCTTTACCTAAGCTCTAGTTTGCTTGCCTTGTTCATACACCCAGCCCTGAGGAAGAGATAGGATTAGAAAAGCACTGGAATGATCAATGTTCACAAGTACTTGCAAAAAAAAATGAGTTGAAGAGAAAAACAAATAATGAATAAACTAAACAACAAAAAAAAGAAAATACAGCTAGAAGAGAAATAAATAAAAAGTTAAGTATTCTCATAATGAATGAAAAATAACAAACTTTATTTAATGTCTAAATTATGTTAAGAGGAGTACTAGATTAAGTTAATAAGGCCACAGTCCTGTGCATACATATCTGAGAGTACAGTAGTGCCTCTGATAACGACGGTAATTCGTTCTCCGAGGTTAGTTGTTATCCGAAACACATTGTTATCCGAAATGCAGTTTCCCATAGGAATTAATGGGAAACCTTTTAATCCGTTCTGGAGCCTAGGAAAAAGGCACAGACACCTGGTATTTTTGCTCAAAGCTCTTTAAAAGGTGCACTTTAAAGGTACAAATGCAATGCCACCTGGGATAACTTTTTTACTGATGCATGCTGGAAATTCATTATCTGAGGCAGTCCATAGGGAAAATTCGTTATCCGAGGCAGCCCATAGAGAAAATTCGTTCTCCAAGGCAGACCTATACCTAGGAATTGCGATTCGTTATCCGAGGCAGCCCATAGGGAAAATTCGTTATCAGAGGCAGCCCTATACCTGGAAATTTGCAGTTATCCGAATTATTCGTTATCCGGGGCAGTTGCTATCCGAGGTACCACTGTAATACCCAATTAAATTGGAGAGACTTTATTTTGAGTAAACATGTATAGATTTGCAATGTGAATTTCTAAATACACCGCAGTGGAAAGCCTGCAGTGTTGCAGATGTTTTGACTCAGCTGCAGCAAACTCTGATTCACCTTTCTCATGGGTCAACAACACTTCATAAACAAAATGTTCTCCACTTCTAGAAAGGCAAAGGTTACTCTTGAACAAAATTTCTGCATTTTCTATCTTTTTCTGCAACAGTTCTTACTGTAAAAACAGCAGCCTAAGTTGCTTTTAGTTTGCAAATGTTAAGATGGTATTAACTTGCATTCACTGGGGAACAAATGCATCAAACTGATTGTTTCATTCCACATTATGTTAACAAAGTGCAAAGTAATAACACAAACACCTATGCTTGACAATATGAATACGTATGTTATACCTACTTATACTGTGGGCATTGTTTATATTTTCTTCTTTAAAAAACTCTTTTCAGTCATGTTAGCATTTCAACTAGATTGGTGAATGATTAACAGAACTGTTAGTGGAGCAGTGATTGCAACATCTTTATTGATGAACAAAGCAGAAAAAATACATCTTAGCTTTCAGTTTCCAAGGTGAGTGTGTGCAATCAACTTGCAGAAAACATTTCCGCTACTGCACTCTCTAGAGTTGCTATGATGTAAAGAGATCGGGATAAAACCCCATGACTTCTTGTTAGTCATCAATCTTCAACTGACACTAAAGTGCAACAGTAATTGAAGCGGGGACCCTCACATGACATTAATTGCCCCCTTCTCTCTCTCTCTCTCTCTGTAAATCAGTTAACTTGTTTTAGCTACTGCTGATTAAAGAAAAAATATTCAGAAAATAGTTTGGACCAGGTACAATAGTTTGGCAGGTACAATTTCATTTCATTTTGAACTGCATTCAAACAAACATTATATACCCTTATGTACTTTTCCAGGATCACAACAGGAAGTACAGAATCGCTGAGTTCCTTCTTGAGGTTTAACTTCAGCCTTCTAAAGCTACTCCAATGAATAACAGCCTCCATAGATTTGTATGTGTCTTTCTCCCCATTTTCTCTTTTACCACATCTCTAAGCTGCTCAGTTTAGTTCTTGTGAACATCCATAATTTGTACCATATGCTTACTGCCTTGCATAATAATATCAGCTTACTTGTGTAGCTCATTTATTTTTAGGCACAAGCTCTGTGGTAAGAACTAAGTATGGCCCGTTACTAACAAACTAAGTAGAAAGCAATTTTTTGCACATTCAAGTGAGGAAGGCTTGTAATAAATTGTACTTTGTTTTTGTTTTCTTGCTTTTTTTTAAGAGATTGTATCTTAAGCTTCTGCTGGGTGCTTTAATGGAAACTTTTAGAAGCCTCCCGTACCTAGTTTGATATAGTCACTGCCAGAAAATAAACACAGAAGTTGCAACACAGCCCAGGCAGGATCAAGATTATGCGTACTATGTAGCACCAAGAACCAAAGCAAAACAGGGTGAACTTGGGACAGAGAGCAACCTTGATTAATATGCTGACAACTTTATAACATTCACCCAAAGAGTATTAAGAATACAGTAGTCACACAAGTGATTATGTAGAGAATTCCAACTTAAATACACCTTTATATGAATCATAAATGCTTTTCTCCAGCCTGGTGTATGGTTTAAAAGCAAACTAACCTACCTGAACACCAGCTTCAAGAGGGATGAAACAATCAAATTGCCATCTGTTGGGAATGGTGGAGCTGTAAACCATTCAACCTGTTGATTTCCCCACCACCCCTGCCCCTTCACCCAAACCACAGTCATTAGTTAAATTAGTGCTGGGGAGGTGTTTTGTTTTGTTTTTAATGAGTTAGAATACACTGGTATAGCTAGGGAGGGGCAGAAGAGTGCATTTGCCCCGGGGCGTGCAGCAATCTGGGGCACCTGGAGTGCATTTGCCCCATGTGCCACCCCACCAGCAGTCCTCCTTTCATCCCGTTAAGAGTTGGTGATCCTTAGTCGAGGGAAAGGAGGAGAGGGAAGCAGGCAATGATTTTTTTCCAAGCACCACCACCATCTATTGCTACCCCTCCTCCTTACCCCCACCCCCACTAAGGCTTGGTGATCGTTAGCTTAGGGAAAGGAGGAGAGGGAAGTGTGTGATGGAGGTGATGCTTGGGGGGAAAACCATCGCCTGTTTGGCACTATCTGTGTGCTGTGCGGTTTGCACAGGAGAGCCTTGTCTGGGAGACCCCCGAAGAGGATGTGAGAAAGAGGGACCCTTCTTCGCCTCCCTCGCTGTTCCCCCATGATCAGGCACCCCTTGCTCGGGGGGGGGGCAGGGGGGGCGCAAAAACTGACTTTGTCCCGGGGCGCTCCAAACCCTACCTACGCCTCTATTAGAATACAGAAATTAAGTCCAAGAAAAAGACTGTCCTTTCCCAACTTTCTGTTCTCTTGCTGTGCTAGAGTTAGATATCTGGGAGGTGTTGGATTGAAGAAGACCGCAGGATACAGTCATGTTACAACAGCAATATGAGTGCCAGATTTTGCTTCAGATTTTCCCTGGTATCTAATCCATTAAATTTTATCTCGAATGTTCATATTTAAATTATTGGTTTTTATGGGTTTTCTTCTTAACTGGATGAGCATACTTGCATTTGGGCATGCTTATAATCATATGTCCTGGGAGAACAACCACAAACATGTAACAAGTTGGATTTAGACAATCCAGGGCGGTATTATGGTGAAGAATGTTGGCCAAGGACTTGTGAGGCCCAAACTCAAGCCCTCACTTAACCCTGAAGCTTTCCTACCTCAGGAGGCTGTTGTGAGGGTAAAGTGAGAAAGACAAGAACAATGTATACTTCTTTGGACTCACACCAGAGGAAACACAGGGTGTAAATGTAACCAATAAAGAAGAGATTAGTGATGGTCAAGGGAAGAATCAGATAGATGATGAAGAGCCTGTGTGCATAAAGGTTTTGACTGATTTTGCACAGGGTAGGAAATCAACAGCAGCAGATTTGGCAGTGTTGAATTGCTGGAAGAATGCAGAGTTCGAAAAACCACTCAGATGTACTGCAGCAACGTTGAGATTAACAAATATACTGCAGTGCAGTATTTCCTATATACAGACCTTCAGACATCTGAAGCATAAATCTAGGCCTCTGATTTATGAACCTGTATATCGTGGCCATATACTGTCCGTAAGCCTGTGCACCAGGTTTGTTCTCGGTTTATTTAAAGAAGTGGATTGCATCCACGAAGTACACACGGACATAAATGTGATAGCCTGAAAGGTGCCAAATGTATTTATTTATGTTTTGTTGTTGACATATATAGTAACACAACTTCCCATCTGAAAAGTGAAAGTTCTCATAAATGCTCCAAGAGAGTGAGTAAAGAAGGGCAGTTGAGGTAGCTTTAGATAGCCGAGGCTGGTTGTCAGGGTAATGCCCAGGACAGAGAGGCCTTTAAAAACCTCTTAACTGCACCATCCAGCCTTTCCTGGTGTGGCTCCAGGAGGGTCAATGTTCGGCTGGCTGGGGAAATCTTCCTGCCCAGTACGCCTCCCAACACTCTGAATCACTGTGATTCCTCGGTGCTCGAGTTGCATGCTTGAACTTGGACACCAACCCTACTTGGTAGGAACACCAAAACACCCACAAAATGTCAAGGGGCCCTTCACCCCTTCTTTCTTCCTTTTTCTCAGCTGAAACCAGTTCTCACTAATTAGCTTGGTAGCAAGAGAGATCATTTTATGACCTTGGAAATTCCTTTTCACACATCTTACCACACAGAAAACCTTCCTATTGGCGTCTTCTCCCTTTTTTCTGGCCTACCCTCACCAGCCAAGCCAACAGTCCAGGTTTCAATGACAACTGAAACCATCAAGCCCTAATTTTTCAGTCTCTTGACGCTTGTTGATTCAGGGTAGAGCAGTAATCAATTAACAGTTGTTCATTTATTGGTTAAGGTAACTAAGCTTTTGAATTATTTGGGAATGGCTATCAAGCAAGATAAAATAGTTGAGGGTGTGGATGACTACAGTCCATTGGAGATAATGTAATCGTTTGTGTTCCATTCAACTCATGGTGACTTATACATAGAGAATGGAATTTCTCTATTATTTTTCATGAGTGAACTGAGGAACAATACATAACTTGCATGCTGCATTAGTTTATATATATATATATGTGTGTGTGTGTGTGTGTTTTGCTTAATTGGGAAAAGGACAATCATTTTACTTTAGTTTAAATTTGAATTTAAAAATCAAGGTACGAATGTGTTACTATGATCAGAGGTTTGCTTGTTTGTGCTTGTTTGAGCTCCAAACTGAAGTTTAAACTCAAGGCACAAGCTACTTTTTATTGGACAAAGTTAAACTATTCTACTAGTCAATCATCCAGGCTTCCTTTGATCTCTGAGCAGCCAAATGACAAATTCACCAAAATTGAGCATTGCTGGCTCAGACCTTTTGGCTCTGAAATCTTAGCAAGTGGGAAGCTGCTGACCTTGCAACCCCAACCAAGCTCAAAAAAAAGGAGAAGTTTCCCCGACC
Organism: Phrynocephalus versicolor; assembly: GCA_023846285.1. Taxonomy (NCBI): domain Eukaryota; kingdom Metazoa; phylum Chordata; class Lepidosauria; order Squamata; family Agamidae; genus Phrynocephalus; species Phrynocephalus versicolor. Next base: position 2,942,370 of record JAHTLZ010000122.1, read on the forward strand.
TCATCTTAGTTTTCTTTCCTCTTGGGGCCTTTTTACACGACCCCTAAACTCCGCCGCAAATGGCTCCCAGCTCCAGAGCTTAAAATTGTTTACCCACCAGCTCCGGAGTTTACTGAAAATTAAGTGCAACCACGCCCACCTAAGCGCGTCCCAGCGCACTTTTCATGTACCTGCTCTCCGAGGGTGAAAAATCTTGATGCGGATGTGCCGGGCTCTCCTCTCTTCTTTTTGTTGTTGTTTTTTGCCTCCCGCCCCTTTAAGAGAAGGAATCACAGCGACGGGGCGGCGTCCACCGGCACCGGAGGTAAGCCTGCATTCTTTTGTCCCTTTTTTTCTCCCTCTCCTCACACAGCCAGCAGCCAGGAAGTGCGGACGGGTGGGGACGCACAAAGAGCGACAAACCCCTAAGATCTCTGGTCCGAATTTAAGTGACCAGCGGATCTTAGGGGTCGTGTAAAAGCGCCCTTGGTTTCCATCTTGTTAAAGTGGTATTCAGAGATTTTGAAAAGCCAAATAATGCCTAACTGGAATTTGTTTTAATTTTAAACAGCATTTGCTGCCAAGTCAAAGCAGCTTGCAACGCTTGCAAGGTAGTGCTGCTGCTTCATGCTGAGGATGGATCTTAAATCTTAATATAAGGTCTGCTCAGTCATGGGCGTGGAGCCCACATGCATAGACAGAAATGTGCTAGCCATTGTTGTACTGGAGAAACAGAAAAGGCTGGAGAGAGGGAAGCTTGCTGTACTTGGGCAGCATCTCAGTCAGCCATAAGTCTCCAAGATATCAAGTCTTTGAGTCATCAAACCACTCAACTTCTGCTCAGCATTATGAAACTGTTGTGCTAGGGCACAGTGGTTAAATGCCTGAACTGCAGCTAAAACTGTGTTCATGACCCGGGGTTCAATCCCAAGTAGCCAGCTCATGGTTCACACAGCCTTCCATCCTTCCGAGGTTGGTAAAATGAGTACCCGGCTTGCTGGGTGGTTATGTGCCTGCATCATTAAATTGTCAACCGCTCAGAAAGTGCTTGAAGTGCTATGGGGCAGTATATAAGCAGAACACTGTGCTTTTACTGACACCATTTTGTGTCTTGCGTCCGCCGAAATAGATGACCTTGTACCCATGACCATAATGTTGCATTATTTCCTTCTGCTCCATCATGTCTCCTGAAAGGTGCAGATGTTGACTCATCGCTGTTTGAGTCCAGCTGTGAGCTCAGTTGCTCTTCCAGACAGTGCGCTGATACTGATGGTAGCGACATGGACTTGGACTTGCTTAATTGCATCTCAATGCCTTCCTTCCATCGAGAACCCTAGCTAATTTCTTACCCAGACTGCGCTTGGCGCATCATTTCCAAAGTACGCTCTATCAGTGGACAGATCCATTCTTTGATGCGACTTTGAATAAATCAACTAGTCTGTCACAGAGACCTGCCACCTATTTGGTTTGAGTTCAGCTCACCTTGTTTGGGGCAGGAAGTTTCCAGTGGCACCGCGTGAGGAGGGTTGGACCTCGCCACCATTTAACTGCAGACTAACCCAACAAATAAAGCAAAAAATAACTCTTCTAAGTCCTATGGAGAAGGGAAAGTGGAGGTGGTCCCAGAGGTGTCAGAAGCAAAAGGAGTAGCTGCAGAACTCATGTGCCTCATGCGGTACAATACCTGTCCTATAGAATTTTCTTTGTTTAATTGGGGGAGGGGTACAGGTGTGTAGCAAAATCAGCAACAATAAATTATGCCTATTACATTGTGATGCAAGGTTAAGCCAGTCTACCAGCACAAAATCCCTATAGTAAGGATATAAACAAAGCTCAGTGTATCTGTTCCACAGCCTCCCCTCCCCCCCTTCAGTCAACTGATCTGTTGTCAGCTGTGGGTCTCCCTTTGAGTTTCTCTATGATCCGGTTGGTTTCTTAGGATGTTTTGGAACCGTAGCAAGAAAGTGAGCCACATTGTTCCTTTGTATCTCCATGACTACTATCCTAACTTCCCGCTCTTTGTAAATTTGGAGAACTGTAATTCTCTATTTCAAAAGATAAAATAAGAGAGCTTACTGAAGCAAACACAAAGCTTCCAGCTCTGTAATTAATATACTGTTTCTTGGGAATCAGGAAGTTTCTTCCAATAGAGAATGTGACATTTTGGAAGCATTTTCAAGTTGTTTATTTTGGATATTTGTACTTGAAGTATTTTGACAATTTGCAAAACAAGATTAGTCCAAAGATATATGTCCTTATCAATAGCTACAACAGAGTCTGCTTGTTAGATTGTGAGACCAATCTTTCTTTCCTCATATCAGAGCCCTGCACAAATTTAAATTGTTGACACATTGTATATGAAATAGAAATTCAAACAAATTTTTAAAAAATCAAACAAATTTAAATGTTAAATTGATTAAACTATTTTTTAGCATTATTTCAGCCTTTTAGTGGCTCTTTTTTAGTATATATCGCAGGGCATAAATTGCATGCATATAAATGCTGCGTTGATATAATTTCTCCACATTCCTAGAGAATTTTCCTGTATCCAAGTAGGCCCATTTTACTTGATTATTCTTTCATTTTCTTACTTTCCTTCAAAGTCGATTAAAGGACTTCCAGATGGTCCAACCAGAATCTTGTCCTGTTGGGAGGCATTCTTTGGCAAGATGTGGTGTTTTTGCTGTCCTTAGATTTAGCCTAGTCTCTTCTGGTTTAATATTTAGAGTTTAAGACTATGCACAGAAATCTTTTCCTTGATTTTAACAGTTGCCCAGGGAGTTCCTGTCCATGAAGTGGATAGGGGGCATAGAAGGAACCTCCCCAAAGAGTGAAAAAACATTGCGAGTACACTTGGACATCCCCTGGGTAATAGAAACAGCTAATCCTTCCTATTAACTTGCTGATGAGCAGATAAATAATCTCATAATCCTTTTATTCTCCTCTTCGAGGCTCTTTCCCCCATTGATTGAATGATGTCACGTGAGTGAATGGTCTGAAGAATAAGAAGCTGTTACCAACACACACACCCCTATAAAGGTCATCCTACACTAGGAAAGGGATCTTTTCCCTTCTTAACTACTTCCTCTTTCACAGAACATAAGAAGAAATAAGAAATACATCTTGCATTTACTACCTGTATATAGATTTTCAGTAATTAAAGTTCTCTTCTCATGTTTCTCCTCCTGGAGCTTGGAGATCCTCACAGGTGTTCTGACTCTGGGTGTGGCAACTCTGATCTATATTCTGCATTCAAATAGGCCTTTTTTCATATCTCCTCCCATCTATTTTTGCCTTGAATAATCACCTGTAATAATCTGTACGCGTTTGCTCATTTCATAATGGAAGTATTCAAACTTTCTCTATTTTATAAGTGTTACGATTTCTTGATCATTATGCATTTGCCTTAGCACTGTTTTTATTGTTTACCTTCTTCAATTGCTTTAGCAACACTCCTCTTTTAATAGATGCTTATTCCTAAAGCGCAGATGGCGAGAATCTAACTTTTTGATGACAACTCCCATCAAAACTCTATCAGTGGTTAGGGTTGATGGGCTCCAGTCCAACAACATCTAGGGGGCCCCATAGCCCCCAACTCCATCCTAGAGTCTCATATGCAGCTTTTTCCAGCGATTTCAATGGTTCCCAACCAATGAGACAGTATCTCTGGAGCTTCAACCCCTTACATCAAATTACCAATTTATAACTTTCCTTTTGGAGATATATAGGGATGTGGCAGCTGATAAACACGTAAGGGGAAGTACAGGACTAGTGAAGAAAGCCTAGCTGAGCTTGCTCACATTGCTGCTCCGATGGAGCAAGTAATTATTGCACTGGATCTTACAAACACTGCCATGTCATTCTCAGTAGGACAAAAACAAAAATGAAAATAGTCTCTGGTTCCATCTAGTGGCCGGTTCTGATATTGCACCATGCAAATGAGCCAGGACAGTATAATGTACTGAGGAGAGTTGTAGATTAGGATAGCACCAAAACCTTTTAAGTGTCTCACATACCTAGAAAACCCTTTTAGGGTTGGTATAGTTGGATGTAATCTGGTGGCACACAATAGGCAGCTTGTATGTATTTCCAGAAGTACAAGGACCCCCCCCCAAAAAAAAAACCCCACACAAAAAATATTTTCTTGTCACTTAGGAAAAAAGAATGCCATAATTCCCGAAACACTCCTGTCAATATGCTTTTAAAATGTACTTAAATATCCTTTAAAAAAGATAATAAGTAGTCTTAAAACTGCCGCGCTGGAAGGGATCCTGTGGATTGTCATGTCCAGTCCCTGTCAAGGAGGCACAGTGGGGAACACCCACCCTCTGGCTCTGCAGCCAGATGCCTAAACCACTGAGCTATTTAGCAGTTCCAGTTACATGCTTTTAAACTCCATTACCTGCAATTAGTTGTTTGAAGCTCTGTGGTCTTGCCAAAGTCCAGAGTCAGCCTTGTCAAAAAAGGCAGCCATATAATGTCTGAGCTCCAACTTTCTAATGCACACATACCCAACGGCTATGGGCAAGGGTTTTGCATGCCAGTCTGTTCTGTGTGCAAGCTATAATATACTTTTGGTTGGCAATGGATCAAAGATAAGCCGCTCACCACCTGTAGGCTCCCCATCAGTTCAGTTAAAACACCCATATTAGGTTCAGATATGAACACGGGACATAAGAACGTAACATAAGAACATACGAAAAGCCATGCTGGATCAGGCCAAGGGCTCATCTAGTCCAGCTTCCTGTATCTCACAGTGGCCCCACCAAATGCGTCTGGGAGTGCATGAGACTAGATATCTGTCTCCTGATACCACTCTCTTGCATCTGGCCCTTAAAGTACCCTGTTTTTAAGCCTGGAAATTACACATCTCCATCATGGTTTGTAACCTGTGATGGACTTTTCCTCCAGGAATCAGTCCAATCCCCTTTTGAAGGCATCCAGGCCAGATGGCGCCACCACATCCTGTGGCAGGGAGTTCCACAGACTAACAACACGCTGGGCAAAAAAAAATATTTTGTCTGTTCTCACTCTCCCAACCCTCAGTTTGAGTGGATGTCCTCTAGTTCTGGGATTGTGTGACAAGGAGAAGAGCATCCCTCTATCCACTTTACTCATGCCCTGCATTTACTTATGTCCTGTGTTCCCTACATGCACCATGGAACTAATCATCCATGGTATGGAATGTGTGGGCCTCTAGAAAATGCTATCTCCCATTTGCCCCTTAATGTTAACGTGAATGGATGGGAACTGCAGTCCAATCATATCTGGAGAGCAACATGTTCTCCATCTTCGGACTCCTACAAAGAAGCCCACAACAAACTGCTGCCTCCCCTTCGCCTGGCTCTCTTCACAGAGCCGTTTCAAGACCACCAAAATGGCTCCATGACGAGAGCTGGGCAAAGGGGAGGCAGTGGTTTCTGGGCTCCTTTGCAGCCCCAGTTTATTTTCCAGCCACACTGCTTTTGGGATGCCCCGAGTGGCGTGGCCGGAGAGTAAGCTGGGGCTACAAAGCCGCTGCCTCCCATTCTCCCAGCAATCTGCACAGAGCCCAATGGTGTACTCCGAGTGGAGGGGGCAGTGCCATCGCTATGAGGGGGCGATGTTGCGCGCTCACAGAAAGGGCTCTGCATGCCACCATAGATTTGCCTACTACACTGCCCTAGTCGCTTATTGGTACCATTGCTCAGGTTGCAAAGCATTGATGTCTGTGACATCAGCAGAAGCATGCCATAAAAATCTCAAAAGTACTTCCAGCTTCCCTTTAGTGCCCAATGTTTGCCAAAATATAAAGGATACCTTTTACATCAAAATAATATATACAGTGGTACCTTGTATAAAGGAATTAATTTGTTCCAAATGAAATGATGTTAAACAATTTTTCCTTTATACAAATTCCCATAGGAATGCATTGAAAACGGAGTAATCCCATTTTTATGTTTTACAGATTCTCCCCATAGGCAATTATGTTAAGCAAATTGCCCCTATCTCCGGAATTTTTTATGTTGTACAGATTTTTTGTTATACAAGCTGTTTGTTATACAAGAGTCCACTGCATTATTTAAAAATACATTAATATTTATAATTATAATTTATAACAATAATATTTAATAATTTGCAACTTATTTGTATCCTCTTTGCCTCAAAAGTAACTGGTTACAGATAACTGTGTAGCTTGTGAGAGCCAGTCTAGTGAATACAGTGATGGACTACGATTCATAAGATGTGGGCTCAGATCTCTACTTAGCCATGAAAACACACCCATGGGGTGTGTGTGATGGTAAAAACCATTCCTTAAATATTTCACTCACCTTGGACACCTTACTAGGGTGATTATTAAGTTCAAGTCAACCTGGCAGCACATGGCACAATGTTGCTTGTACTGCTTTCCCTTTCTCTCCTCTGCCGTTTTTCAGCATTTTAATATTTCATCAATCATTATGATTATTAAAGGATTTAAAGGCCATGTACCCTGTGCCTTGGCTGTGGGACTGGTCATCTGGATGAAGCGTGTTACAGTTTCACTTTCCCTGCCAAACTAGAGTAAATTAAAATTTTGTCTGTAAGCTAAATTATTGGTATAACTGAAGGTTTTAACACAGGCCGGCCCAAAGTCCAGCCCGGGGGGGGGCAAATCTGGCCCGCCAGGCCATTCTGAGTGGCCCGCGGCTGGCTGGCCCACCCTTCCCTCCCCCTCCTTCACCCCATGTTTTTTAAAAGAAAGTGGGTGGGGCTTGCAGTGGGGTGGCAGGGTTGGGGAGCAACCGGCCCCTGACACATTCTCAGCCACGAAATCTGGCCCTCCTTACAAAAAGTTTGGGCACCCCTGTTTTAACAGATGCAACTTGTCCCCAAATGCAGCTTCCTACTCTGGAACAAGGCATCTGAAGATGCCTAGAAGGAAAATCTTTTATGTGGCCTTCCAGAATATTGCTACCCTATGATTCCCATAAATCCTAGCAAGCTAGCAGGGAAGGAATAATGGTACCTGCTGTACCAGTAACAGAAGGCCACATTCCCCACCTGATTTAGATCCGAGCGTCGTTTTCCGCCGAGCACTAAACTGGCTTCTTAGGGTGAAGAAAGGATTACTATTTTAATAAGATTTCAGTGGCAAGATCCTGCATCTTTAAGAACAGTGACCTCGCTGTCAAATGGGCGGTATAGAAATCCAATAAACAAACAAACAAACAAATAAGTATTGTCCCTTCTTTTTGTTCTGCTGATTCCCACTGCAACATTATGGGAACCCTGGCTGCTGCTATTTATATTATTCATATAAATGACTAATCCTTTTTAAAAATCCCACTAAGCCCTCTGCTTTAGTAAGCTTATCTTCGATCTGAATCCGGAATTGCTCGCACATAAACCGCAGCCTCAGAGGAACAACAATCTGCTTTACTTGAATGAATCCTTCACGCTTCTACGTTACAGGAGAAAGCGGAGGGAAGGCGGGCGGCAGGAACTGTACCTTGTGGCTCGGGATAAAACATCCCTGAAACAAAAGAAATCGTTCGTTGGGACAAAATGTATTTGCATGGGAACTCTTATCTGCAACATTGCTGTGGCAGCAACCCTGGGATGCTTTTTTAAAAACATTTATTTCTCCTAGCCCTCCCACCCTGAAGCCTCAAAACAAGTAGCCGGGAGGGGGGGGGAATTGAAAACTGGTTCTGTTCTGTTTTGTTCCTTTTTACCCTCAAGGAAGCCTCATTCCCTCATTTCCCCTACATCAAGTAACCAAATTTTAATGGTGATAAACTAGTCAACCAAATGTTCAGCTATACCAAAAGCCAAGGTAACCTTTTTAAAGATCAAGTATTCCTGGAAGGTAACTTCAAATTAGTGTCTTGGGAACTTGTCCATCAAAGAGATAACTTCTAAAAATGCCTCCAGGTAGTGTAGTCTGATGCCATAAGAAAGAATAGGCCGTAGATCTTAGCACTCCCTTTAACAGAACTTACATCTTCTGGATGGTCCCACATGATGGGTAGAAAAACTATAACCATTTGGAGTAACTTCTCCCCAGTCTGGTGCAGTCTAGATTCTGGCTGCACTGGCTGGGTGGGGAGGTGATGAGAGTTATGGAGATGCACTGATTTACCAGAAGCTCTTTTTAGTGTCTTTATATGCCAGTTTTCAGCAGCAACAAAAGGACTATTATGACCTTCTAATATTTCATCAAAGAGCTTTTATCTTTTGGCAAATTAAGACAAGCTTCAAGTTCTCTGAAGTCACTTCAGACTATTTATTTAAAAGTAAATTTGACTTTAAAAAGGGGGGGGGGAATAAAACTCTGCTCAAAATGCTTTCACGCCTAGCCTTCATGTTCTTATTCCAATTCAAGCCTAGTGTCTTAGCCACAATTCAACAGCAAGACTTTAATTTGCAGCTTCTTTTGTTTGACACTAGTTTGCTGCTCTTCTCAAGTTATCCCTTCTCCCGTTTTTTCCACTCAAGACATACCAAAGTCCACCTCCATAGTCCTATACAGTGGGCCCTCGTATAACAAACGGTTTGTATAACATAAAATCTGTACAACATTATGGAGATGGGAAATTTGCTTAACAGAATTGCCTATGGGGCGAATCCGTAGAACATAAAAATGGTCGCGATTAGGGATTCCTCCGTTTTCAATGCATTCCTATGGGGAATTTATATAAAGGAAAATTTGCTTAACAGAATTTCATTTGGAAAGCATTAATTCCTTTAGACAAGGTACCACTGTAATTTGTTTTGATTTTAGACATTAACATTAAGAGTTCCTCTTGATAATTGTTCTCTTCTTCCTGGAGGCAATATCCTCTTGTACAATTCAGTAACATTGCTAGCAAAACTAGCAGTGGATAAATTGGGGTAAGACCTTCATTCAGCATGAAACTTAGCAGCATGAAATTTGTCTTCTCAAGCAATTTCTCCGTTTATCCACTGCATCTTGGTGCGTGTACATCACACACATACACAAATCAGCGTTGTCATGACCGTACAAGGAACTCAGAGTAATCAAATCAAACGGGGGAGAAGCTGTTTAAGATTAGGGCTGCTTCCAATTTCTTTAAGTGAAAACAAGAGGAAGTTTACATTATTCAGATCATGCATTTCTGTTAAATATTTTAGCTATTAAAGAATGCTTGTGTGGAGAAAGCAGGCCTTTATATACAAAACTATTTTACCCTCTTGGCCTAAGACACTGATTTTACAAGTTAATTATATCACTTCAGGCAGGAAAGCATGACTGGGATTTTTGATTTTTCTTCATCACAAGCACATCTATCTCACTTTCTTCAAATGTACTGTGCTGAAAAGCACATTCAATGCTGCTCTAAAGGCCTTGTTGAAAAAATCCATATACGCCGTCTTTTTGTGACTTTGTCACAGCAGTAAAAGGAGGGTATTCAAGACATTCAGTAAGGGTCCAAAATTGTTCCAGCTACATAATACAACCAGGAACACCTTGTGCCACAGCATGTTGCTAAATGGAAGCATGTCAAACCTTATTGTGGTACGCAGTGTAAGTCAAGCAGTAACAAATGGAACACGTACAGTATTGTCAAGAATGCCCTGCCTGGAATAATTAAAAAGTAGAAAATTGTGAGTATATTGAGATTTTGGGGCTGCAGCTTAGATTTTAAAACTAGGCGAGACAATCCAGATGTGACTTGACTGCAACTCATCTGCCTATCCCAGCCGTACCTAACTGCTGTGGTGCCCTGGGGTGCTCAGCTGACCCCTCTCACCCTTTCCAGCTTCCTTCTCCCTTGCACAGGAGGACAAAGCACTTGCTTCCAGTTTCCCTGGTGCCCGTGCATGGTAGAGAGAAGGAATCCTGGCCCATTCTTGCTGCAGGACTGGGTTTCCTGCCCTCTTGCTCATAAGGGAGAATTCCTCCTGCTTCCCCCACCCACCAACCCACCCACTGGGATTCTACATTTCATCAGAAGCGCCTTCACTCGAGAGATATCAGGCCACAATTGCATTCCCAATAAGCACCTGTTTACAGCATAATCTGATTCCATACACTGGATAGTAGTGTCCAGTGTATTGCTGGGTTTCATTTATCTCTTTTGGGGGGGGGATTTTGGCAGCAGTAACTGGGACCACAGGTGGCGACCCTGTTGATATGACAGTCCTACTATGCTGTGGAGCTGTACTGAGTGGCTAGTAAGTCAGGGGAGCCTTAACTTGAAAAATTTTGGGAATTACTGCCTTATCCCATTGTGAAGGGCACTGACAGGGCTAAGCACTCAAGTTGCTCATTCTTGCTCTAAGATAAACCAGCTATGAAAAAATGAATATGCCCATCCCAGAAATAAATCACAATTATGATTTAATCATCCAAGTGTTTTTAAGAGCACCCACGTTTAAGAGGACACAAAGCCCTCATCTGAAGAACATTCTGAAATAAAACTTCTGTCTCCTTCTGTAAGATTTTTCCCATTCCAAACAATTTTGTTAAAAACAGATCACACGAGATGCATTTTTCTATTTGGACAACTCCTATACATTCGACAAAAGGAGCTCTGATTGTGTACTTTCATACATCTCACAAATCTTTCGGGGGGGGGAGAGTTTCATGTCCCTTAAGGTGCTTGTTGTTGTTGTTCAGTCGTGTCCGACTCTTCCAGACCCCATGGACCAGAGCTCGCCAGGCCTTCCTGTCTTCGGGGAGTGATGAGTTTCAGAACAGTAGGACCTTCTCCCAAAAAGTGATACAGGCTTCCAGACACAGTTCATCTGTGTAGGTGCAGAACCTTTTATCCATAGCAAAAGCTTAGATGCTATCTGAGAAGGTCCAGGAAGTAAATTCAAATGGCATCCACTCAGGACCAATGGTGATCAAACTGTAGAGGAACCAAGCAAAAATATTTCCCAAGTATTTTGTGCTTTGCTGTTATCTGTAATGTCTGAAATTAAAGTGTTGCGTTTTTTTCTACAGCAAAATGTCCAAACTGACCTTGATTCAGAAACAAGCCAGGTTGCCATGGGAACTCAAAACTTCATAAAAAGGGGAAGGGGGAGGAGCAGAAAACGAATGAGTCAATTGGCACTTTATATTCTTACAGCTATTTATAGGATCATTGTTCCTAAAAAAGTAATCCCTTAGAAGCTGCCTACACATATTTTTAGTCAAAAGAGATGAATTCTTGAGAGGAGCCTGGGGTCTAGCTTTGATTGATTATAGATTATATGTCTGTGAAGATTCTCAGCCATCCAGGTGAGTCTATCTGGAAGTGGAGTCATGGCAACTGGACTTCTTTTTCTTGAGAGATTGAAACATTTCACTGTTCATCCAAACAGCTTCATCAGTCTCTTCGTCAGACGAAGCTGTTTGGATCAGCAGCGAAACGTTTCAATCTCTCTCTCAAAAAAAGAAGTCCAGCTGCCATGACTCAACTTCCAGATTATAAATTATAATGCTATAAAAGTTACTAACTGACCTAAAAAAGAGCAACAGTGCTTGAGTGAAAGAATAGAAGCCCAAAACAACCAGGAATGTCTTGGTTCTCTGCAACTAAGCTGTTTGAGTAAATGTGCTTTGTGCTTTTGTTCTTAAGAAAAACAAGTCATGTTATCTCATATTCAGTGATGAATATTTCATATGTTTATTTTGAAAAATATATTTCCAAAGGACAAATGTACTTCAACTCTTGTCAGTGACCCTGTTGCACCTTGTCTTTTAATATGAACATAATATTCTGAAAGGACTACAACAAGGATTGGGGAGTGAATGTAGAAAAGAGAAAGCCACTAAGAATAGCTGGAAATCATTATAGAAGTAGTTCCATATGGCTGTCCAAAGAAAAGCCTTCAAAAAACATTTACTCCCTAATCTGTACTCATGCCCTCCTTAAAAACATTCCACTCTTTAGGAATGACAAAAGTAGCAAAATCTGCTCAAAAAATCCTTCAAAATGAAATTCCATCGTAAATAACATTTATTCAAATAGTCCTGTTTCGCCCTATCATCCTAGCTTTAATTTCTTTTTATTGTCTCCATCTTCATTCTTCTTTTCAGCGGGCCTTTTCTTTAATCCTTTCATTTTCCGAGTTTGCAACTTATCCAGATCCTGTTTTTGCATGTGAATCCGTCCGTATTTTGTACCAAAGACATCATGGGAAATATTTTTCTTCTTCTTTGGCTAGAAACATAAGAAAGTGCCAATCAGACCTCTAGAATCATATCCATCATTTGATTAATGCCACCAAATTGCTAAAAAAAAAAAAAAATCTTCACAATTTAAAATTGGTGGCAACAAGAATTCGAACTACAAGCAAAGTTTTCCTAACAACTTGAGAAATAAAACTTTCAACTTATACAGCGGCAATACTAGAGAATGTTCATTCAGGGATACATTTTGATTTGGGGAGAAATGCCTGAAACAGTGATCTAACAATTGGCGGGGGGGGGGGGGAATTCAACCTGTCATGCCAGGTCTTTATTCCACCAGGTAATCAATCTCATCTACATTTTAATTGCACAACATTGGCAGCAAGCATTACTGACTGCAAAAGCTCTCATCATTGAGACAGCATTCAATAAATTCTGGATAATCATGGGATCTAATACTACTAAAGAAATTCAAAGTATACATGATATCCCAGGACCTTTTAAAAAACATCTTAAGATACACAGTAATCCCCACCTATTGCAGGGGTTAGGGACCCAACCCAGCTCAAGATAATGGAAAATCTGTGATATACGGATGCTGAGTCAGGTCAGGACTGGGGGGGGGAGGGCATATCTGGGGGTCTCCTACACTTACCTGATGCCTGGCATTGCCCTGAATGGGCCTCCGACGGGCTTCCCGGGCCTGTCAGAAGCCCCAGAAGTAGTTTGCGGTGATCCAGAAGTCACTTCTGGGTCACCAGAAACCACTTCTGTGGCCTCCAACAGGCCCGGGACGTCCATCGGAGGCCCGTTCAGGGTAGTGCCAGGCCTGGGGTAAGTGCAAGAGACCTCAAACAGGCCCAAGCTTGTCCCAGGGGGCCTTGTGTTTCATATAATGCTGGAGTATACAGACAGTGGAAAGGGTGGGGGACGACTGTAATAGGAAAAGTAGAGCTGTGTCATTAAATTAATGGGTGAGCTGAAGAACTATGTTTTTTTTAAATATGGCATGGGAAAATGGACAGATATTGTACATGAATACATTTAGGATATATGAGGAAAGCGGAGTCCATAGACTTTTTTCTTAAGGAAAATGCTTTTTGAAGTGTCAAGATCTTACATACCTTAAGAGCTTTGGGCTGTTTTAGAGATAGCTTATAAAGATCATCTGATGCCAGATGTGTCCTCCTCATCACCAAGTCGAGAGAGGGTCCCATATCTTCAAGTTCAATCCTTGGTATTTTGCAACCAGACTTTTTCAGCAACACTCTAAAAATGAAGAAAGGGATCATTGCATGTTCCTCTCATTTGTCTGTCTCATTTGGAATTCAGAAACAATGCCTCACAGCAATCTTCCACCTGCCTTCGGAAGGGAATACTAAAAATATCAAGGTATGTGGTTCTTCCTGAATACGGAGTAGATCAAATCTACATGTACTTTGTTTCATACAGGGTGGAAGCTTGCTTCTCATATGAAAGGGATTACCACACTTGCCAACGCTTGGAAATTCTGCTTTTTTTGGACCATAACTCTCTAAGCCTTTGTCCCTATAAAAGTTACAGGCCACAGAGATGAACTTCCTGATAAATTAAGTGTTCACGTACTGCACCTATGGACTTTACTACAATATGTCCATCAATCCCCTCATCTATGATAAGATGTCAGGGCAAGCAGTGTTTTTCCCCCCATGATTACAGGTAAATGTTGGCATTTTCTGCAGTTCAATTCACCCTCACCTCATGCATTACATTGCCCATCTAGTGAAACATGTACACAATAATCTGCCAGTCTTGGGAACACTTCATAATCTGATAAAGTAGACTGTGCTTTATGAAAGCATATACCAGATAAATCTAACGTGCCGTAACACTGCTAGTAACACGGAAAGCAGAAATGCTTGTGATCATAAATACTGCATCTTACTTGTACTGTTTAGGCAAAGAATTAAAAATATTAAGAATTTTTAAAATTCCAGGCATCAGACTTTGTTTATATGAATACCAGCATATGGACTAAATGTCATGCTTCAGCTTGATTATCAAAAACACTAATCTAAGCAGTGGACATCATAACACGTTAAGCCTTTAGTACGTGTATTACTGCTGTTATACAGTGGCACAAAAATCAGCTGTCACACCGACTTACTTGTAACTTCTCATGAAGATTTTTTCATCCACAGCTGTGAAGTGAAGAACATGTTCTAAGCCTGCCAAACGAATGCTGGGCACCACGGGGCCCCTGAAGAAATCTAAATGAGGAAAAAGAGCCAGAATTGGCTTTTTTAAAAATCATGGCAAACAGAAAGAAATGTAAGACTTGAAACCAGCAGAGTAGCCCTGTCATAGCAGTAACACACGCCAAATACCCACTAGGCCTAAATAGTTCAGCTCACACTTTTTTTTAGCTCCAAAGCAGAGCCATTCCTTTGGCCAAAGCAGCACAGAGCTTTCGGCGGTGGAATTTTACAAGCCTGGGTGTGCCTGGCCTGTGCTTAACTTTCCAACAGTTATATGTCCCCTACCCTCAGAGAGGCAGGGGAGGGAGAAAGGAAGAGCAGGAGCTCCTGAGGACAGCCAGCCACCGAGAAACGCTCTATAGGTGTACAACATGCAAACGCAACAGTGAGAAATTTCCCCGAGAAATGCTTTCTCTATCTCTCTTTAGTTAATATTCAAGAACACGTGCCACATGAGCAGGAAAAAGCTGCTCCGAATCACTAGCTTCAGACCTCCAGAACAAGTGGATGATGACAAATACCTCTTGTGCTTTGCACTATTGGGGTGATATAGAAATCTACGAAATAATTAAGCAGGACAGCAGCTGTGCAGGTCGGCCATGCAAAGTGGAACATTGGGAAATTCTGGTTCCAATCTATGTGGAGGGTCCCATGGAAGTGCTCTCCCTGTTCACACCCCTAACCCTCCACACATTCTGGGCAACAGATATGATGATGGGCTGAAGCTAGAGTGCTCCCTTCTATGCAAACTGAAAGTTAATGCCTGAATAGGGCTTCCCTTCCATGTGTCAAGACCCCTTGGAAACATTCTGGGGTATGACTGACCCACACTCAAAAGAGCCAAAATTACTCTTCAACAGGACAACATATGAGGGTCACTACCAAGAATAGTAGAAACAGAGTACCTTTCTCTCAAAATGGTTACAGATGGCTGGGATACAGCCACAGAATCAAACGCTGGAAAGTTTTGACTACACACACTGCTAACACAACCCACTGTACACTCCAGCACCACTACTATTAAGACCCTCCACTGGCAGTAGGCACATGCCTTGCCCCGTGGCACGGTGGTTAAATGACCATACTGCAGCTAAAACTGTGCTCACGAGCTGGGGTTCAATCCCAGGTAGTAGGCTCATGGTTGACTCAGCCTTCCATCCTTCCGAGGTCAGTAAAATGAGTACCCAGCTTGCTGAGGGGTACTGCATTACTGTAATTAAAACTGTAAATTGCCCAGAGACTACTTGAAGTGGTATGGGTCAGTACATAAGCAGAACACTTTCTTTGAAGCAATAAGCAAGGTTGTTAAGGCTTTGCAGGTAATAAACAGATAGCTATGAAGCTGAATTAACATTTGCAGATCCCTGAGTAACCATGCAGATCCCAGAGTAAACATACTGTATATACTCGAATATAAGCCTAGTTTTTTCAGCCCTAATTTTGGGCTGGTAAAAGGGGCCCTCGACTTATATTCGGGTCATTACTTTTAGCCACTGAGGCAAGTGCTTGGGTTGGTGGCTAAAAGTCATTTTAAACATTGTGTGCCGCTTCTCCTGACCCCCCTCTTCATCACAGGGGAGCGGCATGTGATGTTTAAAATGACCGAAGCACTTGCATCAGCGGCTAAAAGTCATTTTAAACATGACACAGCACTCTCCCAGCTCACAACGGAAGAGCTGCCAGGCCCTGCTGCATTTCCCACCCTAGACATACTCAAGTCAGTACGTTTCCACAGTTTTGGGGGGTTAAATTAGGGGCCTCGACTTATACTCGGGTCGACTTATACTCGACTATATACAGTTTATCTTGTCACTTGACCAGGTGCAAGTGAAAAGAGACCTGTGCAAGTGAAAACTCTGAATTCATAAATTTTCACAAGGGCAAAGAAGGGTGAAAGAGAGATCTATACATATTTGCTGAAGAATTTTTGTACATTTTCAATGGTAATTTAAATGAGAACTGAAAAAGCAGAATACACTTCACCTCTTCTCAACAGAATGTTTTGCCTCAACCCCCCAAAATATATTCTGCTGTTTTTTCTCTCATGCTCTTTACCAAAAAGAACCGCAGTCAAACAACAGATCTAGCAGACACGTGTGCTGTAATAAGCACAACACTGCTTTCTCCACTCACGCTGATTACAGCCACAGGTTTGGATAAGAAAAAATACAGTAATATCTTGGTTTACGAGTACCATGGTTTACAAATGTTTTGCAAGACAAGCAGCCATTTTTTATCAATTTTGTCTTGATCAACGAGCAATGTCTTGCAATATGAGCACTGGAGCCGGTCACATGATCACAACTGAACTCATAAGGTGGATTTCTCCTTCCTTCCCTACTGGATTATGGAGGAATTGTCTGGAACGTTCCCTATCAGGCAAGTCTCCAAAGCAGAAGAAGGAGACTGGAACAGAGGTCTCCCTTGTACCAGCCACAAAGGTTTTCAAAAGAGAGTGTAGGTAAGGGTTTTCATTTTATTTATATTTATATGTTTTATTTAATTTTTTTTCAATAGCCTTTCTTATTTTTCAAACTATTTATAGTCACGGGACAGATAGTTGAGTATGTATTGGGCTACACATTGCATTTGATTATTCTCACATTAGAAACACAGAGTAAAATCCAGTTGTTAGTCCCAAGCAGAGCAGATTCTACAGCCAGGTACCTAAACCATGGTGTGGATGTGAACTTCTAGCCAGCGTCTTTTGTGAGCTTTGGCATTTTGTGTATACAGCATGTGGTCTATGGGGCCCCAGAACAAATCATCTGAGTTTCCAATATTTCCAATGGGGAAATTTGCTTTGATATATGAGTGCTTTGGTTTACAAGCATGTTTTCAGACCGGATTATGCTTGTAATCCAAGGTGTTACTATACATGTAACAACAGAAGCATTTTACAGTTAGTAGAGCAAAAAACATGTAAAACAACAGTAGAAACAAAATTGGGCTTAAATATCTTGCTCATGCTGAAAATCAACCTTAAGTGTTTTATGTGTCTGTGAAGATTCTCAGCCATCCAGGTGAGTTTATCTGGAAGTCATGGCAACTGGACTTCTTTTACTTGAGAGACAGAAACGTTTCACTGCTCATCCAAACATTTCAGAATGATGAAGCTGTTTGGATGAGCAGTGAAACATTTCTATTTCTCAATAAAAAGAAGTCCAGTTGCCATGACTCAACTTCCAGATTATGTGTTTTGTGGTTCTATAGCAGTGATGGCGAACCTTTTAGAGACCGAGTGCCCAAAATGCAATTCAGAACCCACTAATTTTTCTCAAAGTGCCAATACAGCAATTTAACCTGAATACAGGTGGCTGTGAAGGGGTGATGTTGGATGCCCATAGAAAGGGCTCCAAGTGCCACCTTTGGCACCCGTGCCATAGGTTTGCCAACACTGTTCTATAGTATAAAGTGATGTAGAATAAGGTGGTAGCCTTTTTTTGTTTACCATTTCACAGAACTAGGTGTTGTACGGTAGTGGATCAGTTTAATTCTGGATTTTATTTAGGGACTGAAATGATTTCTTTTGGAAAACCTTTCCGGGCCATATAAAGAAATCTTACAAATTGTAATGCTTATAATTTGGATCAAATGCCATCAGCCCAGTGGAAAGGAGGAGGAAAAACCAATTAACAGCTATACATCCTGACACAGCTAAACCAGATCTTTAATGCAGCTTGGAAGCAAAAAACACCAAAAGACTTGGACTGCACTGTCAGCCAAGAACAGAGAAAGAATGTAGCCCTGAACTCAAATATGTGTCAGGTTAATAATCATAATAAAAAGAACCAATATTTAAACCATGAAAATACAGCACAGGGTACAAAACATTTAGTTCTCTACAAGATCCAATTTTCATATTAATAAATCTACTTTCTTTTGCTTAGTTAAGAATTGTTAAGAATTTCAAGTATGCAGAGGCAGAGACCATTTCAAAATTATACATAAATCATATAAAGAAAACAGAAAATGGATGAAACAAACCCAAATTCAACAAACGAAAAAAAGCCTACATTGAAAATGTAGGTAGGACAATGCATAATGTTCATGAAAAGGTAACCAAATGCCCAGAGTTTTGAAAAGAATGGCAAGCAATCTTGATCTTTCCAATACTGCAATACAGGATGGATAAAAATCAATGATTTTTTTCTTTAAAAAATAAATTTAAATCACAATTTAACTTTAGCGTTTTATTTAAATTGTCCAAAACACTGGTTTTTCCCCAATTAAATAATGATTTAACTCAATTTCATTTAATCAAATCAACCCTGTTGCAATAACGACATGTTCAGCCTCATCAAAGGCATGGAGAATCCACTTTCACTAACCATTAGTTTGCCAAGAAAAGGTAGATAATTTAACCAAATGTGTACATCTGCAAAGGACAAAGATTGGGTTGAATACAAAATTAATGTGCATAATAATCTATCGTAAGTGAAGCTACAATTGGACATTACCAGGGCATTTAAGAGACAGTTCATGAATGCTGAGCGCTAGCAATTTGCTGTCCTACTCAAGAATTTGTTGAAAACAAAAGCATTGTGATGTCCAGTATGTCATTTCCCCCCTACATTATAAGAATACGTATGGAAGCAAAGGCCACAGACCATTGATCAGACAGAACAACCATGACTCCACAGACATTGTTCAGGCAGTGCTGGACTATCATCTTGATATCTATCACCATTTACTATAATTTTATGGGAGTCATCCCTGGCAAGCTCAAGGCCTATTTGTTCAACCTTGATTCATAAAACCCAAAACATGACATTCAAATATACTCATGATCAAATGCTCTCTTCTGTATTTCTAGATTTCCAAATGGGTTACTTTCCAGGAAAGCAGAGAAAAATATTTTCTTGACATTTTAATGTCAAAAGCTATGACTGAGACTCTATGGAGGAGGCGGCTTTCAAAATAGTATTTTCTAATGTTTTTGGCACCTAATCTTTAACAATACTATTTCATATCATCATATCAACAGATTCTTTGTTATAGAAAAATCCATGTGCTGTAAAGATTTTTAGGGTTGTTTTTTTTTGGGGGGGGTGCAGACCCAAGACCTTCATAGGTCCTTGTCAAATTTTAATCACAACATCCTGTCCCCTCACTAGAGATGGGCCTGTGAGTGGGGCAGCTGACCAGGGTGTTGGGGTTGGGGATATGTGGCACTTTTCGTGCTGCATGCACGAATTTTGATGAACTACTAGGCCAAATCATTTTGTGACCATCTCTATCCCTCACTTTTGTTAACAGTCCATGCTCCTGAAAAATTACTGTTGAAAAATAAGAGTTCAATCCAGTAAACAGCACTTTAGTCAAACTTACCAATTTTATACTTGTGTTCAAAAGATGCTGCTTTGTTTTCAAACAAATTAACAATTCCCTTTTAAATGAAACTATGCAGAACTTTACTGACATGGGCGAAATTAATTTTCACTTTATTGCCATGATGGACTGAGGAGTATTTAAATACTGAATTAGGTTGTAGCACGTGTAAATAAATGTTGTACTGTTGGAGAAAATCCCTCTCTCCGATAACTGGTACACACTTGGCAACCCACAAGTAGTTGCTGATCTTATCAAATATGGAGTCAGCCAAGTGAACATATGTTCAGATGGAGAAGGGAGTAAACTGAGTACTATCAACGCAGAGCGCCTGCGTGTAAAGTTAAGAAGTGCCCAACATTTATCTAACACTCTGTGGCTGCTTAATGCTTATGGCACAACATAGAGGTTATATAGTTTTTTAAAAAATAGATGGGGAGGGGGTCTTTTGTGGCTGCATATGTCTCTTGGGTAAGTCTTCACAGCACTATTCCTGAAGTACAACAGAGATACTGGTATGTGACCTGTACATGGGCAAAGTTCAAAGTCAGCCTATGGTTGACAAGTTCACAGAATCCCAGGTGTTTATTATGAATAGAGATGGGCACGACCAGGAAATTTTTTTTTTCGAGTTGTCTTTTTTCGGGATGGGTCCGTTTCGGCTCGTTTCTGTTTTTTGCGAAATTTTTCAAAAAATTATCGTTTTGTTTGTCATTTTTTCGTCTGTCGTTAGTACTGGTTTGGGGGGGTAGCGGGCTCCTGGAGGCACCTCTGTGGGGTGGGTGCCTCCTCTGGCCCGCTATGAAGGGAAAGCGGGCTCCTGGAGGCACCCGTGGGTGCCTCCTCTCCTCACCCGCTACAAAATAGCATGCATAGCCATATGGATATGCATACTAAGTTGCAGACTTGCTTAGTGGACAGTGACACTGGACTGGCAGAGGCACCCCTCTTTGGGGTGCCTTCTCTGCATCAGTCGGTGAGAGAGAATGCGGGCTCGCACTGTGTCTCACTAAGAAGGGAAGCGTACTTGCGTGTAGTGCAATGCGAGTACACAGATCTGGCTTTAGGGTTAGGGTTAGCGCAAGGGCTAGGCTTAGGGTTACAGGTAAGGTTACGGTGAGTATTGGGGTGCACCTCTGGGTGCATCTCTGACCCACTTAGAAGGACAGTGTACTGGCGTATGGGTTAGGGTTAGGCTTAGGGTTAGGGTTCGGGCTAGGGTTAGTGGGCTTTTTATGCCTGACTGGCACATCCCAGAAGTCTCTGTGGTCAAAACCTGGCCAAGTGGCCATGCGATTGGTGGAATGGCTCCAAAAATTTGCATGGTCCACTCCCATGGCCAGCCCATCATTGCGCAGGTGTAAAAAAAAAATCAATGGAGAGGAGGACAGGAGACATTTTGTTGCAAGAAAAACCCACTGCTACTGTAAAAAATCTGGCAGTTTTAAAATAGCAATTTTCGCATGTTTCTGTGGTGCTTTGGTGTGTTTTTGGACCACGATTTCAAAAAAAAGATTGCGGTCGCCCGCCCCATTTTGGATCCCCCTGCCCGCACCGCATGGCAGGCGAGTTGGTGAGATGACGAGGATAACCCACCAGAGCAGCTCAGGACAGGAGGGGGGGAAGGCCGGGGACCCCCCACCCCGAAACCACCCCTCTGGTAGGTGCACTCTCAGGCAGGCAGCCAGGCATATTTTCACCTGTTTTTTTTGGCCGGGAATCGGGGTTTTTAAAACTTTTTTTCTGTGCCGTTTGAATGGCGGCTGCGAGCCAGCGACGTTGGCGGGACGACGAGGATGCCCGCCGCCGGCCGCCACTCCGCCAGAGCAGCCCAGGAAGGACAGGATGAGGGGGGGGAGGCCGGGGACCCCCCCGAAACCACCCCTCTGGTAGGTGCTCTCTCAGAGGCAGGCATATTTTCGCCTGCTTTTTTGGCCGGGAATCGTTTTTTTTTTAACTTTTAAAAACTTTTTTTGCCGCTTGGCATCGCGCGATCGCCGCTATGCCAGGAATGACAACGACAAATCAGACCCAATTTTTCTTTAGTCGGTTCGAGTTCGAGTTCTGGCGGAGTAATTGTCATTTCCTTTTCCGTTACGTAACGGAAACGAGGAACGGAAACGGAAATTTCGCTAAGTTGTGCCCATGTCTAATTATGAACACTGATATCATCACACAGTATGGGTGATGGTGACATTGCCCAGGGCTAATATAGAATGGCATATCTGGAAGACAGTCACTGTTAAAAAGCCATTAATATTTAGCAGCGAACCAAATCCCACCTCCATGAAGTTAACACAAACTCCACAGTAGTTCAAGCTCTCGAAAACCATTCTACTGGATGGAAGTAGTATGCCACTTAAGTGCTTCATTCAGTGCTTCTTTGGCATTACATTTCACTTACAGGAATACCCTGAATAACTTGTTAAAGTCTACATTTTAATAAAATCCACTGGGTTAAAAAATAAGACCTTTTCACAATTCTTCAATATAGATATATTTGCAAGACAGAAAGCGTAAATATGTGAAAAGAGGATCTATGCTATTATTTTACTCATTATCAATGGTGACCATTCCATAGGACATATTCCTTGATACATATTCCCCTTCTGATTAATTTATACAGATGTATCCCATCAATGTGTATTAGTCACCTAGATCATAAGCAATCCTAAAGTACTGAATTTGTCTCTTTCTGGCAAAAGAAAATTTTAAAGAGGGGAACATTTTTAATGTTTTTACAATGTTTTCCAGGAATAAGAAAACAGACACTGGTAGAAACATAGAATGGCCTGAACCTGAAATCATCTCATTTGCCAGTTCTGAACCAAAACAGAAAAAGAAAAATAGGAGAAAAGATGTTACAGCTTTAAAAAAAAAAACTCTTTGAAAAATACAAATTTAGTATGGTATAACTACCATAACATCGTAATGCCAGTGATATATCAACCTATAGCTCGACAGCAATAACAAAAGAGAACATAAAAAATATTATTTTTAGCCGCCCCTACACTGAAATCAGACAGCTAGATCTTAACAGCCTCAAATGTTATTACTGCAATGGATGTTTCATAAAATAGGCTCCATTTTCCCAAGGGGGCACTGGGAATCTGCCATTAAACTTACAAATAAGGTTCAAATGTGGCTGCAATTCAGAATCATACTAACCCTAACCCAAACCAATAATCATCTATGCTGGTGAGGCTTTCCGAGTTAGACGGAAAGGAACCTAAGGGGCTGTTTCGGATTTTTCAGGCAATACTGAGCAGCTTTAGATGTTATTGGAGGGGGGACCCCACAGAAAAATATGCTTTCCCATCTCACACTTCCCTTTATTGCATCTGGAACGGAGCATACAAGTTTCCCCTCCCCCAGAATCAACAACAGTAAAAGGTCGGGTCTGTCTCGTGGCACAGTGGTTAAATGCCTGTACTGCAGGTAAAACTGTGCTCACGACCTGGGGTTCAATCCCCGGTAGCAAGCTCAAGGTTCACTCAGCCTTCCATCCTTCCAAGGTCGGTAAAATGAGTACCCAGCTTGCTGGGGGGGGGGCAATGTGTAGCCTGCACTCTGTAATTAAAATTGTAAACCGCCCAGAGACTACTTGTAGTAGTATGGGGCGGTATATAAGCAGAACACTTTGCTTTTGCTTTTGCTTTGCAGGGAAATGGGGGGGGGGGCAGGGAGAATAATATAAATATGGACAGATAATTTGTGTGGAATTGTATTCAGCCATAAGGCTCAAAGGGCAACCTCAGGCCCATCAAACTCCTTCATCCTGGCCTGACTCCCGGAACTGTTGGGAGGATGGAGCAGGGAGGAGAGCCATGTTGGATACTTTGAAGGAAAGCCAGGATGTAAATGCAACAACTCACCTAAAAATAAAAGCATTTTGACTTCAGCTGTTACAGTAGCAGCAGATATACAGGGCCACTCATCATTCACCCTGTATTTTCACCTTGCTCTTATTTTACCCTAAACCGCATTCGGAGTACAACATCACAAGGCAAGTGACTTTCCAGCTGCATTGAGGGGAACAAGCAGTTTTTTTTTCCTGAGGAGGGCTGATCTTGCTTGGGGGAAATCTCTTGAGAGCAGAGGAAAAAAGCCAGGACGGGGGCAGGAGCCAGAGCCAAAAGCAGAGGAGCCAATTCTGCAGATGTTGAAGTTTGAGATTTTAAAAACCATTAAAATGGTTTTCCATGTTGGGTTTTAATAATGGAATATAACAATAAAAAAATCATAGTGTGGTTTCTATTGGTGACTATTGTGTAGCTTTAATTGACTGTGAGCCACCTTGAGTCCCCTATGGGGAGAAAGGAGGCAAATAAATAAATGAATGAATATTCCTTTCCACACCATTCAGCCAAAAAATTATTCTCTTTCCTCTGCTTCTTTTCCCATTTATTTTACCTTGAAAGATCAGCTGTAATGTCCATATGCCTAATTTATTAATAACCAAAGTATTCTAGCCTTCTTCATTTAATGATTTCTTGGGGTGGGGTGGGGTTGCCTTAATACTTCTTCACTGATTACTCTCTCTATATAATATTTTTAGCATCCTGCAATACAGGTCTACCTTAAATGTAAACATGTACATATTATACAAAAACACACATATATGCTACATTTTCCCATGTATAAGACTATATTTTTGTCTAAAATCGTGAGTCTGAAAATTGAGGGTTGTCTTATACATGGAAGTAGGAGGAGAGAAGTGTGCGGTGGCAAAACTGCCCACACCTTGTCTCTGCAAACAGTCATCTTATACATGGGGCATCTTATACACATAAAAATACGGTAGATAGTACGCTGATCAAGTCCAAAGCCACTGAAATGATAATGCTACAGAATCTCTGTTCCCACATTGCCATCTAATCCCTGACCTTCCTCTCAGACCACATTTATTTCTGTCTGTAAATTTATTGCTTCAACTTAGACTTAAGGCAAATTCATCATCCTTTGCTCATGTGTCCTCCTTCCCCGGGAGAAAAAAAGCTTTGCAACAGCAAGATAAGGCCCAGCAAGTAAGCAAATAAACGCCTAATATGGTCACAGTTATTGGTTTAACTTTATCCCAGTGAACTGTTTCCATCACATTTTATGAATCTCAGTCGATGGTTACAATCCCAACCCACAACGAAAAACTGGCAGGTTTTGTGCTTGAAACAGTTCCCATTATGCAGAAATGTAAACAGAAAAAGCTTACCGATCAGAAGGCTTTTCAAGCGCCTGTGCTCTTCACTGATATCGAAAGCATCACCCGCAAATATCAACATGGGTTTTGTTCCTTCCGGGCACTTGCTACTCTACATTTGAAAAGGTTTAAAGAACAAAAATGGCAGCCATGGCGGAATGTGGCAACATCTTGGAAAAACATGTCAGTGAATAAATGGCAAAACATGTACATTACACTATTAGGCAAATAAGAGGGAAACCAGGCCATTTCTAAGCAGTCTTGCCTTAAATGAAACAGAGAACCAAGACTAACAAACGTGCCATAGTGGACTACATCATATGAATCAAGCATTATTCTGAAAGTTGTAAGCACTGTATATACAGTGGTACCCCGACTTAAGAGCAATTTGACTTATAAGAGCTGAAAACTGTTGCCGTTTAAACTGCCACCTTACAAATTTTAGGTATGGTTTGCTCGTCTTACAATTTTTTCCATTTTTTAAAATTTTTAACTTATTTTTTTCAATTTTTTACATAGGTACCCCAATTTAAGAGTAGTTTGACTTAAAGAGCATGCATTCAGAATGGATTAAATTCATAAGTTGAGGTACCACTGTATTAATTACCCAGGAAAATCCATCACTATTCTCAAGACAGCTATTGTTGAACTCAAGAACTTCAAAGACATATAAAACTTTTAAGCATGATCAAGAAATTCACTTTCTTTCATTCAAACAGGGACAGAGCTGCTTTGCCACACAATGTATGTTAACCAGCTCACATCTGTTTTATGACTCACTACTTAAAAAGAAGTCTTTAGCACTATCTGTACTTGCTGAAATTCAACTCCCTGTAACTTCATGGTTGGCCTTCCCTTCCCACAGCCATGTTTATTCAGACATGTCCAAACTTTGGCTCTCTAGATGTTTTGGACCTCAACTCCCACAGTCCTTTGTCATTGGCAATCTAAGCTTAGAATTCTGGGAGTTGTGGTCCAAAACATCAGGAGGGCTGAAGTTTGGACATGCCTCCTATAGATATGCACCCGTAATCTACATGGCAACACTTCATACATCTGAGAAAATTGTGTGGAAAAGAATATGTCATCATACTTTTGCCAAAGGTACCAAAAGGGGCTGGAGTTTACACTGCAATGGGGGAACTCAGCTACCACCCTGCAAAAATATCTTAATTTGGGTTATTTGTGTTGACTACCTGATAACTTTAAGCAATAAGTTAAGTATATTTTGTTACAATAAACTCACAAATATTAACATTGTTTTTTAAAGAACTACAATGAAACCCCATAGCTTTAGTCTTTAAAATGGAAGTATGAAATGTAATGTTCAAATAAATCTCTTTACAGTATATATCTACCCTACACTTGTAGTTAAAATAAAAAAAATACTTTTTAAAATGTTATACAATACAAGCCATTAACTACTGCTCTGTCATGATTTACCAAGCATGTAGCACAGTGGTTCTCAACTGGGGCGGTACCACCCCCTGTGGGCGGATGCTATGGGGCAGTGGGCATATTTTGGTTTTATAACAGGTTCGTCAGGAACTAGAAAGCTGCAGATGTCAACTGCTTATGTGCTTTACCAAAATCTAAGGTGGTGAAAAATACTCAGGAAAAAGAATTGGTGAAAGCACCAGACAGGGGCAACTTAATAAAGATTCAGATTTGTGATTTGCCCTCTGATTTTGCTAAAATTCTGTTACTGATCATCTACTGCCCATTTCACTGTGTTGTAGCACATACTATAAGATAAAGGTTAAGCCTGCACATTCACGAATAATGCAAATACATATTTATTATCTTACGCTTTTAATTCTAATTCCTGTCCCCCATATGTTAGTCCTCATTGATGTCTATTATTGCTTCTGTTTGGGCTTTCGAGTTAATACAAACTGTGCTGGAAATGTTGAACTAAAAGGCTATACACAATATTTTAAATAAATAATATCCAATTAGAAGGATTTGTAACTATCCTCAAATATATATAATCAGTTAATCAGTGCTCGTTTCTGGCAAGCTGACAACCTTTAAGATTCCCCACCCCCTTACCTTAATATCTTTCAAGGGTACAAACTTCTCAATGCCCAGTTCAACCATATCCAAAACATGATAATCATACATACGACCTACAAGAAGAAAAGCAAAGGATTCCAATTTTGCTCTTGTTGGATGTGTTCTAATAGCACTGCATATTACAGACAGATGGACAGCAAGGAAACAGATTGCAAGATTCCAGGTGCATGTAAAGTGAAGCTGAAGAACAGTTAATCATCTGCTGCTAAGAGCTCCTTCATCTTCAGGAGTCAAACAGGCCTTGGACTTCAAACTCTAAGAGCCCTGTGGCGCAGTGGCTAAATGCCTGTACTGCAGGTAAAACTGTGCTCACGACCTGGGGTTCAATCCCCGGTAGCAGGGTCATGGTTGACTCAGCCTTCCATCCTTCCGAGGTCAGTAAAATGAGTACCCAGCTTGCCGGGGGGGGGGGGCAATGTGTAGCCTGCACACTGTAATTAAAATTGTAAACTGCCCAGAGACAACCTGAAGTGGTATGGGGCGGTATAGAAGCAGAACGCTTTGCTTTTTCTTCAAGAGTTTCAGGCAAAAAATCAAAGGAAAACAAAACAGAATGAAAGACACAAAACATGTGGCACCTTAAGGAATAACTTTCATATTTTAATGTAACATTGCTACCCTCTCTGAAACTTCTTCAAGAGAAGAGAATTGCCATGCCAGATAGACATTTGGCATAACCTCTGTCACCAATTCATTTTATAATCTCACCCAAGTGACAAGTTCAGCTTCAGTTCCCCACCAGATACCAATTTGAACATAAGAAAGGAAACAAATACTGCACAAGCTGCAAGAGCTGAGCAAACAATATATAGCAAAATGAAGTGATGACAGTTCTTTCCCCTAGTGTACTAAATCACAGGCCATATTCTCACCATGATGTCCGAGCTGAATGCCTGAATGCAACCAATGAGCTGCCTTCTATGCAACCAATGAGCCTGTGAAGATTCTCAGTCATCCAGGTGAATTTATCTGGAAGTTGTCATGGCAACTAGAATTCTGTTTTTGAGAGATAGAAACATTTTGCTGCTCATCCAAACAGCTTCATCAGTCTGAGTAAAGCTAATTGAGTTCTCCATTTTATAGTTCACTTTGACCTCATGTCACCCTGGTCTTAAACAGGCTCATAAAATGGACAATGGCCCAAATAGGCTCATTAGGTAGACAATAGTCTCAATAGGCCGTTAGGTGAAAAATGGCCTAAGGTGCTGAAACCCATAAAGTATGGGTCATTAGCTAGGGCCTTGGTGATGGAGGTGTGACTTTTTTATTTGTTTGGGGATTGTTGAAATCACTGCCTGATAAGTAGCAGATAGACTGTGCCTGAGCCCCCCACCTCTGTTGAGAGAGGGGTTTTCAATACTCGCATAAATAGCTTCCCTGACCCCTCTCTCAAACCACCTCTCTTCTCTGTCTAAAATGTGTACAGCCTCATCTTTGAATGAGTGCCTTTTGTTCTTCAAGTGGACGTGCACTGCTGATTCTGGTCCTGAGCTGTTGCCCCTCCTATGTTGGGCCATCCTTCTGTTTAATGGCTGTTTAGGTTCTTCAATGCAGAGGTCTGTACTCTCCCCATCACATTGACCGCATATACTATATTGCTCCTTTTGTGTTTTTCCCTTTTCATCACATACTACCCCTCTTAAATAACTAATTTTAAGAGGGTAAACTTTCAAATCAGTTTGCCCACTTAAAATTTAATTCCTGGAGTTGTACTTACCATTCAATATAGCTTTGCACATCCAGTAAACATCCAGTTATACATACATTTTAAGTTGTTTACTTACCAATATACATACTGTACCTTTTCTATCCTTAACTTACATTCTAATTATCACATAAACATTTTTACTTACAGTTAGCTTTTAATTATACATTACCTTACACAACCATCAATATTAATAATATATTACATTTCTACACTTTTTAAATACAACTTCCTCATGTTATTGTATTGTCAAAGTATTATATTATTATTATTTAACCACAGTCCATATAATTGATAACTTATGTTTTTTCCTGCCACTACTGCACAATGACACGCCACGGGTGATAATCTCATCTAGCACTTAAACATAAAGTCCAGTTCAAAATAAATTGATGCCATGCTTCCTTGAGTCCCACATGCAAATCACCATCTACACTGAGACTGCTGTCTACCTAACGAGCCTATTCAGGCCATTGTTCATCTTATGAGCGTATTTCACACCAGGGTGACATGAGGTCAAAGTGAACTATAAAATGGAGGACTCGCAACTAGCTTTCCTCAGACTGACGAAGCTGTTTGGATGAGCAGTGAAATGTTTCAATCTCTCAGGAAAAGCAGTCCAGTGTCCATGACTCAACTTCCTGATGCAACCAATGAGTAACAACACTGAATGTGTGAGTATACAAGAGGGGAGGCAATTGTGGCCCTCCAAATGTTTTTGAATTTCAATTGTCATATTCCCTCACCATTCTCTATGCTGGCTAAGCCTGCTAAGAACTGTAGGATGCCACGATTGTATACAGGACTACTCATTTCACTGCAGACCCTTCCACTGCCAGCACAAACAGATGCAAAGGTTTTTGTAAGCCATCTTGGGGGAAAGAAAGGATAAATCAACCAAATAAATAAATAGTTAAACCAAACAAATAAAAGCCTGACCTCATTTTCTACTGAAAACAAAGGATTGGATGACAGAGCAACTCCAATCTTCTTTGAGTGCTCAGTGGGGGTGGGAAGATGAGGATTAAAAGAACAAGATTCCACACATTCATGGTACAGCATTAAATGCACGTAAAAATGAAAATATACTGTTTTAACCTTGATTGCCATTATTTTCCTCAAAAATTGCTTTTTAAAAATGAAAACCAAGACTTTACCTATTATCAAATTATTGGGCCTCTTCTTATTATGTGATCCAAATAGGAACAAAGAACAGTCCGACTTCTTGGAAAAAAATTCCTGTTAAAGAAACAGACCCCAGTTTTCAAATAAGTTGCGGCATTTCAAAGAACATAATAAAAGTAAATATTATTCAATTCAGAATATTAATTTTGACTTCTAAGCAGCTTTTCAACCTTGCTGAACAAAAGGATCCCATTAATTATGCATTATCATTTCCAGATGTATTTATGTATTTAAAATCTGCTTTGTCTCGTATGGAAATTAACACACGGTTTTGTTTATAGGCCTGCAGGAATTATTATTGTTGAACTTCTAATATATTGCAAACCTAGGAATCAATGCCCAGCCAAAAGGTCCAACTGTTGAGAGTTCTGCTCTTAAAAACTTGACCATGACTTCCCACATTAAATTAATCTATCCCTTATTAGGTCTTCCTCTTTTTCTTTTGCCTTCCAACTTTTCCAGCATCACTGCCTTTTCCAGTGATGGGTCTGAAATACTGCAGCTTCAGTGTAGTAAGTTTTGCTTCTAGAGGGAGTTAAGGCTTGGTTTGATCTTGCAACTACTGTATTTTTCCATGTATAAGACTATATTTTTTCTAAATTTGTTAGACTAAAAATTGAGGGTCGTCTTAAACACAGACACTGAGGAGAATAGTGTGGTTGCAAAACTAATTTTGGCTTGGAAAAGTGGGGGTCATCTTATACATGGGGGCGTCTTATAGATGGAAAAATACAGGACTTCTCTATCCATGGTATCTATGCAGCTTTTCTCCAAAACCATGTTTCAGGTGAGTTAGGTTTTTCCTGTCAGATTTCTTCACTATCCAACCTTCACATCTCCACACAGAAATTGTGAATAGCACTGTAGAGGCAGGGACTAACTCTAGAAACTGATCTATCAAGTCCAGTGACTTTCTGGACTTGGGAGTTCTTGAAATCCAGCCCTGTTTCACTCCAGGCTGCTTCTGAAACTGCCTCCAAAACACTGCTATTGAATAGCTGCCTCACATTACCTTGTTCTTAAAGGCTTCCCAAGTGCTTGCAAGTTGCTTCCACAGACGGACTGTAGAACTGCTCTGCCTTGCAGGCAAAAAAATGCTTTGCGGGGTGTTGTGGGTGCCAGCATTTCAAAGAGAGAACACCCAAGCTTTGTATAGTAGGACACCGTATCCCAGTGGTGGCCAAACTTCGGCCCTCCAGAAGTTTTGGACCACAACTCCCACAGTCCTTTGTCATTGGCAATACAGGCTTGGAATTCTGGGAGTTGTGGTCCAAAACCTCTAGAGGGCTGAAGTTTGGCCACTACTGCCGTATCCACTGAATCAGTTATCAATGGATGGCAGAAGAAAAAAATCAAATAAATAATTCAGGAGCCACAAAGCAAGCTACTGTCATAAACAAAGCAAGCTACTGTTACAAAGAGCAGCCGTAAAGCAAGCTACTGACGTAAAACAGCAGCCGTAACGCAAGCTACTGTCACAAACAGCAGCCGTAAAGCAAACTACTATCATAAAACAGCAGCTGTAAAGCAAGCTACTGTCACAAAACAGCAGTTTGGGAGATTTTTGGTGTTCTCTCTTATACACTGTTTTCATTATCCAGGGAAGGTCTGGAATCAATCCCCAGTGGATCCCGTGTCCTACTGTAATTTTAATTTACTGGTTTAATTTTGTATGTATGTATGTATGTATGTATGTATGTATGTATGTATGTATGTATGTATGTATGTATGTGTGTGTGTGTGTATGTGTGTGTGTGTGTATGTGTGTGTGTGTGTGTGTATTATTTATTTATTTATTTATTTATTTAATAAAAATAAATCAATAAATAAATTTTGTACAGTATTATTATTATTAACTTGAAAAACAATCAATCCATATTATTTAAACATTCCCTTTTAAATTGCCTGCTTTGTTTGAAGCAAGACTGCACTTATACTTCAGTTCTTCTCACACAATCCTTACATATGGCCCCTGACAAATAGTGGCTGGAAACTAAGTATGGATTTGCAGGGTTGTTCCCCCCACCCCAAGCATACTTGCTTGAAGTGTTGAGAGCAGAAAATATCAGGGAAATATCAATATGCTCTATTTTATATGGCTTGGAAAGGAGGAATAAGGGCTTTTGTTATCCTTTTCAGCACTGGAAAACTGGACAAGCTACAACTCAAAATGAAAGTGTAGCATGCTGCTCCTTTTTATCCACACACCAATGAGAGGGAGCTTATCCAAGCAATCATCTCATTTAGTAAGGCCTTAACTAAATATTTAATGTTTCAGCTTCTCTTGTTGCAAATGGATAAATGTGTTTTATACTCACCAGTGACGTCTCATCTTCAAAAGGTCTTGTAACATTTTTTCTATAAAGAACAGAAAAATGTAATCCTTTTTTTTAAAAAAAAACTGTTCAGATACCTTATACAATAAATCGAGTTCTACTTAGAAACTTTAGGTATGCTATTGCTTATTAGTGCAAGAACTACACTAAATGTTAATGCAGCACAGCAACAGCTCAGCTGATCTACCACACTGTCTCCCAAAAGGCCAACTGAACATTCCCAGGCAGCTCAGAAGCCGGCCTTTGACCCCAGCGTGTATCACGCTGCATCTAAACATGGCAGCCAACGTGCAACCACGGTTAGAATGTCGGACTAGGATTTGGAAATCTAAGTTCTGTTTCTCCCTCAAGCGTGAAACTCACTCAATACATCAAAAACAGAAGTAGTGTAGCACCTCTAAAACTGGCACATTGATTTCAATCTGATCCACATTCATTTGGCACACCCTCTCTCATATTTGAAGACCATGTGTTTGAAGTTGTGGAAAATAAATCACACTGAAATATACTTTATAGTTTTAAATGCATTGCAATACTGATTTTGAATTGACATGATTCCACTGTGAAAACAGTCACAATGGAATTTTCTATGAAAACTCCCTCTTTCTCCATCTCTCTGGGGACGGCATGAACAAACTGGTGAGGACAAATGGACTTGTATTTAAATAAGCCATAAACAGGCGGCAGTCCATAGAGCAATAACCATGTCCACAGAACATGTTAACAGTGCTGTCCCATTTTGGACACACACACAATTTTTTTACAAGATTCTGTTTTTCACATCCACAATTAATATGGCTGAACTGCATTGACTGACAGGGGGATATTAGCATTAGTTTCTCTTGAATGAAATCATATTCCGCATTATTTCACCTCGCATGAGAGTAAAAACAGAAGCATTAGTAAGACATGGCCAAATCATAGTGGTTCCTTTTAGGGAGAAAAGCAAGATAGAAATATTTTAAATAAATACACAAAGCAGTGCTACTCCTCACAAAACAAAACAAAAGCAACTTAAAGTGCTTATAAACTGCCCAGAGAGTGCTTAAAGCACTCTCTGGGCAGTTTATAATTTATTATTACAGGCTGCACATCACCCCCTCCCCTTGGAGGATGGAAGGCTGAGTTAACCATGAGCCAGCTATCTGGGATTGAACCCCAGGTAGTGACCACAGTTTTAGCTGCAGTACAGCAGTTTAACTACTGCGCTCATACTGTATCACAGGGATGGCGAACCTTTTAGAGACTGAGTGCCCAAACTGCGATTCAAAACCCACTAATTTTTCAAAACGCGCCCACACAGCAATTTAACCTGAATACAGGTGGCTGTGAAGGGTTGATGTCAGGTACCCACCGAAAGGGCTCCGAGTACCACCTTTGGCACCCGTGCCATAGGTTCGCCAACACTGCTGTATCAAGTTAGCAGCACCATTCCTACAGGTACCTTGTTATACAAAAGCACCTATCATGGGAGGCCTTTGTGAGCACAGTTCCACTTGCCAAGGGCTTCTATAAAATTCAGTTCCCCAGTCATCCAGGGTGGAGTTCTTTGGTTGTAGGCTACTTGCTATTACCCCATCTCTGTTGAGGAGCCTAGCCCGATAAAGCTAGAATAGGGCTGTAGCCCCAGATTTCATTTTAGAAAAACAGCACTTACTTCTTATAAAGCACAGCAAATGGCTTTTTCAGAGCATACTGTGGAGGGGAAAAAAACAGAAATAATTTAATCTGCTTCAGAAAACTATTCTGCCTTCCCCTTTGTGAAACAGTGCAATGGACTCCATTCTCAGTATTCTGAGGGTTGCATCTAGATTTCATCCCTCGGCTCAAAGGAAGATACAGCCACATTGTCCCGAACACAACTGCCCTTGTCTCTTCAGAATTTAACAAGGGTCGGCAACTTAACAGGAGATTACAGTGGTACCTGGGTTTAAGAATGCCTTGTTTAAAGAAAAACTCAGTTTAAGAAAAGAAATTATTGGAAATGGGAATGCGTCAATTTAAGAAAATTTTAAATGGAATGCCCCGGTTTGCCTTTTTTCTCACCTCTGGGACGGATTAATTGGTCTTCAATGCATTCCTATGGGAGATGCATTGAAAACGTGTTTTGGTTTAAGATTTTTTCACAATACACAATGGCCTGGAGAATGAATTAATTACTTAAACCGAGGTGCCACTGTAGTTGGAAACAACAGAAACCTAATGGGTGCTGGAGAGTTCAGTTAGGAGAGTCAGTTTTGTTTGTCAGTTGGTCAGGAGTGAGATCCTGCCACTGAAAAGGGTCTGGTTTATAAAACAACATTATTATAGTAATCCATGATTGCATTAAAATAAGTTTTATTAAAGCACGTAATAACTGCTAAAACTATCATAATACTGAACACCTAATTGTAAACTAATCAACTTTTCATGATTTGTTTAAAAACTATAAAACTTGGTGTTTGGCTCTCTCTCAAATATAAGTGTCCAGTTAATCTGGTGGTGGGCAGTGAGTAGAGATCCACTGTGTGTGTGTTCGTCACACTGGCAATCACCTCAACGAATTTCATAAAACTGCTAACAGAAAGCAGCTAGTAAAGACTGAGCTTCTGTTAGCTCCTGAAAATTGCAGTACAGTGGTACCTTGTATAAAGGAATTAATTCGTTCCAAATGAAATTATGTTAAGCAAATTTTCCTTTATACAAATTCCCATAGGAATGCATTGAAAACAGAGTGATCCCGTTTTTATGTTGTACGGATTTTCCCCATAGGCGATTATGTTAAGCAAATTTCCCCTATCTCCGGAATTTTTTATGTTGTACGGATTTTATGTTATACAAGCTGTTTGTTATACAAGGGTCCACTGTAGTTCAAAATTGTAAAATAAATAAATAAAAGTATGGAATACAGTCTACAAGAACACAATGCCTAGAAGCATCATTCATGAGGAATTTTTCCATAGATGTATTTTTTTAATCCACATGTCTCTGTAGCAGAGCAGAATGTAAAACCTCTTTTACAGACATTTCTAAAAACACTTACAATGTCTTTCAGAACATCAGTTACTGCCGAACTTGCATTTCCACCTTTTATAAGCATAGCATTCTTGGTATTTTCTGTGAGCTTTGGCTCTCTTTTCTCCAGAAACCGTTTGGCTCTCTTTGTTTTCGGTTTCCTGCCAAGAAAATTTTAATTGCACAAAGATAATATTCACAAAATAGGTAGGTAGGTAATAGTTTATTGCTAAAAACCATTGGTCACCACAATCTTGATTTTAAAAAAATCTTATAAAGATACATCCGCGACAAGTATAATTAAAACTTTAAAAACCCGCGTGACATTTGCAGAGCAATATAGTCCTCCCAAAGTTAGAGGTTGACCCGAATTTTCATAGCTGCCAGCACAAACTTTGCAACTTGCTGTGTAACAAACCTGTCTGTACCGACAAGTAGCATACTAAGTTGGACTCCAGGGGACCTATTGACCAGTGAACTAATAATCCCATCAAGGAATTTGCCTCTGGGTTGGTCGTGAAGGGGGCACCTGAGCAAGTAATGGGGCACGTCATCGACTTCACCTGAGCCACAAGGGCAAAGTCTGTCTGAAACAGGGATATTATCACGTCTCCCCTCTAAAAAAGCAGAAGGCATGGTCTGAAAGCGCAGGGCTGTGAAAGCTGTCCTCAAAGGAGCTGAGGTTAAATTGTGGAAATAGCTTTCCAGCCCGAAAGATGTTTTAAACAAAGGATAATAAAGAGAGAATGACGACAGTGAGACCGCAGCCAATTCCTTCCATTTGGAACATAAATAAATCTTGTCTTTGACCATTTTTTTGATAGTGGGGAAGACAAAAGAGGGATAGATTCAGTATTGATCCGGTAAAGATGTAATATGGGTCTGACAAGCTTTGCCCAGGACTCCCGCAAGGGGTGCTGGAGTTGTTCTATATAGCATTTCTTTGGCAAGCGGGAGTAGCTCATGGCGGCCAGCTTCAACCAGTACATTGCCAAGGCAATGTGTACATGTGTTTCAATAGGAGTTAGACCTACTTCAGCTCTTACATATGCAGAGGGCGTGCCACGGGGTACAGCAAGGAGAGATCGGATAAAAGAATGTTGAACCACATTGAGGTGTGGTATTACAACATATCTGCAAAGGCACTATTTCCCCCCTTCTAAAATTAATTTAAAATTTACTTGGTGAAATCGTATCATGTATGGTATTTTAGTCTGCTGTGGCTTTAAAATAGAGGTGGGGGACCTGTGGCCCTCCAGAATCTTCTGGACTCAAACACTTATCAGCCTCTGCCACTATGACCCATAGACAAAGATCACAGTGATCACCATGATTTGGCCATGGTGACACATGCCCTAGTTACAGTACATCTCAGCTGGATTACTGTAACACACTCTATGTGGGGCTGCCTTTGGAACATGTTCAGGAATGTCCAATGCTGTTCAAAATGCTGCAGACAACTGCTAATTGGGGCTGGCTATAGGGAATATAATAACTCCCTTGTTCACTAGGTGCCAATCTGTTTCGGGCAGTATTCAAAGTGCTGGTTTTAACCTATAAAGGCTTCTGCCCAAGCTATCTAAAATATGACGTATCCCCATATGAGCCTGCCCAGCCATTAAGATAATCAGGGGAGGCTTTTCTCTTGGTCCCACCACTGTCACACAGGTGTGCCTGGTGGGGACATGGCACAGGGGCTTCTCTGCTGTTGGTTCCTGACTCTGGAACTCCCTCCCACACGAAGCTAGGCTGGCCCCATCTCTGCAGTCCTTCCACAAGCAGGC
The DNA here is from genome assembly GCA_023846285.1 of Phrynocephalus versicolor. Taxonomy (NCBI): domain Eukaryota; kingdom Metazoa; phylum Chordata; class Lepidosauria; order Squamata; family Agamidae; genus Phrynocephalus; species Phrynocephalus versicolor. The sequence goes on from JAHTLZ010000122.1 coordinate 2,979,303, forward strand.
AAAGACTTTTCTTTTATGATTGGTGGTATGAGGGTTTTAAAAAAAAATGAATTATTGTGCTTTGTTTTAAATATATTTTAATATTTTAAATACATGAATAAATAAATAGAAACTACAATCCAGTAGTATATGATGAGGCAATCTGGTCTCTCTTGCTTCTCCAAGGCTTTAAAAAAACAAAAAAACCCTATAAAATGGTATCATCAAACAGCAGAAGCTTCACCGAGATTACCAGATATCACTTTCAAATAAATGGTGCACCATTGGGTCACAATTACATCTAGCTTTTCTCTGTCTATTGAGTATTAAAGACAGCTTTATAAGCCAAAATAAATGTATTAACCACATTTATTTTTAAATTTATTGATTGGTTGTTCCACAAAAACAAGACTCAAGGCAGTTCTCAGTAATATGAACAAGTAGCAAATAAAAACATAAAAACATGAATCCAAAATTCAGTTTTAAAACCTAATTTTACATCAGACACAAGAATATAAAACTCAGCACCTAACTGGTCAGCAAACCCCTTCTAAAGAGATGGCAAGCTTCCATAACCCTAAATAAAAATGCATTTATCATTCAACTCCTGCCATCAAAAGTGATTGTATCATGTGTCATGAAGAACAGTTTTGTACGAAAGTAGCTCACACAACATGCAGACATCTATGTGCAGTGACTCACAGAGGAAAAGAGAATAAAGCTTCATTCCAATTTTCCTGACTGCTTGGTCATTGTTTTGTATGAATTAGGAATTCTGATTCAAAACAAACTCTAGTTTGTTAAATAAGCAAAGACTTATTGATGGCTTATTTAACATCTAAGGCTTTATTTTGAAAGCACGCTTCCTGATTCTCACTTAGCAACAAGCCCAGAAAGCAGCAAACGAAAACCATTTGTTAAGGCTTATGTATCTAAAATAACTCCAAAAGACACTCTGTATCTGAAAAGCTTCATAAATGACTCTCCAGTCTAAAAATAAATCATTTAAATGGCAGTGCAATGTAGCTCGTTGCAACACCAGCAAAAGGAGGATTCCTTCCTAATTATTCTTTCTTCTTTTCCCCACTCCACATCCTCCTCACTTGGGCAGAAAAAGACAGCAGCATCTAGCCTGATTTTCTGTACTGGAAGCTTCTGCTATAACATCAATAAAATCATTTCATCCTCTCCGGCTCCACTGAACTGTATACATTCTGCTGCCTCAGATTAGGAATACCATGGGGGTCTTACATCTTAACATACTTACAGGTTTATTATTTAAAAGAAATCAGCATGGGTTCTTGCCCACAAAATGATTTCCCAAAAAAGTTTGTCAGTCTTCAAAATGAACCAGCTTAACATTTGATTCATCTGAAATTTGAGGCAGATTATCAGCCATGCCTCTAAGCTTTGCCTTCTAAATCTTAATATAAACCAATGCAATTATGCAATACTCTTGATAGACATTCCATTTAAATAACAAGCAGTCCGGTAGCTCATTGACTCCTTCTTAACACGCAAATAAAAGTTCTGTGATTTTTTTTAAAAAAGTGTTACTTTATGTCATAAACTGGATGAAACCTGAAGCCAAAACCAAAATCGCTCTTCCTCAGTGATAAAATCTAGCGCCACCAAGATCTGAGGAATCCAACACACACACACACGGGGGGGGGTGACTATGGGTCTGCCACCAGATTTGACCTAGAAACTCGCCAACGATAACACTTACACCACCCGATCCAGCGCCTCCATCTCCGCGAGCTCGGCGGCCGCATCCACGTGGGCTGATCAAACACGTGCGCCGGAAGGCGAGTCTCCTTTTCCGTCACGTCCGTCACCGTTTGACACTTGAGCACAGAGATAGAAAAGGAAAGACGTCTCACGACATTTTGCTTTTTTAAAAAACGTAATTATTTTTAATCTCTCCATCTCACTCTAGATTCAGTTGTATTTTGACGCTTGAGGTGCCAAACAGAATCAATGAGCGGAAGCCTGAAAGGTCTCTACGAAAAATGAATTGAGTGTGTTTCCACTGAACGCCGAAGTAGTCACAAGGGAACCGGAAGTTTAAAGAAGGCGTAGCATTTCTGTTCTCAAACTCTTTTAAGTAGCAACATCTCCATTCATGCCTTCTAGAGAAAGATTTCGCTCGTACCCGAATATCCGGTATCTAATGGAAGACAAGAATCAGCCAATTGTTTGGGCGGACTCAAGAGCTACAGTGTACACTAGTATATTTGTATTAAGGAATATTTAAAGAAAAGGGAGAACCGTGAATTTCCGATTTCAGTGCCTCTGCTTTTTGTTTTCCCCTGTGGATGAGAATGAGATCATCCTTTATCCATATACATTTAAAGAGATATACACGTTTTATCTACGATATTTTACAGCTGAATCCGCTCCTCTGCAGACAAATAAAAAAAAATCATACATAATAGTCAAGACGGGTGTTTCTCTTATTTTTAATTCGGTCCTTAAGGCTTTTATTGTTATTGTTGTTTAAAGCATAAACTGTCCGTCCGCAAATCAATTAAGGGCATGGCTTCAGTGTATGATCAAGTACTGTACAAGATTTGGCCCTGCCTAGAACAATGAGAGCCATTTCCGAAGCCAGTGGAATATTTTGCAAGATTGTTTTTTGAAACCTAAACCAGCCGCACCTCCACGCCGGACCCGCAGAGGACTCGGGTGCAAGGCGGCCGCTGATGACGATCATCCGCAGCCGCCCGCCCTCAAGTTCATGAGAAGTTCACGTGGGTTGCAGGACTGTGGCTCTGCTCTCTTAGCTTGACTGGGCACAGCCTGTTAAAATGCAATCCCAGCCGACCACGCTGCACGATCGGCGGCCTCCGCCTGCAAGGTTAAGGGAGGAACTGCACGGGAGACCCGCCACTTCCTCCCCTCGTCGCGAAGCCCTTTGCTTTTGGGAAATGCTAGGGTGGGGGGGCGGGAGGTGGGTATTCGATCCCCTAAATGAGAGCCCAGTTAGAAGCAGCCCCTCCCTTTTGCGGTGCTCCTTATTTGAGATGAGAGAGGCTGGCGCCCCAGAGTCAATGCCCAGCTGGGCTTATCGGCTTCCACAGGCAGCGCCTGCTTTTCCCTTCTGAACGGTTTCTTAATACGCACATGCAAACGCCCTCTCCTGACGTAGGGATTGTGCTTTCTACTCCTTTGTCCTTGCGCTAAGAGTAACGAAAGAATGAACAGCTATCTCATGCAAATTCTAGATCAGTGATGGCACGGGTGCCAAAGGTAGCACTCGGAGCTGTTTCTGTGGGCACCCTACATCGCCCCTTCATAACCACCTGCATACTGGTTAAATTACTGTATTGGCACTTTGCAAAAAAAAAAAATGTGGGTTTTGAATTGCAGTTTGGGCACTCGGTCTCTAAAAGGTTCGCCATCACTGTCTCTAAAAGGTTCGCCATCACTGGCGACTGCATTGGCCGAAAACGGCGTTGCTGCGCCCGCCCACCACCTCCACCAGGCGGGGGTTTGTTAACAGCCCCTTCTGCCTCCAGGGGGAAGAGAGGAAGATGAAAGCATGGAATGTTTCTTAACGACCAAGACTGCAATCCCGCCTGGTCTTAGAAAAAAGGACAACAGCGCTTGCTTCCCCATTTAAATAACTCAAAGTACATTACTGAAGACAGAGAACAAATGCATGTTGATAAAAACCATTTATCAAAAATGAGAAGGGAGAATAGTACTGTACTGGGACAGAGAGTACATCTTACTTTTAACTGGAAAAGTACAAGTTTTTAACCACAAGGGCAAAAAACGAGTAACTTTTAATGTGTCCTTGGATAGACAAGATCTGTGCCCTTCTCTCAGACCAAACAGCAAGCTTTAAACTGAAAAGTCATTTTGCTTAAAGGTATTCTTTTTTAGAAACAATGAAAACAATGAAACAAATGTTTCTCTGGACTCAGGGTGAAATGCTGGTCACCCTTAGTTATTATGCATTAAGAAGGGGAAGAGAGCACCACAATGACTGAAAAGTGAACTGCTGAAAAATTAAAGGAGGCCAAATACAGTGATGTTAAATTACGAAATTACTGAAATACATTCCAATTGATTTTTCACAATTCAATTTTTTTGGTAATTCAAAACACAGCTTTCCATAGGAATGTACTAAAAATTAATCCGCTCTGGAGGTTGGAAAAAGGCAAAAAAGGGGGGCAGATTAATTGATTTTCAATGCATTCCTATGGGAAGCTTGCCCCAACCCAGCAAAGCAGGGGAAGAGCTTCTCCCCTTTGCTGGGTTTGGGGGAAAACCCCTCAATAAACCTGCAGCAGAGCTGTGAAAATCACATGGGGGGGACCAGGAAAGGGGTGACTCCACCAGTCATCCACTCCCCAACCCTGGGTCGGGGCAGCAAGGATCTGCCTCTAGTCTAAAAGACCTGCATGCACCATGTAAAGAGCAGGCTGTGTACATGGGTATTTTAAGAGTAACTGCTTTTAAAACACTCATGCATACAGCCTCTTTGTGTGGCATGTGGAGCAGCAAGGATTAGAAAAGACCCGCATACACCATGCAAAAAGCAGGTGGGGTGTGCAGGTGTTTTAAAAGCAATATCACTTTTTAAAGCACCCATGCATACAACCTGCCCTTTGCATAGAGCAGCAAGGACAAGCTTTTAAAAGACCTGGGCATGCCATGCAAGCAGCAGGTTGTGTGCGTGGGTTTTTTAAAAGCAGATTCTTGCTGCTCCATCCCCAGTGGTCACGGCAGCCAGGATTAGCAGACAGGTGGTAGGGATCTGAAGGCACAGACCCCCACCACCAGGCTGTTTTCCAGGTGCGAAAAATTTGAATTACACCCAACAGCCAGGTGATTTTGACAGCTCCACAGCCTGGCAATTTCCCTTCGTAATTCAAATTTTTCGCAGTTCAAGGCATTTGGGGCCATGGCTGTGCTGGCAGTGGGGACTCTGAGAATTATACTCCAAAAGGGTTAGCTTGCCGACATTTTGGAAGAGAAGGACACTTCTTGTACAGTATGACAACCAATCCAAGAAAGCAGTCCAGTAGGTGTTCAGCATCCTTCTCAGTAATGTTAAAACCAGCAATCAGTTGTGTTGAGAGAGAAATTCCATATGCAAAACAAACATTATCTGCTTATAAATTTGAGAAGAACTAGAAATGGATTGTAGATGTTCTTCAGACATGGTTTTCTGCTTTTAGACTGCCATGAAGTAGTAAAAAGTCAACAGGAAAGCTTGGGCTTTTAAACAAAAGCTGCAATCCATGGATTTGAGCAGGACTATCAAAATGCTTGCACTTGTTTCACTTCCTCTTAGAATAGCAGTCCCCATCTACACAAAACACTTCCCTTGAATTTTAGAAGCCACCACCTGTGTAGCATCACTATACCAATGAAAAGAACACCTCCAAAGCAATGTACATCTAACTCTCAGTGGGTGGACTTTTCATTATAACTATGTTACATATTTGTGGTCACTTCTGCAGTTAGGCACATCCAAGGCCATAAAAGGTCCAATCTGAATTATAGCCAGGCTGCTCCGTGCTAGGGCTGAACAGTAGGCTGGACATCAGTGTGGGGCATCCTCTATGGCAGTATCTTCCTGACTGTTCGCAGAGGAGGAGTTTGCTGCGCTGCAGCCAACGGCGGCATCCGGAAGAGGGACCAAGTCGTTCACATCAATGGGAGGTTGTGCCTCCGATTCCAAGTTCCGATCAACCTTTCCAATGTGACCAGCCTCTCCGTCCGACTCATCTGCCAGTCTGTCCTGAGACTCGGGCACCTCCTCCTCTTTCTCATATAAGAAGTTGCAAATCATTTTTGGTCTGCTGTACGAAAAATCTTTGTCCTTAAGTTCTAGCCATTCTACACCACCACCTGGCAACAAAAAGAGGCAGAGGGAAGAGGGGAGAGAGAGAAAGAAATCCAGGAAGGGAGAGAACAAAGAATAAATATGTAAATCTAATTTTATTACATATTCATGTTCATCCCTTTCCTTCTGTCCCTTCCTATTGGTTTAACTCCTTGAAGGGATACAGGGATACAGATCTGGAAAGTCCCATGTATATTAACAATGTACCTCAAATTGTAATCAGTAAAAAATGTTTAACGGTTAGGAGCAACTAAGCAATAAATGTTTTTTATGATAACATTAGAAGGAATGTGTATTCCATGGCTGTTATATTGCCTAGCTATGAGAGAAAAAAATGAAAGAACTCCCACTGCCACAGTTGGGGATATTAATTCCCTTTATTCACTTCTGCAAAAGAACTGGAAGTTGTCCATGACTTTGTGTATCTTGGCTCACCTATCTCAGATATACTCTCACTAGAGTCTGAGCTGAATAAACGTATAGGTAAAGAGGTACTATGTTTTCCAGACTAACAAAGAGAGTATGGCTCAATAAGAAGCTGACAGAACATACAAAGATACAGGTCTAAACAGCTTGTGTACTGAGCACACTTTTGTATTGCAGCAAGTGTTGGACCATCCATGCCCGACAGGAAAGAAAGCTTAATACCTTCCATATGCGCTGTCTTAGGCGAATATTGAACATTACCTGGCACAACAAAGTTCCAAATAGCATAGTCCTGAATCAAGCTGGGATCCCTAGCATGTACACTTTATTGAAACAGTGACGCCTACGCTGGCTTGGACACGTTGTGAGAATGGATGACGGCCGGATCCCAAAAGATCTTCTATATGGAGAACTAGTGCAGGGAAAGCACCCCAGAGGGAGACCAGAGCTGCGGTATAAGGATATCTGTAAGAGGGGCCTGAAGGCCTTGGGAATGGACCTCAACAGATGGGAAACCCTGACCTCCGATCACACTGTCTGGAGGCAAGAGATACAGCATGGCCTTCATAAATTTGAAGAGGCATTTGGCCTACAGGCAGAGGTAAAGAGGCAGGCATGGAAAGAATGAAACTCGAGGACCAGGCAAGAAACAGAATACATCTGCCCCCAGTGCAGTAGAGGCTGCCATTCCCAAATTGGTCTATTTAGTCACAGTAGGTGTTGTTCTTAGGGTCTCTACTCCAGGCATGATACCATAGTCTTTTGAGACTGAAGGATGCCAATGATGATGATACTCACTACTAGGTTCCACTTCCATGTGACAATATGATCTCTTTATCATAAATGCACAAAAGCACCATTTTTGTTACTCGTTTAACACACAGGGGCAGCCCTTTCTACAACAGACACTTTTGCTCTTATCTTTGCTTGTGGCACAAGAGAGTGACAAATAGTCTTTGTGTCATTGTATGTACAGCACATCCCACACAAAGGTGACCGAGGGTAGATGACACTGTTGTTGTTCCCAGCTGCACGCGTCTATTGTGTCTCCAAGTGGCAGAACACAGATTGAAACCCCACCCCCAGCTTTCTCAAACTGAGATGGGGGTTGGATCTCCTAGGAACGCTGACTGAGAGGAGATCACAAACAGTTTTGCACAACTTTCTGATAATAGGTTTACAAATACGATCGTTCGGGATACTACACAGTGTATGTCAGGACCTGACTGGATTCCTAAGAGAGAGAAGCAGAGGCAATGCCTTGCTTGTTGCAAGGGGCCTTTCTGTAGATGAAACACAAAAGTGGGAAAGAAGTGGACCAGAGGAGTGTGTGAAAACTCAACATGGCTATATGGATTTTGGCAAAAATACGTGATAGAGCTTCTAGATTGGGGTGGGAGTGAAATGATAGAAAGTGAGGGTTGTTAAGAGAGGGAGCACCTGTATTCTCTTCTCCTTCCTTCTTTTCGGTCAAGAGAGTCCGCGTCATGTTCAGCTTCTTCATTGTGTGGCACTTATATTTTAGTTGTAGTTTTTGGTTGCCTTCCGCATCTGTTATTGTGAAAGGATATGACAGATTGGTGTTAAGTAGTTCACTTTCCTCTTTGAAATCTTCAAATTTCCCCCAGTATTCTCCAAGCTTCAGCCACTTACCATGATCTTCGTTCTCCTCAAATACCACGCAGGTACCAAGAGTATCTGGGGATGATAATAAACATTTTTGCTAAGCAACAATATGTACTTCCTTTTAGAAAATGAAGACTCTGAAGAGCCATATCTACCGAATGAAATGGAAGGTTAACAGCCTAAATCCAGTTGCTAATCCCAACTAGAACAGACCAATGGAATCAATGGGAACTTGCCCAACTCTTATGTAAGCTTCTCAGAGATTCCATAGGTTTTAGCCAGCAGAAAATAACAAGTGTATTTATTTGTTTGTTTGTGTTTGTTTGTTTGTTTTCAACAAGGCCACTCTAGGCTACAGTAATTAGTGAATGTGTGAAAAAAGCGATCTACAAGATGACTAGGATTCAAGGGCTACTTGACCCACAAGACCAACAAAATTCTGTATTTTCCCCTCTTTGGTCAGTATGGCAAACTGCTGCTGAAATACCATTCCATTTCAAAAGCAAATTGCAACCAGGAGCCAAACCTCAGATTTGAATATTGCTGGTGTGCCCTTATGCTATGTTCATGGTCAGGTGTTCTTCCTCCTTACCTTCATATTCCCCAGCAAAGACATATCTGTCCACCTGCAAAATAGGCCTCTCTGTGTCTATGCCCTGTATAGAAGACAGACATGCACTGTATCAGAAGCAAAGTTAAAACAGGAAATATTTCCCAGAAATTTTGATTCAGAAAACAGTGTGAGGCTGGTGAGATCTGTAAATCTGCAGTCTTAAAAACAATCTTAACTTGGGAGTAAATAATATTTTTAAAAGTGAAATTTACTTTTGAATGGACATTATTGGATTCCACTGTAACATACAGAAAGAGAGAGAGAGATTCTGTATATCACAGCTTTGGCTCTCGAGGCATGCTTTCTCTCTTTCTCCATTCCTTTTAATGCAGATGTTTGTGGGTATGTTATGTGGCAGCATCCCTATTTCTGATTTACAAACAGGTTTTTGAGGTGTACAAGGAGTAGCCTACAAATGCAACACCCTCATGAGTTTCCATAGCTGAGCAGGAATTTGAACCTAGGTTTCCTGAATCATTAACCAATACACAATCCACTTCAGTGACTGCAACATTTTGGCTCCCAAGGTATGTTTTCCCCCATGGATGTAAATCATTATCATGTATGAAGAACATGTCTCTCTTTACTGTACTATGACAGCAACTCCTAACTAATCGTGTTCCCTATCCACAAACTCTCTCTTTGTACTTGGCACTTTCCTAGCAGCCAAGAAGCAGCACAAAATCACTGGATACAGTGATTGATATCTATAGGTTTTGAATACAGTTGATTGATTTCATTAAGGAGAAAGAAAAAATGACAGTGTACATTTGTACTAATCACACTCACCAAAATCTTGCATTTATTCTCACATTTCTTCAGAAAGTCAGAATCAATTATTCCTGACAGTTCAACCATGACTAATTGTTCCTGCAGAAAAAAAACATTTACATATCAATTTATGAGTGCATGCACATGCACTCCCCAGCAGATGGTGCCCACCTACAAATATTAGTCACAACCAACCACAGAAATCAGGCACACACAAACCTTCCACCTCTATTAGGCAGCTGCCCACTATCCATATTTTCAACCACGTAGTGATGCACTGGAAGAACAAGGAATCAACTTTCTTCCATTGTCATCTTTCTACATTTCTGAAAGCTAATATATCACATCAGGAATTTTTATCTCAGTGCAATCAAACTGATCCGTATCTTTCTGTGGTGCTGATTTGCTACCAAACAAATTATTTCATTTTCAAGAGCTTCAGTACTCTCTCCAATGATTCCAGACCCAGACACAAAGATAAAGACAAGAAATCACTGTATAGACTACATGGAAGATCCAGGTTCTGTTTTACTTAATCCAAGTACTGTTGTGAATTACTATATTTGAACACTGCTGATGTATCTTGCAGGAAGCAAAATGCTGAAAAAATAATAAATCACTTTTCCTAACAATTAAAACAAACAAGCAAGCAAACAAATGTTCACTTCCTGACATAATATCTTACTTCCCCTTACTCTTTTTTGTTTTTTGGCCCTACATAGATTACAGGCTCAGATTTGAAGAACTGAACTATGTTGTTTTGGTCCTGGTGGTTGAATAGTTGCACTAATGTGAAAACAGGACGACCACCTTTGGGATTCCCCCCCCCCCCTTCTAAATTCATTTGACTGTCATGCAACACCCCACACCTCAACCCACCCCCAGCCTTCTGCCAAGGCTTGGTATTTGCAAAGCAAGCCTGGAAAAAGCAAAGGCGATTCTATCACACGATTGCAGTTGGCAGAAAAAAATATTCTCAAATATCGGGCAGGCTGCATTTCTAAGTACCAAGGCTTGATTCACAAACCTCTTTCTTCCCTGGATTTAAATACAACATTTGAGTATTGTGGTCACCTCGGAAACCAGCCACTGGAGCGTGGATGTGTTGCATTCTCCTGAAGAAATGGTAGGAAAGCGCCTGTCATTTTTTAAAATAAATTACCCTAGGGTTAGTTGTCATTTTCCAACACACCGGGCACTGCAGCGCTTAGTGCAAACATAACTCTCTCTCTCTCAGGATTCAGCTCTATTGCCTCAAAGAACTGCAGTCCTCCTCTCCTGGCTTCCTCCTGCCAGCAGCCTTCTCCTTGCAGCGTCTGGCAAGGCCTCCACCAGCCTTATGTAAACCAGAGAAGCAGTGGAGCTCTTGACTGCAGAGGGAGGCAAGCGGTCCATAGAGGGAACAGGGTGCCAGGCGGAGGGGCTTTGCTGAGGCTGGGAGACAGCCAGCCCTCTGTATGTGTAGGTGTGCGTTGTGTGTGTGTGTGGGGGGGAAGAGAAATGAGTTCAAAGGTCAGAGAGCTACTGGAATGCTGTTAATAGTTGTGTATGTGTGTGTGTGTCAGAGAGCTACTGGAATGCTGTTAACCGTTTTGTGTGTTGGGGGTGGGGGAATATAGAGACTGCTGTAGCGAGCGTTTGCAGGCACAACCTGAGGCGGGCCAGCCCTGCTTGTGTCTCTTGCAAAGACCGCCTTGCGTCTGGGGCTGCTTTGGAGGGCAACAAGGTAAGAAGAGGATCGCGCCCGCAGTCGTTGGCTTCTTGCGAGCGGCTTCTTCTGGAAGATGCTTTGGCCTCGCAAACGACAGGATGCGAAGGGGATTGCGGAAAGAGGGGGGAGAGTGCGGGTGCGGCGGCGGGGTGTTAGGGCGTTTTGGCGCTCCTTAATTGCTGCGTCCGGGGCGCTCCCTCTCCCCCGCTTGCCCTCCCAACGCCGCCACGCCTCTGAATCGCACGGGTTTCTAGGGATGAAAGGCTACGGTACTCAAGACCGATCCTACGAACAAGGCTATAATCCGACTCCTCCTCGTGAGGTGGATGTAGGGCTACAGACTTCCACGTAAAAACATAACGACCTAACAGCAAGCTAAAGGAACAACTGGATGGTCGCAGGGTTATTGGGGGTGCACAATTATTGTTTGTTTGATTGATTGTATTTTAATATAATAAAAAGGGGGGGAACTAAATGCAACCCGACCCACACTCCGGGACCCTTGAATACCCAGGCAGCGCTCCCTTCCTTCCCTCCCTCGGCCCGGCCAAGCCTCAAGCATCGCACCGGCAGCCCCCTTCCCACCCAAGCTTTCGGAAGGGGGCGTGAGCAGGCGGGCAGGCGGCTTGGCTTGACACTGGAAAGGACGGGCACCCTCGGCGTGCCAGCCCTCCACGGGAGCTATTTCCCCCCCCACACACACATACACACGCACACGCCAAGATCTTCCACCCACCTCGACAACTACGTCGCCCGTTTCGGGGGCCTGCTCGCCCTTGCCCCGATCCATGCCAGCGGCGGCGCCTCAGCGGACATCACGTGACCCCCCGGCCGCCATCTTGCGTAGGCTCCTTCTCCCAGGACGAGCGCCCTCTAGAGATTCGCTCGAGAAGTGCTTCAGGGCAGGAAGGGAGCCCGCGAGCCGGGAGGAGCCTGTCGTCCGTTTCTCCCCCCACCTCCTCCAACCGCCCCCCCTCTCTCTGTGTGTGTCAACGAATTACAGAAAATGGCTAATAATGCGTTAGCGAAGACGCTCAGGTAAGCAGTGAGTCAGGGGAAAGAATCCTAGTTTGCAAGAGGGCTTTGATAAATAAAAGCGGCGGTGGTGGGGACGGTCCCGAAGAAACACAACTGGAAGAAAAGGAAAGCGGCCAGCAATTAATGTCGGCGAAGGGCAATAGAAATGAATTGTTTTCCAAACGTCAGGAAGGGAAAACCCAATTGAAATGAAATTTCCCAGCAGGGCGTCACACGTTCTCACGTTTGGTTTAGAATTAAAGTTTCTTGCACGGTTTGTGTCGAGTCCCAGCTCTGGTTCGGCTTCCTTCCCCTGCGGCTAAAGCTCAGATTAGATACTGTAGAATAGATGAGATCTTGGTTCAGGAGTTGCTGTAATTCAGGTACGACACGATGGGGCTTAACAAATATTGAACACCATAATTTTTAAGAAAACCCAGTTTCATGGTCATCAGAAAGCAAGTGGGGCTCAAGTTCAAAAACAAAAGTGGGAGCGTACTTTGGAATTTGGTAGAACAGCCTGGAGAAACAACTTTGGAAAAGTAAGAAAATACTAAACCAAAATTGGAGAAGTTTAGTCCATATTGCTAGAAACAGGTAAATGATAAGAATCACTTGTTACTGATGTTGCTATGCTTTATTTCAACTGGAAGACTCAGGGGGAAAAACATTTCAGGACTTTTGGTGATGACTACTGAGTGCGTGTTGAGACTCATACTTTCAGAAGTTCTGAACATACATTTTATCTATCTATCTATCTATCTATCTATCTATCTGGAAAAGAGAAACAATTGGATGTAACTGTCATACTGGGAGACAGAACACAGCTCATAGGTCAGTTTTCAGGACATTGAGCAGGAGGAGTCTCCCACTGCTTCATTCTGAGTTTGCCTGTCCAGAAAGGACCAGAGTCAGACATTGCAAAATGACAGTTGTAATTCCCATTCCAGTGTGTCAGCCCAGAGGGCCTGCATAAGCACCACACTCAGTTACTAGATTGTCAGGATACAAAGTTTTATTTATTTTATTTATATCCACTTCTCTGGGTAGCAAACAAATCATAATAACACAATAGTAACACCCACCCACAGAATAAATAAATGTGAAACATAATAACAAAATATAAAATACAGAGTAAAAATACAGACTATAAAATATTAAACATTAAATACAACAAATCTGGAGAAGACAAGGACATGTACGTGGATGGGGTGGGGAGCCTTCTATGGCCTTACTCTGGGGTGGGGCCCTAGAAGGCTTGTGGGAAAAGTCAGGTTTTAACTTGTTTTCTGCAACCAAGGAGGGGTGGGGCTAGCCTCAGGTGGGAGCGAGTTCCAAAGTGATAACAGGTTTTCAGGCCTCCCTCACAGTTGCCATCCACAATATCCCAGTGTATGAATGAGGTACAGGTGGGATGCATAGAGGTCAAATAAATAATCAGGCATCCACTCTCTGTCCAGTTCCCATGTGTAGGTCACCCACCAAAGCAACCAAATACATCATAACTGGTTCTTTCTGGTTTCTTTCTTGCACCAACTAGAAAATAATTACTTTTAAATTGCTTTTTACTGTAATTAAAACCTGCATGCAAGCTGCAGTGTTATTTGAGCCACCTAGTGACACACATCCCCTGACCAAAGTAGTAGCTGGATAGATGTCTATCACACTGTCCATGCCATGTTTCTGTTTTAGATATATTATATATTACATGCATGTGTAATATACCTTGGTTGGAATGGCTGGTCTTTGTATTGTTTTTGTTTGTTGTTTCTGTTGGTAACACTCCCATTTGCATTGTTTTGGCTTACTATTGGCCAGTGTGTTTGCCTATTCAGCCTTTCAGTGCTACTCTAGAATGTGTCCAGGTACACCATTTCTGGCGTACAGAGTAGATCATGGTTTTCAAGAGATGCCTACTCCTGTTGCCTGCCTTCTCACATTGGTTAGGACTACAACTACTGTACAATTAACTGTATTTTTTATTTTTCTAATTAAGCACTGTTGTACCAAACTGATTCATCACATCAGTGCTTATTCTGTCCTGTCAAGTAAGCACTATTTTACTTGCTGAAGCTGGATGACGGATTTGAATGTCTAGTTGTATGCTAAAGGGACGAGGCTGTCATAAAGGTTATATGTACACAGTATGATTATATGTAGCACTTATATAGTGCATACATGGTATGAAACATTGGGATACTCATTTTTTACTACAGCAGCTGGCAACAGGTGAGTGAGCAGCAGCAATTGTTGTAAGGTGGTGGCTGGTGAACATGAAATAGAGCAAGGGAGGATGTGCAATATGTGTATACTTTAAGCATATATTCCCATGATAATTAAACATTTATGTGTGATGCTAGGGTGTGGTATGGCTATATCACATCATAACCTTCTATGTGGCTGCATGCCATGAAAGGGAAAGCTTATCTCCTTTTTTTTACCATGCAATGAAATTTTCAGGTATTTAAGTCTTGTGTAATAGGCAGGGAGGGTAGAATTTGCAGGGGGAAAAGGCTGAATAAACAAAAGAAAACAAAAGAAAACAAGAACACTGGTAAAGAATAAGAGACCAAAGTAGCAACTAAGCAGTTTTAAAGTAATGTAGAACTGACACTTCTTCTGTTTGTAAATGCTACATTAACCATTGTGGAGCAAGTATTGCAATATAAACTCTTAATCAAACTCTTAATCTTCAGTTTCTTCTTATGATGAGCATGTAGTCAAAATGTAAAGCTTCATTCAAGAAATGTACATAAAAGAGTACAGACTGGATATATTTATTGCCTGTAAAAGAGTTGGCTAATTTTGTCCTTTGCAAACACAGCAGACTCCCTCTTAAAATGTTACACGCCTGAAGTTTTTTAAAGGAGCTGGAAAAAAATAGAGGAAGAGGAGGTTGGGTCCTTGAGCTTGAGGCTGATTGTTTGTCCAAGCTATTTGGATGTTGCTTTGTTCTTGGAAGTTGCTTTTATTATTAGAAACCACATGCTCTGTGCACATGGTTCATAGGTGAGGGCCTACAGCTGAAAGAAAGTTAGTACTGAGAGGAACTAAGTCACTGACTTGGTGACAGAGTTGCCATCTGCCAGTCCATAACTGCTGTTTGTGTCCCTATGAGCTTGTGGCTGGAGTGAGTCAACAAGGCATATTGTGTGGGCCTTTAGCAGAGGGCAGGAGAGTCACATTCTGCACAGGACAAGAGATAAGGCCCCTGAAGGTGATCCGCAACACCTGTGACATGTTTGTTTCCCTGTCCGATGATGGAAGAGGCTATACTTGCACCAAATGCAAGCTGGTAGCCCTACTAGAAGGAAAGGCATAGCAGCTTGAAGCCTATCTCTTCACACTTCAGATGATCATGTAAAATGAATCATTTCTGGCTAAATTCTTCTGGATGAGCAACAAAGTAGGGAAGTCTCTAAGGAGAAAGAAAATGACAAGTATAGCAGGCAAGAAGGTGTGTAGTAAAGAGGAGTTGCACTATCCCCCGGCATGTTGTGTCTGTGAAGGAGTCCTGGCAAGTTGCAGCTTGTAACGTTGGGAATAACATATTTGCTAGAAGTCTTGCAAATCAAGGTAGGATGATTGGTATATTCCAGATGAGTGGGGAAAAGGTACTGAGACTAATGATGCATAAGAAACCTGGATGGTTTTTAATCCTGGAAGTGACCAATGGAGGGGAAAGGTCAGCAAGGAAGCAGCTGAAGGGCCTATGACTTCAAATGTCTGCATACCAATGGACTGATAACGGGGTACAAGATGAATTTGAACGCTTACCTGAGGAAGGCTACTGCAACACTTTTGACAAGGTTCCTCATGATTTTCTTTCTTGGGACAGGATATGGAATTGAGTGTGGCTTTATAAAATCAACCTACTACAACAGCTGTCAACAGGTGAGTGAGCAGCAGCAAGTAAAATTTGAGTCTCCCTCAGTAAACCAGACCCTTAATTGTTAGTTTGCCTCTACTGGTACTTACTGGTTTAATACATTCACTCAGACTCAGGTAATAATGTATCAATTTACTTACAGTTGTTCATAGATAAAAACAAGCATATGGTGTATAAATGTTAACTTGTTACATCACTGAGGTTAACTTGTTAACTAGCTTTATTACTGACTAGTCACTTGCTTGACTGTATTACAGACTCTATTGGTAACACTAAAAGGACCTTGACTGGAAAAAGGCATGGAGGGAAAAACTGAAGCAGAGAGGGTGAGCTTACTGACACCCACCCCAATCTAGAAATATCCCTCATAACTAAAACTTCTCAAAGGCAATGGTTCCTCATGCTGGTGAGAAGTAACACGTGAGATGCCAGATCTATCCTAGACCATGTTGTTCAGCGTCTTTATGGAAGGCACAGATCAAATTTGTGAAGCTAACACTTCACAATCAGAATTCAAGCCAACCTTAACAGATTGGATGAAGGAGATAAAGCTAACAAAATGAGCTTTAAAAGAGGAAAATACAGTAGCTCTGCATTTAGCCAGGCAAAATCAGATGTACAAATATAAAATGGGTAACAACTGGATTGGCTGTAATGCCCATGAAAAAGATCTAGAGGTCTTAGTAGATCATAAGATAACTATGTCAACATGCAATGTTGTATCATGGGTGATGGTGGACAAATATAGTACCAAGAGGCATCAACAAAAAATACATGTCAAGATCAAGTGATGGAATACAGTATTTGGTTTTGGACACTAGCCAAGTGCAAGCTGTAACATATCTAAAAGAGGGTGACTTAAAACATTAAAAACGTAGAAACAAAGCCCTATGAAGAATGGCTAAAGGAGATGGGCTTGCTTAGCCTGAAGTAGTCATATGGTTAGTGATTTTCAAATATCTGAAGGGCTGTCAAATGGAAGTTGGAGCAAGCTCCTTTTCTATTGCCCCAAAGGATAAAACCTAAGGGATTCACAGTTGTGGAGATTTTTGCCTCAGCATTAGGAAAAACATTAATAGTGAGAACTGTTCAATAATAAAATGGACAGAGGGTGGTGGACTCTTAAATCATTAGAGGTTTTTAAAAGCAGAGGTGAGTCACTTGTCGGGGATGCTTTTGCTGTAGATTTCCTGCTTCCACATATTGGCCTCAGTCCCTTCCACCTCTTAAAATTAATTTGTGTCTCTGTTAATACTGTGTGAAAAAGCATTTTCATGGTGGTGCTGTGTATGTTTCCTTGGTACAGTATTTGAAAGAGCACGGGAGACGGCCATGGCCGCTTTTGGTGGGGGTGGTGATAGTCAACCAACTCAGAATAACACTCAAGACACTGCCTTGAAATTTGTATCTGTTAAGGTACTCAGGTGTCTGACTTTTTAAAGAATGCGTGTTTGTGTATGTGATCTATAGCTTTCCCTGCCCCCAAAGACACGTGGATAGAGGCAAGGGTCAAGAAAATAATTTGAATCTTTGCTTTTCTAGTTTTTGAATGAAACCAGATGTGCTTCCAGATAATACTTTTTCTGAACTTCTCTTCCACAAACCATAGGGAGATTAGGGGGACTATTGTAGTTCAGAATTACTAGAGGACTCTACTATGGGGAAGTTTGCTCTAAGCACAGGCTAACAAATTGAAGAAAAAGGGTTGTTTCTGACATGATAAATTTAAACGAGCCACCTGGATTGGAAGCACTCTCACAACTTTGGGATGGATGGAAGATGCCCCTGCTGAAGGGAAAATACCATACACTTGTCAAACTCTAGGAGGCACTACAACTGACATGAGTGCATATTTTCCAAGGCAAGAAAAAGAGGTTAATATGTGTTGTATTACAATTTTAGAATTGTTGACTTATAGTTGACTATTGCAGATTGAGAATTATCCTTATGTAAAATAATGGTATATTGGTTTGGATTTGTCTGAGAACAAATCTAAAAGCAAACACAAAAGCAAGAGGACAGAAAAAGAGTTTTACTTCTTACTTGAACAGGATGCCTGTGAAATCAATCTCAGATGCCAAGAGAATATTATACTGTACTGTTTATCTTAAAGTGATTTAGCAGAAACAGCTTTGGTTAAAAATTAATTATATTTATATACAACCAAGGTTCCTTCTAGGTCATTTCACAATGAAAACCACACAGGGGAATGTCTTGCGCGTACATGGGTAGAAAGTGTGAGGCAGTGTGCACATGTGAGGAAGACAGCCCTGCCCAGCAGAGCTGAAAATTATAGGGAACATTGTATACAATAATATTCTGCAACTATGTAGCTACTGTGCTTAAAATTGCACTTAATGCAGGCATAGCTGACTTTCAGCTGTTTGCAATGAAGAAATCAAACAAAGGCTATTGAAATAGCTCATGACAATGAATACTTCAAGTGTTTTTCCCCAGTTCAACCAAAAATGCATCTTTTAATGAATTCTCAAAATTATTCAACCTCTTAATGGCAAGCATCTTTAGTAGAGCACCCTCCTGTTGTTATGATCTCCTGTAAATGATATGCATAGCCAGGCACCAGCTTCTGTAAGCGTTCCTGGGAAATCTATTTTCCATGAGCTTTTGCCCCCAGTTCAGCAATATTCTTGAGCTTGCATGTGGCAACCATCTTCAGATCCTGCCAGGAATGTTCTATGGCAGGGCTGTCCAACTTTGAACAGGCCAAGGTCTACTTTTTCTGGCCCAAAGTGCCTGAAGGCTACTACACTAAAACCTCTACTTACAAATTTTATCCGTTCTAAATACATGCTCATAAGTAAAAAAAAAATTAAGTAAAGCAGCAGTTTCCCATAGAAATGCATCGAAAATTAATTAATCCGTTCTGGAGGGAACATAGTTCAATGCTTTCCTATGGGAAGGCTGACCATTCACATGCTTCCTTTGCACCCACTTAAGCTGGTGTGGGCGGGTGCAAGGGAGACGTGTGCATGCTTGCCCAGGCTGCTGGAAAGACTTTTCTTAAAAAGGTGCACTTACCCTCCCAACCTGCCTGGGGCCTGACTTGACTCTTCTCCCCCTCCGGCCTCCTTCTCTTTCCCCTCTTCCTTCCAGCCCCTTTGCTGCCACTGCTGCTGCCGCCCACAGCTCTCACTCACCTCTGCCATGTTTGCTACACAGCTGGGGTGGGCTGAGCCAGCAGTGTGGCAATCACATTGCCACGGCAGCACAAGAAGGAGGGAATGGCTCAGAAGGGGAGCAGGAGCAGCAGTGGTGGCGGGTCATGGTCTCTGTGAGGCAGCCATGGGGGTGGGAGGAGGGGGAGGAGCAGGAGGGAAGGGTTGGAGGAAGGAATTCTCCAGGAGAGAAGAGGGGAAACATCACCAGGCAAAGGAGGTGGACACACGTGCAACCCCGCCTCTTGCTTTCTCCTCCCCTCTGTGCTCCGCACTAGCGACTCTGCTAGTCATGAGATAGTGGCATGCTGATCATCTGGCCGGTAGGAAGAGCAGGGGACTGTGCCATGGCCCTTGAGCTGCCCCGCTCAGCTGAGTGGGCTAGCAGACCCAGAACTTTGCTGGAGCAGTGGTGGTCCTTGGGGTGGGGGAGGGAGAGGTGGAGAACTTATTCCCTCTTTTTTGTTGATGGCCAGCAGACTACTTTTCAACCCTCCGTGGCCTACTGGTAGCCCGCGGTCTACCTGTTGGACAGGCCTGTTCTATGGGATTCAAGTCAGGTGACTGTGATGGCCACTATAGAATTTTCCCGGGCTACTTTTTCAACCAAGCCTTGGGATCCTTGTTCTACTAGGTCTAATGATGCCCAAACTTCCTCACAGACATGGCATTTTGTCCTAGAAGTTCCTGAAACTTCAGTGAATCCATCTTGCCTTCACACACTGCAGGTTTCCAGTCACAGAGGATGCCAAGCAGCTCCAGAGTATCACCAAGCCACCACTATGCATAACATTAGGCAGAGCGTTCTTTCCAGCTTATGCCTCATTCTTCTTGCTCCAGGCCTATCACTGATCCATTAGGCCAAAAAGCTCTCATTTTATTTCATTGCTCCACAGAGCACAATACCAAAACCTGTGGGTTATTTATATGTTGATAGTAGAGCCAACTTTTCTTGTGCTTTAGGTCAGTACTGGTGTTAAGTGTTGCAGTTCTGGCATGGATGCATTTTGTTTAATACATGCTTGACTGTGAAAACAAACCTCATTGCTTGTTGCCACTAAGTCCTGCTGCAGGTCTTTTGCAGTCACTTGAGTTTTTCTGAAGCTGCCTTCTCAGAAATTTGGTTTTAGCCACTCATAGCTTCCTTTTTCTGCCCTGGCCACATAGCGTAACCAGTCCCTTTAATTTCACATCTGTAAACTACGCTTCTGATGGCATCTTCTAGAAACATTCAGTGCCTATCTTTTTGTACCCTGTTCCTTATTTCTGAAGAGTGATGATCACTTCTCTTAACATTCTGGACCATTCTTTTGACTTAGCCACTCAACAACCCCCTAAGTCAGTTCAGGTATTTCATGCCTTCTAGTTCAAGCATATCTGTATTTTTCTGTGTATGCAACACAGTTCTTTTTCTAAAACTACAAATTAAAGGGCATCATATACATGGAAGTTAGCCTTTGCCGAGGGGTGGTAGTGGGTTGGAGGAGAACCCAAACTAACCTTACTGCTTCCTTTCAGTGTCCTGAAGACCACTCTCTGCTTTGTTTTTGCAAGGACCGGAGCCGCCTTTTCAGCATGGAAAGGCTTCAGGGTGGAGCAACCCACCAAGAAATGCCTTTTAACACTAGAAAGGTCTGATCCTGCAAAAACAAAGCAGATAGGAGAGCAATCAAGCACTTCTGGAGAGTAAGTGAAACAGCGAGGTCAGTTTGGATTCTCCTCCACCTCGCCCCCTACTACATTTACCACACCCCGTTTACTTTTCTTTCTGTGAGAGCTTAATTGCCCTCCTCTCTGCTTTGTTGTTGCAGGAACCTTCTTATTGGTGTGAAAAGGCATTTCCTAATGGGTTGCTCCACCCCAAGTCTTTCTGCACTGAAAAGGGTCTGTTCTTGCAAGAACAAAGCAGGGAGTCTTCAAAACGTGGAAAGGAAAGGAAACGGGTGGGGTAGGGGAGAACTCAAGGAGGATTTCTTAATTTTCTTAATTTTGGGTTTTAAAAGCAGGGGGTGCCTAATATATGGCGGTGTCTTATCCTGAATGTCTCAATTTTGACAAGAAACCCAATCTGCAGTGGGAGTAAAATGATTTTGATTACAATTGGGTATATGCTCCAGTTTACAAGCTGATTTCATTCCAAAAGTCAGTGAGCTCTTTGCATTGATTAAAAATAGTACAAACATAACTGATTTACAGGATTAGTTTTTCTAATTAAAGTTAATCTTGAGTCATCCTGACATTTGGTCTGGTTCTGCCAGTTCCAAAGAACAGAAGGGGCTACGGGAAAATTTCCTAGTCCTAATTAATGCTTGAAGTTACCATAATTTTTTTTTTAAATCTAGGTGAGAATAACTTACATGTTCATTCACTGCAAGAAGTTAGAAAGCAAACTTTTATTGAAGCATTATGATTTCTGGTACAGGTATATTTTTGTACATTTTAATGATCCATGTTGTAACACCGCAGAAAGAAGTTTTAAACACCAAACATCATCCCCTCCTTTGTTCACCCTAGTGTTCATAAATACCATTCAACCATTTTCTTTCTATTTGAGGCTTACTTCTACCTGAATCTGCATTTTCTACTAGTCAAAGGGATCTTCAGTCAGCAGACCTCAAATCAACAGGAAATGCCCTTCCCTTGGGCACTCTTCAAGAACAAAAAGCATTTGAAAAATTGGTCCTTTAAACTCTAAAGCACCTCAAACTGTTAGGTGCTACTCAGAAGGAAAACTGATAATTTTGGTAGAAAAATTTATTTAAAAATTTAAAAAGTGAAGGTGTTCCAACTGCTTGATTTCTAACCAAGCAATTTAATAGCTTTAGAAACACTAAAAAAGCATTTCATTTATAAATACAGGAGGAACAAAATATTGTCATATTCAGAGAACCAAAAACATATCAAGGACTAGAGTATCACATCTGTAACAGACTTGCTGGTCACATCAGCCGAAATCCCACAGTATTTCAAATGACATTTGAACATACGGTATTTTAGAAGCTTGTCTTGTAACACCTACAAAATAATTTTCATGCCTATACTATTATGTTCTACAGCAGAGCCAGAATCCTACTAGTGTAATTTATGAACCCCAGTATAATTTATTCCAGAAATGATTCCAGATCTAGTGATAAAATTAACAAGATACTGGGGTCTGTTTTGGTCATGTGCCCAGTTACAGGCCCAACTGCACAGCCTAGATTCATTCTATCACATTAGCAATTAGCTGCAGCAAAATATGCAGTTGTTGAGCATGCACCAGTAGGATTGTGGCTACGGTGTTGTTCTTCACTGTGTCTAGGTTTCCCCTATTTTCCTTGCAACAGCCTAACCACTCAGTGCCTTCCACACATCATGTAAAAAGGAACCACAATCAGGAAGAATCACATATGAAATTATGACTTTAATTCAGCTTAAATATCACATGCACAGTGATGTCAGTGTGGAAGGGCCTGAGTGAATTAATATGAAGTAGCACTTAAGCCAGCGTGTTTCACAGTTAAAAATTGCAACCAAACTGTGCAGTAGTTGAGTCACACTTGCCAAAGCCCTAGAACCAACTCTGCTGATAATGTCACCGGTGTTTTAATATTCCCTAGTATTGCAACAGCTTCCACCATTTGCCTTTAAACTAAAAACTAACATGAAACAGGAATAGTTTTGGCCTAAGCTTAGACTATAAAAATAACTTGTGACAAACAAGCAAATTAAGTTTCCAAATGTGAAAAATTAATTTACGAACCCCAGTCATTTATTATGGAAATGATTACAGATCTAGTGATAAAACTGACAACCCTCAAATTTGTAAAAAAATAAATAAAAATGAAGTAGCCCACCAGTCTCAATATTTCTAATCTCTAAGTAGTTTGAATCTGCCATTTAGGAATTACAGTGTCAATTAAGCAAGTGCAATCACTCAAATTCAAGAACTGTTTTAAAATTTAAGTTACTGCATACATATGAAAAAGTTAGGCAACAATCAACTGTTTTACATAAGATCCAAAGAAAATTTTAATGAGGACGAAATCCTTGTCTGTGGGGAATTTTTGGTGACACCTGGAGAAAAACTATACTGCATGTAATCCTATTTGAATTGTTTTTACAAATGTTGTAGAGTCTCATACAGTAAAATTTTTCTACATGCATTTCAATTTCACAGCAAAAGTGAAATAGAATACCTAAACACAGAAGAGAGCGTTCATGCAATATATCTAAATTTTTGATATAATAATGCATACAATTGAAAATTATACTATGATTACATCTAGGGCTTTCGGTAACTACGAGGTGGATATGAAAAATATGGCCCCTTGTATCATTAACTAGAAAGCAACCACCACCTCTTCTATTGGGTATCTTTTTGCGCCTTTTCTTCATCCTTCTTAATCAACTCTGCTGTTTATTCTTGGCGAAACTGGTAAAAACGAAGTTGTAATCATTAAATTGAGCAATCTGGCGATCTAGACGCTTAAAACCTTCAATCTTCTGGGCTGAAGAAAATACTGTGCGACACTTTGAGCTCTGAAAGAAAGAAGAGGCCCCTCATCAGAATAAGAATGGAACAATAGTATAACCAGAATTTCAAAGTTTCATGTGGTGCCTTCAAAATTGTTATGGCATGAATTTTAACTGTAATATCACAGCTGTTTTTGAGTTGTTGAAGTGTTAAAGTTACCAAATGTGTAATTATGAATATACCCTTTATAACCATTTGGCCTTATAGTCAAACAATTGCAGAAATAAACACAAACGAAACGCACACAAAAGATCAAAGAACTCTACCTTATATGCCTGCAAATTATTAAATTTGGGTTCCCTCCCCCACATTATTGTAATACTTGAAGCACTCCTCTTCTGAAAATCTGAAAGTACGGTATAATTAGGATCATAGTTGTACTTAAGACACTTTGGCCCTATTTTTATACATGGTAAACTACAAATGCTGAGAATTCTGGCTTCCAGTTGACAATATCTTGCTGTCGATGGGAACAAGACAAGTTCCAATACTAGTTCTATTTAGTTTTGCATCCAAACTGGGATTCCTGGCTTGTCAATGTCATGCACGCCAGGAAAGAAAAGACAAATATGAATTCCGGATTCTAATTGCAGCTTATTAGGAAGTGGAAATGTGAGAAACATTAAGCTCATACCTGCTCTAACTCACCACCTTTATAGACCAAGCTCAAAAGAAGGAGCACAACAACTAACTACAACCATCTCCTCCTCCTCCTTTTTAATCCCATTGAAGCAAATATTTCTCAGGCACAGGAGCAATGTGATGTTGCTTCCGTCAACCATTCCTATGATCCCTCACTTGTCCATAGATGGCAAGATGGAGATGCAGGGTGAAGAATTGTTTAAACAATGGGTTGTATTCTCAAGGGTGGTTAAAACAGATGAAGGAGGGCTGCTAAATACCATGGCTTGCTCATATGATTGCTGATCCTGCCTCTTCAATTCTCTTGACTTAATTGTAAAGGACAGATATAATTTACAAGCAGTGAAGTTACAATCTGATTGATAGTGTGACCAGGATATGACTAGGTGGCCCCCTCAAGAATGACTCGAAGGGGGAGAATACAAGTGTACAATCCTGTATCTTAAAGATTTACTTTTCATGAATATTTTAATAAAGTGGGTTCTGGGCACACGAAATTATACTGCAAAAGTCTATTATGGGGAAACCCAACTAGCTGAAGTCTTCTATCAGCTAAATAGGAAAAGAAGAAATTCCCTACAGTACCAATTGCACATACCATCACTCCCCTTATAGGCTCAACAGACTAAAGCAGGGATAGCGAACCTTTTAGAGACAGAGTGCCCAAACTGTGATTCAAAACTCAATAATTTTTGGCAAAGTGCCAGTATGGCCACTTAACCTGAATACAGGTGGCTGTGAAGGGGCGATGTTGGGTGCCCACTGAAGGGGCTCCTAGTGCCACCTTTGGCACCCGTGCCATAGGTTCGCCAACACTGGACTGAAGTATTTCATGCAGAGTTATGGAGGAAAGAGAAACTCCCTCTCTACTGAACTGAAGGAAGTCTTCTACTGATTAGCAACATGGGAATTCCACCAATGTGCTTAACAGGATAAATCTTACTAGCCATTCTACATACTGTACTAGAATCACAGTCTTTATTACAGTACTTCTAGATAGCAAAATCATTTTGTAGTTAAAAAACTATTACCCATAATTTTTATATACAGTGGTACCTCGGATAATGACGGTAATTCATTCTCCAAGGTTACTCGTTATCCGAAGAAATCATTATCCGAAGCATGGTTTCCCATTGAAATGAATGGGAAACCATTTTACTCCATTCCAGAGGTCCGGAAAAAAGGCCTTTTTTCCCTGAGACCTCTTTCAAAGTGCACTCCTCCCCCTCCTCGCCCACCCCCTCCTCCCCAGGGCCCCCACCTCTCCTCCTTTGCCACCGCTGCTCCTGGGCACCCGGGCGGCAAGCACACCCAACTGAAGCTGCGCACCTCTGGCGCTTCCTCTGCCCACTTCCACCTCTCTTCCTTTGCCAGTGCCGCTGGCGCCAAGCACCCGGGAGGTGGGTGAGCTGGGAGAAGCCGCCTCTCTTCCGAAGCCAGCGTCTATTCTGAAGTCGGCGCCGCTGGCACTGAAGAGCCGGGGGAAGCCCCGTGCCACTTGTGCGGCCTTCCCCCCCACTCCCTTCCCTCCCGGCCCTGACCTCCCAGCCTCGCTGCTGCTCTTCAACTGGGCACACGTGGGACAGTCATTATCCGAGGTATTACTGTATTACGGTACTTATGTAGGTGAGGACATTTTGAAACAAATCAATCATGTGCAGTCAATAAAAATCATTAGAAACTTTCCTGTTTAAAAAAGCAACACAAATGTTTTACCTGATTAACAAAGAGTGTTGTCACGAATTTTCCTGGCTTAAAAATATCTATGACCTTTCTAATTAGGTCATCATAGGACGTCTGGCTTATGTTTGTTTCAAAACTAACGTATGAGAACTCTGGTTCTGGTGTGATGTGAATAGTCCAATAAGTTCCCTAGGAAAAAGTAAGGCACTAGGTTAGTCACTTCAACACTGTAACAGTTTACATGTGAATGTTCCTTTCAAAAGAACTCAGATATGATACTTACATCTGTTTTCATCCCATTCATTGAATATCCACAAGGATTGAACAATGTAGCATCAATGACAGAACCTGGTATCAGGTCACGAATTCCACTCATCTAAAAAGTTAAAAAACATGTATTTCTGTTTTCAGGTGCGGCTGTTACCTTTCATTCAAGCTACTGTACCCTCTTCTCTTTCACACTCCACTCAAGGATAACTGAACTCTAGCTATTAGTTGTGCACTGCTTTTATCTGGCAAAATGACCTGTGCTTGAAACAATTATTCCTCGTCTGTGTTCTATGTAAGGCTAATCAAGATGTACTTGAATAAAAAAGTGTTCTTGATGGGGGAAGGGCATAATAGTGCATGTTTTGTTCCTGACTAGCAATCCTAAAGCCAAAATGTTTGTCCAAAATGACAAATGTATGTTTTATTAGATTAACACAACCTAAAGGTAAAACATCAGCCGTTCAGGACTTGGATCCTGGATGAACATGTAGACGTTGCCTATACTGTATTATGAAGACCTGGTTGGAGAAAGCTGAAGGGACAAAGTATTGATCAGCTTTGCCTATTCAGGCCACAGCAGGCAAGACCTGGGGAGCAGGGTGATGGGGTAGATGTAGTCTATCATCATTCTATCTTCTCACAAGGTACTCTGTCCCATAGTCTGCTCGGTTTGAGTGTGTATACCTAAAAGTGGCTGCCTGGGACAGAATAGTGTTTTTATTGGTGTACCACCCTCCCTACTCAAGAGTCTCACTTCCTGATACCTCTGGTATAAGATGTAATGCTAGAGTACTCTAGGCTTATAGTACAGCAGGACTTCAATATCCATGCCAAGGTTACTAAGGGAACAGCTTAGGACTTAGTGTCCTCTAAGACAAGCATGGTTTATGTCCCAAAGGGTATCTGGGCCCCCCACACTGCAGGGCACATTCTGGACCTAATTTTCTGTACTGTGCGGGATAACGAGCTGAGTGTAGAGATTGTCATGGACAGATCATTTATCTGGTATGAAATTGCAAAACTTACACGAGTGACATCATTTGCAGTAACACCATCTTTCATGTAGAACTGGTCCATAACTACTGGATCAAGCTCGCTCATCAGAATTTCCAGTGTTTGATCTGGTTGACTGATTACTCGACTCTCTGGAAAATCTAGAGTGTACAAGTACCTGTTCAAAAGAAATGCCAGAAAATATAGAATGCTGTATCAAATAATTTACTGTAAGATTTTGCTTGGGTGCTCCAGGGTCTGGTGCCATTCAATATCTCTATTATTGACTTGGATGAAGGAATAGAGAGTAGGCTGATTAAATTTGCAGATGATACCAAATTGGGAGGGGTGGCTAATTCTCTAGAGGAATGATAAAATCCAAAACAACCTTGACAGATTACAATGCTGGGCCAAAGCTAACAGAATGGGTTTCAGCAGAGAAATGTAGGGTGCTGCATCTAGGTAAAAAGAATGGATTCCACAGATACAGGATGGGAGACACCTGGCTGGATATTAGTACATGTGAAACGGATCTGTGAGTCTGGGTGGACCACAAACTGAACATGTCAGCAGTGTAACAAAGCAGCCAAGAAAGTCAATGCAATTTTTGATTGCATCAACAGAAGCAGAGTTTATAGAGCAAGAGATGTGATAGTAACACTCTATTCTGCTCTGGTCAGACCCTACCTGAATACTGTGTCCAGTTCTGCACACTTCAATTTAAAAAGGATGTTGACAACCTCAAACGGGTTCAGAGGAGGGTGACCAGGATGGTTAAAGTTCTGGAAGAAATGTCTTATGAGGAGCGGCTTAGGGATTTGTGAATGTTTAGCCTTACAAAAAGAAGGTTGAGAGGGGATATGATAGCTATTTTTAAATATTTAAAAGGATGTTATATGGAAGAGGAAACTGGTTGGTTTTCCATGGCTTCAGAGACTAGGACTCGGGGCAATGGTTTCAAACTACAAGAAAGGAGATTCAACTTGAACATTAGGAAGAACTTCCTGACGGTTAGAGCTGTCCGGCAGTGGAATATGCTGCTACAGAGGGTGATGGAGTCTCATTATTTGGAGGTTTTTAAGCAGAGGTTGGATGGACATCTGCCAGTAGTACTGTGATGGGGGTTCCTGCAGAGCAGGGGGTTGCACTGGGTGGTCCTTGAGGTCTCTTCCAACTCTATCATTCTATGATTCTATAAAGTGAACCTACCAGCAGTCAGAATTCATACGGCCCATGCAATAAGCTGCTCCATCTATGAAAAGACAAATTAAACCAATAATAGACATTAGAAAGGAAACTATGATATTTTCTGTTTCAAGCTTACAACTAGAACTGCTGAGCAAATTCCACTTCCTATTCTCGGTTTCCACTCAGTACACAATATCCAATCAAATAACAGATAGAGGACCCATACTACAGCTATTCATAGTAGTAAGTGCTTCCAATGAAACATTACATATATTTTGATACTTTTCATTGTCTCCCTATTTCAGTACCCACAGCTCTGACTGTTAACTTATAGCCATGTAGTGGACCCTCATATAACAAGTGGTTTAACAGAAAATCCACTTAAAGGAAAACATTTCTGGAGGGGGGAATCACTTAACAGAATCGCCTATGGGGCAAATCTGTACAGCAGAAAAACGGCCGCAATTAGGGATTAATCCATTTTCAATGCATTCCTATAGGAAATTTGTACAAAGGGGAATTTGCTTAACAGAATTTCATTTAGAACGAATTAATTCCTTTATACAAGTTACCACTGTACTGTATTGCAAAATACTCTTGAAGTAACTGGGATCATACAGCCAGGCCTGCTAATATAGGTATCCAAACAAATCATAATCAAAATGTAATTAAATTTAAACTAAGCTAAACTAAACAAAATTTTTAAAAGCAGATTTAACATAGTACTCTGTAGATTCAATTGAACATTGCTTCACAAAAGATGAAGCCCTAAATATCTGATTTGCTTACTTCTCATGAACAGAGTCCTTCCAATAACAGAAGGCAGATTCTCAACCTTAGCTACTATTCAAAATATCTGTACTATGTGTGTTAGTATATAAGCATGCTAGACTTGTTTCAGCTAGGTATAAGAACATTACATAAAATTTACAAGTGACATCTCAATTTCTATTGAACTCTTATGTATCCTTTAGTGCTCCTTCTTTTTGGATAACAGTAATGAAAAAGTTAAATAGTTTGTATTTACAAGCACTATAGTGGAAAAGAAATATATTTACTTACTTGGAAATATTTCATTAAGGAACTCTACTTCTTCCTGGAAATTCCTGTGTGGGTACTCCTGGTGAGAAGGCTTCATGAAATTCTTACGTGAATAGAAGAAGCTCTGGGGAACATAAAGAGGTTGAAAGAACATAAGCAGGTTTTCTATAGTTTCTTTAGAGTTAAACGGGCTATTCAGAAGATCAGAACTGTGGTGCTTTAAAATTTTATTACCCATTAGCCAAGACAATTCATTTAACATGCACTATTATGGCTTAATGTGAGTTAATTCCACCATCCCCAAATCCCATCTTAATCAGTACAGAGTTGTGGAATGTGAATTGTTAACCATCAAGTCACATCCAACCTATGCAGCTCTAATAAGATTTTCAAGGTATGTAAGGTTTACCAGTGACAAACATCCATCCCCCCAATAAATTTATATGGCTATGTAAATATTTGAAACCAAATCTTTTGATTCCTAATCTGCCATTCTATCATTATACTGCACTGGATCTCATGAAGATGTAGTTGTTTAATAGCGTGCTTGCATGCGAACATTAAAAACATCTATATTCCATAGAACACTATTAATAAGATTCCCAATCTTATTAAAGGGCTGTATAAAAGAAACAAGTCTATTGGGGAACATACGGAAAGGAACTGTGAGAGCTCCTAGATTCTCTCTTTCTTTACATTTTGCCATTACACTGAGAGGTCTGTTAAGCAGTGAGAATTATTGTTTGATGGCTTGCTTAACAGTTATCTTTCCTAGCAAGTCCCCAAAGGCAGCAGCAGGGGTTGTCCCCTACTTAGCAATATTAAATCAGCCTAAGGTAGCTGCATTATCTATGTTCATTTTGCTCAGCTTTGTTGTAATCATAACTTGTCCATGAAGTGAGGAAGTAAAATCTTTCCTTTCCTTACAGAAGGGTGTACCAGTGATGGCTGTCTTAAGGAATAAGTTAAACAGCGTCCTGCCACCCATTAAAGCCAATATGGACATATATCCTCAGCAATAATTCAAAATCTTTCTGCTGTCTTCCTAAACAATAAAATTCTTACAAAACTGTGATTAGGTTTGGAGACAAATACTCAACATTTATAAGACAGGTCTATCATGTACATCCATGCTCTCTCTAAAACATGTTTAAGAGGCCTTTTCCAACTCCCTTATTCTATGAATCTATAAGTACTGAGGCCAGTGTTTTATGGCTTCATACTTTAATAAGATACTACTTTAATACAGATATTATATAGCTGAAATCCTTAACCAAATTTCCTTCAGGTAAGGCAAGTTGGTCACACACATTCAAAGCACTGTTTAAATGGTTTGCCCGACCTTCTCAAAACTACTTCAGTGTAGTTTGGGTAAAATTATTTTATAGAACTTCTTTCCATTCATGTATAGGAGCTGGGAACAAATGCTGCCTTCCCCACAATCTACATGTTACTGTAATAAGAAAAAATGTTTCCTTGATTCTGCTCAGGAGCAATATATGTCCAGCAACAGTGCTGTGGTAAAGTCCAATGTTTTATACTTGCTACATAAACAAAAATCCACAATCAGGCTTAAATCAACATGTTTTCTACTATGTCAGTGGTTCCCAACCTTGGTTAACCCAGGTATTCATGGAGTGCAGTTCTCGGAAGCCTCCATCACCAACTCTTCTGGCCATGTTTTCTGGGAGCTGTAGTCCAAGTACATCTGGGTTACCCAAGGCTGAATAACAATATACTGTACTAAAACTAAAGTTTAGCATAGCCCCTTACCAAATTGTGATATCTTACCTGAATTGAGTCAAACCCACAGTACTCTCTAGCAAGCTCCAACAGGGGAACCAGTGCCTGCAGTAAGAGGGTGGTACCACATGTCTTCAAAATGAAACGTCTCTTGGAGACAAACATGCTACTCTCACTGAAAAAGAAAATTACCTGTTACAATTTCATTCTTGAGCATTTAAGTAATACAAAATCTATTTGACAACAGTAGGGGTTTATTTCCAAATTCTCTCTTTCTGAATATCCCCTTAGTGTTCATACAGCAAAACAGATCATATATTTCTACACATATCATGCAAAAACAACATTTTAATTCATGAAAAGTTGTGCAAGCAATAGGTGACCAATTGTGCATTTTTCCAAAAAGGCACTAAAATGCTATCAACTACAAATGAATACAAAGTGATCATCTTCATATATTAAGCCACGTCTTCATACACCATGTATCCATTTGAGCAAGTTATGATCCATCATACTTAAAATGGTATGAAGTAGGGTAACTAAATAATTGTACATATTTAGAAATTTGACAAGAGTTTCTTAAGCACCATGATGCTGGAGCATGCTCCTTAACAATTTTGCATGTTACTCTATCTGGAGATGATAACTGTGAACCAGCAAATGAATTGCATCATTTGGTGCTTTTAGGAATAAGTGTGACTGTTGTGAAAAACTGAGTAATGTAGCTGCCTTTAAGGATAGAGCAAAGGAACGCATGCCTTCTTTCAGTGCCCTCCTCTTTTGCAAATATTGCAATAAGAAACTATAAACAAAAATTTAGTTTTATGTCAATATTTAAATCACGCTAAGGGCATACAATCATATTTTCTCCTAAGGATATAGCACTGGCTATGAGACAACACCTACTATCACAGTGTAAATGCACTTTGCAACTGAGGTTTCTATGAGATCACAAAGGTTTTTACTTGATTGTCAAGCCATGAAACCAATCTGTGAAATAACAGGGCAAAAGAGTCTTTAAATTTTCATTAAGCTGTACTTAAGTAGCAAATGAAATTTAGTATTTCTGTAAAACACTGTCTTTATCTTTTGTAAACATTTTCAAAACTTACCTGAGTACATAAGCTTCCTGCTTGTCAGTTTTTGTCACACTTATGATCAAACAATGCACATTCTCCAAAAGTTTGTCCCATTCAAACCTGTGTAAAGAAAACCAAGAATGAATTTTAGGTAGAATAAATCTGCTACTAAATATTATGTCACAGATGAAGTCACAAGTGAGTAGTACAGATAGGAAAAATCGAAACTATTTATGAAGTTTCTTTGAAAATTATTAAATAAAACTAGCAATCAGTTAATTAAAAATGGAAAGTAATGCAACATGTAGTAAAGCAAGACAGAAGTAACCACTTTCCTGTTTCATTTTACCACCTTAATATCTGAGCACTTCTAGCATCCATAATATTCAGCAGACATCTATGTGGGCTCTCTCCTTGAGAAAGGAGACTCAATTAATCTGCTCCCTTTCTTCCCTACATAAGGATACTGTACAAGGCATGGCCTTTGTCTCTGCTGTTGCAAGTTTCATTGGAATTTGATATTCCCCTGAAGTCTCAGTGCTTTCCTCTGACATCTGAGGGAGGATGAATGGATAGATATTCCAATAGAGGGCTAGGAAGAATTCCATTCTTAAATTTACAGAAAAAAGAAGTTAGGAGACACAGAAACAAGGCAGACACAGGAACTAGAACTGTGGGGTTACCCTTCCCACTCGAGGTGGAAGTAGTTCCTGAAACAGTATTGGTATTTAGATCTTGACTCCTGAGGTGAATGGCAAGAGCAACACATTATGAGGAGGCTGTTCTCCTTCTGTATGAAAATAACAGAAATGGAAAGGCCAGGCTCTGCACAGGAAACCTCTCAAAAACATGAGCCCAGTAATCTCATGTAGCTTCCAGAGAACTAAGTCCCACCAATCCATTTCCCATCAGACATTAATTTCTTTATTAAAAACCTTAGAATATTGACTGTGAGAATCCCAGCAGACCTCTGAGGACAATAGTCAATGAATTCCTAAAATCCCGTGCCTAGTGACAGAAGTCTGGACTTGCAGGTATACAGAAAATTATTTAAATTGTAACATGCTAACAGGAATACTCATTCAACATCAGTGTGGATTTAATTAAATTTTAAAAACTGATATTTATTGAAAGTATGATTTAGATAAATTGCATTTTAAAACATTGAAACATTAAACAATTAGTTTTTGTCCATCCTGTCCTACATGTTGCAAACAAGTCTCATGGTTTCCACAGAAATGCCACAAAGACCACTAGGCCTTAACATATGTACATACATTTGGAAGTTAACTCATGGCAACTGGACTTATTTTTCTTGAGAGAAATGTTTCTCTGCTCATCCAAACAGCTTCATCAGTCTGAATAAAGCTAGTTGCGAGTCCTCCATCTTATAATCCACTTTGACCTCTTGTCACCCTGGTCCAAAACAGGCTCATGAGATGAGCAATGGTCTGAATAGGCTTGTTAGGTAAACAATAGTATCCATAGCCTTAAGGTGAACAATGGCCTAAGGTGCTGAAACCCTTAAGTATGGATCATTACCTATGGCCTTGGTGTTGAATGCTTTTTGATTTGTCTGGGTATTGTTGAAAGCACATTCTGGTAAGTAGCAGATAGACTGTGCCCGAGCCCCCCACCTCTGTTGAGGGAGGGTTTTTCAATGCTCACATGAATGGCTTCAGTGACCCCTCTCTCAACCCACCTCTCTTCTCTGTCTAATATGTGTACGTCCTCATTCTTGAATGAGTGCCCTTTGTCCTTCAAGTGGAGGCGTACTGTTGATTCTGGTCTTGAGCTGTTGCCTACCCACACCGATCAGTACTTACTGTTTGACTCCCACCATCCATTACAACACAAATTAGGAGTCATCAGGACCCTAAATCACAGAGCAGAGAGCCTCCTCACCTCCACATAAGCCAAGAAGAAGGAAGACAGGCATCTGAAGACAGCACTTAAGACCTGTTGATATCCAAAGTGGGCCTTCAACAAGAAGCTTAAAAGGATTTTTGGCAAACACCATATCCATGTTTATTTCAAACCCACAAACACACTAAGGCAGAGACTTGTCCACCCAGAGGACCAGATACCAAAACAAAAAAGGAGCAATGTAATATAGCAAATGTGGTCTAATGCAGTGGAGTGTACAGACCTCTACACTGAAGAAACTAAACAGCCATTAAACAGAAGGATGGCATAATATAGGAGGGGTA
Source organism: Phrynocephalus versicolor (assembly GCA_023846285.1). Lineage (NCBI taxonomy): Eukaryota > Metazoa > Chordata > Lepidosauria > Squamata > Agamidae > Phrynocephalus > Phrynocephalus versicolor. The sequence goes on from JAHTLZ010000122.1 coordinate 3,013,739, forward strand.
ACAGCTCAGGACCAGAATGTCCATCCTGTTTTAAAATGGAGGACAAAGGGCGCTCATTCAAAGATGACAATGTACACGTGTTAGAGAAGTTAAGTGCTTTGAGAGAGGGGTCAGGGAAGCCATTCATGTGAGCATTGAAAACCCCTTTCTCAACAGAGGTGGGGGCCTCAGGCACAGTCTATCTGTCTACCTGCTACTTAACAGGCTGTACTTTCAACAATACACAGACAAATCAAAAAGCCTTCGCCACCAAAGCCATAGCTAACGACCCCATACTTTATGGGTTTCAGCACCTTAGGCCATTGTTCACCTTAAGGCTATGGATACTGTTGTCTACCTAAAAGTCTATTCAGGCCATTGTTCATCTTATGAGCCTGTTTCAGACCAAGGTGACAAGAGGTCAAAGTGGACTATAAGATGGAGGACTCACAAATAGTTTTATTCAGACTGATGAAGCTGTTTGGTTGAGCAGTGAAACATTTCTATCTCTCAAGAAAAAAATGTCTAGTTGTCATGACTCAACTTCCAAATAAAATCACCTGGATGACTGAGAATCTTCACAGACATATGTACATGCAGTTTATATTAAGTAAATCAGAGAAGCCTGTAGCAAAAGAGCTATAAGTTATGAGAAGTATGTCAGACTACATTCAGAGCAGCTGCTTTCTAATATCGTACCACCCCCATATCTGCTGATTCGCCATCTGTGGATTCAATCATCTGCAGTTGGTGATCAGTGGGCAGTGGGGGTGATGAGGTGTTGGGGGACAAAAGCAGTGCTGCGCTGCCTGGGTGACGAACTGGGTAGCGCTTTTGCCCCAAGCCCCCACCACTCCCTCTGGGCAGGTCGGCGGACTGGATAGCAGGAGTACCTTTGTGCTGACCGGCTGGCCTGAAGGTGCAGCAGGACTGGATAGGTTCGCGAAGTGCTGACGGAGGAGTTGCACTGCATAGCTTTCCCCTCCCGGCACTAACCCTCTCCCGCTAGAAAGATCAGTGAATGGGGCAGCAGGAGAGCCTATTGTGGGTGTTAGGGACCCAACCCAACCCGCGATAAATGAAAATCCGCAATATGCGGATGCAGGTCCGGTCGGCCCTGGGGCGTCTAGCTGGGGGCTCTTGTACTTACCGGAGGCCTCAGAAATGATTTTCGGTGATCCGGAAGTCACTTCTGTTTCACAGGGAGGCCCTTTTGGGGCCTCCAGAAGGCCTGGGAAGGCCTTTGCAGGCCCATTTGGGGCAGCACCAGGTTGGGGGTAAGTATGGGAGGCCTGAAACAGGCCTTTACCCCCTTAACCCAGGGGGCTTTTTTATATATACTGCGGTCCCCCGATATAGCAGGACCACAGTATATGAACCGCGAAAGGGCGGGGGACCACTGTATTAAATATTTTACTATCTTAAGATACCAGCTATTTACACAATTAAAAGGGCTATACTTAGTCTCAAATTCCCTTCCCATTCTAAAAATGTACAGCCAACAACCTAGATTAGTTCCTAAACCATGGTTCTTCTCGATTAACTCATTACTGTATTTTAATGTTTCCAGATTTCCATGATTTGACAATGCTTTATTTCTCCTCTATATATTCTAATCCTATTAGTCAATTTCTCCATCAAAACTGTTTGCCATATCCTACACATTCATGTTTGTAATGGAAGACTGTGAATGTTTCTCCAGTCTCACACCTTGCTGTCCCTAAAAGATTCAGCATTAGCTATTTATTGGTCAGCTTCTCATTTCCCCCGTAAATACTGAGAAAAATATAAATATGATTTTAGATCCCAATTATAATTTATTTTTTAGTAATTACACTAATCATTAGGAACCAGGCCCTTGTTTAAGAAAAAGACGTGGCCCAACAAAGCAGATCTCTAACATCAATGATTTGAAGAAAATCTAATTAAACCCAATTGCAAGGCAAACACCTCATCAGAATATATCTATGTCCCAATAGTTCTTTCCAACGCTTTCAACTGACAGAGATTTCTGATGCTCATTTACTGGCAAGCAAAATAATACTTTATCTGCCCAATTTGATGGGTAAGACACACAATATACTTAGACACTTTCATAGCTCCATGTAGCATTTAATGCGGAGCTACTACTAGTCAGAATACCCACTCTGTCAGTCATAGCTTAAAGCCCATCAAAGGAAGGAGGAATGTAGGCAATGCTGGAAGAAAATATACAGATCTTCTAAATGTCTTCCAGTTTTACAAAAAGCAAGATAATGGGTAATCTTCAGGCTTACTGCGGGATAAGGAAATGGTGCAACATAATTCTGCTGTAGCAAAGACCACAAGGTGCATTGCTCAGGCTTGTCAGTTTCCTTCCTTCATGATACAAGCTTCCCTTACCCCCAGCCCCTTTGTGCAATGGTAAATCAATAGGCAGTGCCAGACACACATCTAAACCATTTTTATTAGAAGGGAATTGTCATTCTCAGGAACCTACACATTTTGGATGATCTGGAGGAGCATTTTTCAGTCAATAATTTTTTCTATCCTAAAGAAATAATTATGGCAGAAATTCTGTCTGCAGTATTACAATGATATCCAAAGTATTGATTTCCCTTAGCACTGGGTCTTACAGTTCTCTGCGTTTTAACATGTCCTGGTTTTAGCTTGTATTTTAACATTTTGTATTACAAATTGGTTTTATTTGTTTGTTTTTACCAATTTTGCTTCTGTGCCCCTAAATTGGGTTGAATATCCTGGTTTTAGCTTGTATTTTAACATTTTGTATTATAAATTGGTTTTATTTATTTGCTTTTACCAATTTTCCTTTTGTGCTCTTAAATCGGGTCTATGACCGCATAATAAAGAACGAACGAATGATATCCAAAGTAATTTGTGTATCCTTTACACTTAGCATAGATATAGGAACAACCCCCCCCAACCCAATCAAACTCTGGGATTTCATCCCTGTGTTACTAAAAACATTAAAACAGTACAATGTCCTGCTACATTCTGTGCCTCAGTATGCCACATCACAGTCATGCCAACATTTCTCTAGGTTCCAGACAGGTGAACTACTTTGCATCAACAAGCAGTGGTTAAGTACCTGTCTTTCAGCTTTAAATATTCTCTTTCACCTCTTGTCCACCTGCCATAACAGCATCAAGGCTTCCACCTTTAAAAAAGCATGAGCAGAAAAGTTGCCAAAATAGACCTCAATCAAGCCCTTATTTGTCTTGCATTTTGAATTCTGCTTCTCTATTTGCATATTACCATACTGGAACTCTGCCAAAAACAGGAAAGCTAGACTATCAATGTGCCAGTTTCCCACGCAGTGGCCTTAATTCACAGTCCTCACCAGGTCTTTTCTGGATTTGTAGCTTTATCAACTGGCTGGATAGCTCTGTGAGTTAGGTATCTGGCTGTAAAGGGAATACAATTCATCATTGTGACTTTCAGAAGAATCAGCCTTGTACAATCTGAGCTCTATCCTACCTCCAGTAGAAAGAAGTTATAAAGCATTTATAAATACAGTACTCAATACAGAGAAAAATCTGGAAAAAATGCCATGTCAGAACTGACTAATTGGTATACTACAGTATTATCATTTTATTACTATCTCTACCAAACCAGAGCCAATAATATAACAGATTCAACTGCTAAAATGCTGAAAGTCCAGAGCTTGAAAAGTAATGCATAACAACAGTTAAGTAATGATGTTGCCTTCAACACACTGCTTTTAGTGAGCAATAACAGTGCAATGACAATCTTTTTATAGGTTTTAACTACACTGCAGTTTTGGGTGCATGAAAGTCATGTTTACATTTTAGTTCCCAAATACTGTACTGTATTATTTTCCACACATCACTTTTCACTTTGGGGGGATTTTAAATAAATTTAAATACATTTAAAAGTAATGCATGACTAATAATGTGTTACTTCAAAGCTATCCTCCCTATTACTGTACAGCAAAAGTCATATAAGCAATGACTACTTCACCTTCCCATTTTCACTAATCAAAGCAAGTTCCAAGATGGGCCAAAGGAATTGATACACAAAAGTACAGTGAACAAGATATGAATGTTACATTTTACTGCTGGCTACACTGGGAAGGCCACCAAGTATTACATTTTACTGCTGGCTACACTGGGAAGGCCACCAAGTATTTTTTCCAGAAGTTCTATTACTTCAGCATAGTTATTTGATCTACGGTGCTCTTCTTACAACAGTGGTTCCCAACCTGGGGATGAGGACCCCTTTGGGGGTTGAATGACCATTCACAGGGGTCACCATAACCCAATGAAGAAAAAGGCACGCTTGGATCTGGAGGAGGAGGGGGAGGAAGGAGAGAGAAAGAGTGAGTTACAGCTTGATAGGTTGGAGGGGATGTCAATCAATGGCACCAGAGGCTGCGATTGGCTGAGGATGCCTTTATATATTCTCTATGGCACCTGTGGCAATGGCCTGCCGAAGAGGGCTTGTGGCTTCTTCCAAGCAGGGCAAGGGGTCACCACAACAGGAGGAACTGTATTAAAGGGTCGCAGCATTAGGAAGGTGGGGAACCACTATCTTACAAGAACAGACTGGAAGTTTTTCTACTAAAGGAGGTAAGGTTTGTAAAAACAGGTAAAATCCTGTTTGCAAGTACAGTGGTACCTCGAATTACAAATTTAATCCATTCCAAATGCATGCTCTTAAGTCGAACTACTCTTAAGTTGGGGTACCTATCTAAAAATGTAAAAAAAATAAGTTAAAAAATAAAAATTGTAAGATGAGCAGATCATATCTAAAATTTGTAAGGCAGAAGTTAAAATGCCAACAGTTTTCCACTCTTAAGTCGAATTGCTCTTAAGTTGAACTGCCCTTAAGTCGGGGTACCACTATACCGGAATCTACTGTTGCTAAAAGAAAGCCTCATGGGTAGCCTGCACTAACAGTTATGAAAGGGATCGTCTGCAAGAATTGCAGTACAATATACTGCACTCTTAGAAACATGGCCAAACATGTTTCTGCATCTTATACAGTAATTTAGCACTCATGGATCAGGGGTCTGTCAGCTCAACTTAAGCTTTTGAAATTGTATTCTACAATTCCAAAACCTGCCAAGACCACTGAATCCTAGCTAGCTGCCAATTCCTTGCAAGCAACAGAAAAAGAATACAGAATACAGTGGCCTGCAACTCACAATAAAACCAATGTAATGATATGCAAAACACATACTGTACAACTAAAGAATTACAATAATTACAAGAGGTATATGGGCAAACAGGGCAAAACCAAGGTTTTAATGGTTCTGAATTTGAAATCACATAGAATGTCTAAGCACAGCAGATTGGATACATAAAGACTAGCAGTTTTAATGCTGGTGAAAACAGATTTTATCACTGGCTAGAAGCACCGCATGTAGGACGTTAATGGAAACCAGAAAAATCCTACTGACCAAAGGAGAACATAGTATATCTGCAGAGTAAAGATGCCTGACCCACAGCAAGAGCTTGAGAATTCATCCTCAATTTATAGATAAAATTAATTAAACCATCAAAGAATTTAATTTTTGGTTTAAATCAAATCTACCCTACCATTTGTCTCATCCGGTTCAATACTTAATGCTTGCAGCTAACTGTGGCCTTCTTTCTCCATATCATCACTGCTTATACATTGTTTGCAATGAAAGGGCCAACAATTGATTGGTCCTAGCCAGCACAGCCATTGGTAAGAGACTTAAGGATTTGAATGACTGATAATTGCCTCAGTTTCCCAGAGAACTTGTGATTTATTTAATCTCCCTCACTTCTCCTAGCATAGATCTAAAGCAGCTCAGGGTAGAACAAAAGCTAAAATTGAAACTGTTCCTTGCCATAACAGTCCAGTTCCAGCCAACCAATCACAATGCAATCTTATGCATATCTTAACAATTCCCACTGACCAAATGTTTGTTGTTTAGCCTCGTACTCTGCACTTGGAGTCTACGGACAAGTGAAAAAACTCTTCTATAAGTAGCACTGATTGGAATAGGCCTACTTTAACTGTCCCTTACTATGCTCAAGTCACCGAGTAGTCCCAGGGAGGCAAGTAAATCGATCACCCGCAATCGCGCCTTCTCTGTGGCTGGCCCCTCGATGTGGAACCACCTTCTGAGTGAGCTGCGCCTTGCACAGTCCCTGCCCACCTTCAAAAGAGCTCTTAAAACCTTGCTCTTTCAGGAGGCATTTGGCAACCATTAATCTTTTTTTTTCCTCCTCCCTTTTTCTTCCTCCCTTTTTCTGAGTTGCTGCCTTGCGCAAGACTCTGTATTCTTTTGCCCCGTTTTTTTTCCTTTTTTCTAAATTTTCTTTTTATTTGTATTTTTTGTAGTGATGATGTAATGGGATCATTCTTATCCCTTTTGTTAACCACCCGGAGTTCTCTCAGGAAGACGGGCTGTATCTATCTATCTATCTATCTATCTATCTATCTATCTATCTATCTATCTATCTATAGAATAAACACAACTTATGGAGGAGCTGACTCACCAAATCTGCATTGATTAAATGGCCTACTCCAGTGATGGTGAACCATTTAGAGACCGAGTGCCCAAATTGCGATTCAAAACCCACTAATTTTTCGCAAAGTGCAAATACAGCAATTTAACCTGAATACAGGTGGCTGTGAAGGGGCGATATCTGGTGCCCTAACATGGTTTATTACGCTAAGCAACAGGCTTTGTAGTGCTAAGATGGTTATGATAATGAATATGATTACTGTACTGGACATCAAGTACAAATGGGCTTACTCCCAGGTATGCTGGAATAAAACTGCTGCTTTAACAACATGATACATAGTTTCTCTTCATTCAGAACACTCCTATTGTCCACAGCATCATAAAATAAGTAGGATATATGGTTAGGATGTGCTCTGGACACTACAGGCTTACAGGATGGGCAGGCACTAAAGCAACTCGGTTCATGAACATCCTTTTCTTTGTTTAGTAGAGGGCTCATCAAGTTTAACCTTTCTTCATAATATCACTGCTTCTATTGTTTGCAAGTTCACTCAGCATTCTACTGACATTCTAACTGCATACATAACATGTTAATAGGATGTTTGTGGAACAATCTACATGGCAGGACAAATTCCAAATAATTATGTGTACTATCAACAACAGTCTTCCTCAATATGTCACACAGAAAAATCTACTGAAGTACTGTATATCTGGAAGTTGAGTCATGGCTACTGGACTTCTTTTTTGAGAGATAGAAAGTACACAGCAGTACACCTCCATTTGAAGGACAAAGGGCACTCTTTCAAAGATGAGGATGTACACATATTAGACAAAGAAGAGAGGTGGTTTGAAAGAGGAGTAAGGGAGGCCATTCATGTGAGCATTGAAAACCCCTCCTTCAACAGAGGTGGTGGGCTCCGGCAGGCTGTGCTTTCCAAAGTACCAATCAAAAAAGCTTTCACCACCAAGGCCATAACTAATGACCCATTCTTGATAGGTTTCAGCACCTTAGGCCATTGTTCACCTTAAGGCTAAGGATACTATTGTCTCCCTAACGAGCCTATTTAGGCCATTGTTCATCTTATGAGCCTAATTCAGGCCAGGGTGACAAGAGGTCAAAGGACTATAAGATGGAGGATTTGCACTAGCTGTATTCAGACCGATGAAGCTGTTTGGATGAACAGCGAAACGTTTCTCTCTCTCAAAAAGAAGTCCAGTAGCGATGACTCAACTTCCAGATAAACTCACCTGGATGAGTGAGAATCTTCACAAACATGAAGTACTGTATACTTTGCTTTCTTTAATAGTGAGTGATCCTCTTTAGCTCTTGTTCTCTTCCCATTTCCTTTAGTTCAAGCCAAAATGTACGACAAAGAAACCTTGGCAGTTCTTCATAATCTCTGTTATATACTGAAAAAAAATTAGATATTGCTCAAGGAGCTAGAGTCTCCCTATGCAACGTAGAGTAACTCTTCCTTCTGTGTTGGGAACCTTCCAGGAGTACTTCATGCTAAATTGATGCAAGCACTTGTCTGTGACACAAGTAGACAGAAACTAAGAAGCTGCCCTGCATGTGCACTTCTGCTTTATTCCACTATGGATCCAAACTGCATTACAGATGTTTATATCTCCAACGTGAAGATGTACAGTACTAACAGTTTTGCATATACTTTAAATGTGCATGAAAGTTACCGTGTAAAGTGTATTTGGCCAAATGATGTTAATAAAACCCTATTTCAGACTTTTGCATGAAATGTTAAAAAAATACCTCGAGTTACTATAGTGCCTGAATAGAGTATGCTCCTTTCCCATGTATGCCCACCAGCACTCACTGCATTTTTGCAGTCTGCATTTTATTAATTCTGAGAAACAATAAAAATGTAACATAAAGGTATATTATCACAATTTATTAGATCTCTAAGCAGTTAAAGGTTCATGATATTTTTAAAAGCGTGTTCCACCCTGAAGGATTGAAGCTTCACATTTCTCACACTGACACTATTCAATAACCCAAAATGAATATTACATCACGTTCATAAACAAATAAACTCCTCAGAAAACTTAACAAAAATAACCTCTTCACTCAGCAATTCTTCTGTCTCAATCAACCCTCCTCACTGATGCTCTGGCTCTTGCACACAGTGGTCCTTATTTCTAAATTCTACTGAAACCCACCTAGAGACAAAGGTTGCTGTGTGTTTTCCACAAAAACCAAGGAAAATGCAACCACGTGTACCTTGAAGCCTGCACAGAGCTCAGCCCTTCCCCCACCCTTCTTGTTGGATGAGCTGGCTTTTCCTCCACATTCCTGAAATGCCCACTGGATGACAGCCCCAGGCCCAGCCCTTAAAGAGACACTGCAACCTCATTGGCTTGTACTTGCTAATGGGGAAGGAGAGGCCACTTCATCTGGGGTTTGAGCCAGAAGCCTCACGTGTTTATCTCTGTTCCAGCCACATTTTTCAAAAGAGAGGAGGGGCCTCTCCCGACTCTGCACCAAGGCCTGAACTGGAGAAGCACCAAACAGCACCAATAAGGGTTCCTCCAACAGCGCCTACACCCGATCTCTCCTCACAGTAATTAACACGTGAGGCCCATAACACCTACCTCAGAAAACTTTAACACAACCCCATAATATAGCTTGTCCACAGCTAATCGCGCGAGATAGGCCCCGTCATGTCAGACGCGGCTGTGAAACTCGATTGCTCTTCCCCAAGAGACCAACTCAAGGCACAAACGCTGCAGCGCCTAGAGAAAAATTGGCCGAAGGTTATCAGGAATATAAAAGCCAAGCGGGAACTACGGCGCAAAACCAGAAAATGTACGCACGCGCACACACCGACACCCACACCGCCAGCGGCGGCCCGAAACCAACAGGGGAGCCGTCAGGAAAAAGCGTGTCCGTCGAGGTGCTCGTCACGTGCATACGGACTTCACACGGGCTTTATAATCACGCACTTCCTGACGGCGGAGCTGGGGCAATTCAACGGAAAAGCTTTTTATACGTGACGATGCCCCTACGGAAACTTTGCACAGGCCTCCCCCGCAATGGTGGTAGTTCGCCACCGTTTCGCGTCGTAGGCCCGCCAGGCCACCGCACCTCCTCGCCCGCCTTCCTACCGCCGGGGCCACCGATGCAACAGGAGCGCCCAATTCTCACGACTCATTAATACTCTTTAAAGGGAAAGGGGCGGGGGAGGGAGAAGGGGGAGAAGAGCGAGCTGCCAACGAGATTCTCTCTCTCGTCGCCTTTAGTTCGTCGCCAGGGACGCGCACCGGGAAGAGCCCCGCCGCGGAGGGAGCTCGGCTTCATTCAAAAGGGCTGGCGTGGAAGGAAGGTCACGTCCCGCCACAACAAGGTCACCGCCGAACCCCTCCGGCACCACCTCCAAATGCCGCCGCCGCCGCCTCCCCCCGCCCGCCCTCTCTCTCTCCGGGAGGTCTCCAACGCGCCACCAGGCCGAGGCCGCGTGCCTCGGGGGACGTTCGTAACCGTTAACGGCGGCGCTTCGTCCGCCTGCAAACCTGTCCCCCACCTCCTTCCAGAGCCGGGGAAAAAAAACCCAGCGGAAACTCCCTTTTGCCTCACTCCCAAGTCTCCGCCAACAAGGCGGGAGGGAGAGAAGGCGGCCAGAAATCCTTCCCTTTTCTGTTAGGGAAGCCCCACACGGTCCCTCAGTGAACATGCACCGCCGGCTGCTCTGAATGGAGGAGCCGCCATGCCCTTCCCCTTTACCGGCCATTTGCCTCCTACTTCCCGCCCAGCGGCGCCGGCGTCACGCCCGTCCTCCTGCCAGGGCATGTGCGCCACCAGCGGAGCATGTCTTTTTCCCCCTCCCAACCCTCCTCCTCCTCGCAGACCCACCCGCGTCCTCTCCGCGTCCACGCCAAAAAGATAAAATAAAAACCCCTTTTCCCTGGGCGGCTTCCCGCGACCCCTCCGTTTCCAAAGCACTAACCTGGGAATGGTGCGGAGGTCGCCGGACCCCTTGCTCTGGTGCGGCTCCTGCGGCGAGGGCTGTTGCCAGGCGAACCACACCTCCAGGAGCTTCTCGGTCCCCTCGAAGAAGTGTGCACCGTTCTCCTCCATCATGGTGAGACAACTCCGCAAAACCAACAACCACAGAAATTAAACGACAGACACCCTCGACCACACTGCTGCTGCTCCTGCCGCCGCCGCCGCCCTCCTCCTTCTCCTTCTCCTCACCTACAACGGCCACAACTGGTATTACTGTTGCTTCTGTCCGAGGCCGGGGCGCCTTCGCCGGATCTCAACCCGTCCCAAGCAGGTTTTACCTTTGACGAGGTGGCAATCTTATATTAATCTATCAGAGAAAGTACGTATATATACGTATGTATATATATATACACATATAACGAGCAGTTACAGAAGAGTCTTTTTGGGGGGTAGGGGAAGGAGGGAGATGGAAGGAAATTACTGCGAAGTAGGCAAGCGTGCAGGCGATGCGGTTCGGTTCCTTGTATTCCGTATGTTCCCCTGTTACAGAGAAAAGCGTAGAGCGAGCGCTAGCTAATGTCGCCGGCCATACTGTGCAAGCGGAGAGGAATGAACCACGCAGCAGCTTTTATAGCATACAGGTACTAGGAACTGCGCCCCTATTGGGTTTTTCTCTTCTTAGACCCGCCCATCTCCTTCACTGATAGGGCACTCGAGCCGTCTGACAGACACCACGGGCTTGCTCTGTGCCACTGACCGTTCCAGCTTGCGTGCCCTCCAGCGAGTTACATGGTACGCTGAGGCAACGTCCCCGCCTGGCACATAAGGGAGCACGAAACAATCAGGCTAACAAATACAGTACAAGAGTATGCAGTAGGGAGAGGAAAGCTGGGGCACGAGACACAGAAGGGATTCAGAGAACCTGCATACTGTCAACAGCCTAAATGTTAGAAAGTCTGCTTGCGGTATTCAAAGAGTATTGGAGTCACTTCCCGGGAGAAGACAACACAGTTGGCAAGAAAGGCTTCCTGGGACGTGTTCCCAAATGGAGGAAAACAAGGGAAATATAATACTGCAAATGTATGAGAGTGTGATTAAGATGGAAATATGATGTTTGTGATACATAGAAGGCAGGTGTGCAGCAATTTGCTTACCTGCATGAGTTTGTTCAAGTCAGCGGTCTATTTATTCATACCCTCAGGTCACACTCTCAAACTGTACCAAATAAACATAGTGGCTGAATAGTTTAAAAATAAGAAGTTATTTAGGTGCCCCTGTCTTGGTTATCCTTTCACAAGCAGCCTTTTTCTTAAGGCAGACTCTTCTTCAGTGACTGTCTAGGACACAATAAGATAGCTCATATTTTGTTGCTTCTAAATCTGTTTCTTGTACTGCTTTTATCTAATATTTTAATATGATGTTATTCTTTAATATATAAATAATTTACTATTTTTAGTTTTGAATATTTTGTACTTAATTATGTAAGCCACCATGTGACTGCTTTTATAGAGAACCGTAAAGTAATTTAAAAAAATATTTGCTCAGAGGTATTTTTCATTATGTTCCATTTTACTTGCTGTTATATATGAACTTTTAAGACTGCAGACTTTCGTTGGTACTTTTGAAAATATTTTATTTAAAATGACAACTCCATGTTCATCTCACAACTTCTGCCTAAGAGAGCACAGAACCTTGATATGTTTGTGTACATATCTAAAACTCTTCTAAAGATTCATAAAATAGAAGCAATTTTAAAATATAGAGTCATATTAGCCCATTCCAGCATGTAAGAAATTACAATCCATTTGACCATTTAAGACCTTTATTTATTTATTAGCTTTTATACATTGTAATCAATTTCTTTAGGCATGTAGAGAAATGACTAGGAACAAAAAAGCGAGGGAATCCAGCAGCACTACAATGAGTGGCTGCAGGATAATTCCAACATGATAATTATTCTCTTTGAGTACAGAATCCAAATAATTATCCTCAAAAAATCAACACAGTAAAATGGAGAAGTCCACAAAGCACTACGAATATGGCAGTCCTCCAAACAGAGCAGGAATCCTCCAAACAACTGTAGTGTCTGGAAGTAATATTTCACCAAATAAAATATGTTTCAGCCAAATGCTGTTAAAATGTGTAATCTCTACTACAAAAGCACAATTCTGACAGAAGATATGTGGCCTGTGCATATTAAATTAGACAAATACAGTATAAAGATTTATTATGCAGAACAAAAAACAAAATGCCTATTTGTTTTACTGGTTGGTAAAGAATTTTTTGCTGTAAACTGAATCTTCAGCATGGAAACATTATTGTATTCAACTGAAGTCTGGTTCATGGCTTGTTCTCAGGGTAGAATCTGAACTGGGCCTGCATATAGATGAGACATAATTCTAAAAGATCTGTGGAAATAAGATGAGCTATACTACCTTAGTAAGTGTGCTTAAATATACATTCTTACTACTATTTTCCACCCATCCAGATGAGGCAGTTTCTCTGCTGAACTTGTGTCTGGACCAGATAATGGACTGGATGAGGCTTAATAAATTGAAACTCAATCCAGACAAGATGGAAGTGCTGTTAAGTGAGTGCTTTGCCAGACAGGTTAGAGGGCCATCTCCCTGTGTTGGATGGGATTGTACTCCCCCTGAGTCTGTGAAGATTCTCAGTCATCCAGGTGAGTTTATCTGGAAGTTGAGTCATGGCTACTGGACTTTGGATGAGCAGCGAAATGTTTCTCTCTCTCAAAAAAGAAGTCCAGTAGCCATGACTCAACTTCCAGATACTCCCCCTGAGGGACAGGGTCCACAGCTTGGGGGTGCTCCTGGACCCCGGTGTAACTCAATGGGACTCGGTGGCCAGGGGTGCCTTTCTTCAGCTGCGGAAATAATACCAGCTATGCCCCTACCTGGACAAGTGGAGCCTCATGACAGTTACGCAGGCACTGGCAACATCCTGTATTTTTATCACATTTTATTTATTTTTACACTGAATTACATAAAACAAATATTTTGCTTGTTTCCTGTCGTGTTACTGCTTTAATCACAGTTTTTCCCAACATTTGAGCCCAATAAAATTCATGTCTCCCTTCCGAGCTTAAATGAGCATACTTTCATACTTAGTATCCTTATTATCTCATCCCTACTCTATCTTTACTTACATCTAATTTTAATACAAAGAATATAGCCTATCTAATCTCAACAATCTATTCAAACTCGCTGTTTAGCTCTTCAATACTAAACAATTTAGGGTAGATTAACTTTATATATTCTATATATCATCCACAGTATATTTACCCATTCTTCCAGAGAATGCCTAATTTCAACAATCATCACTAATTCAAGTTACTATTTTATGGGCTATTGTAAGAGAGCTACCTCCTGGTCTATATTTTCACTTTATGCATAGAAGTTCTTATCTGTACCTAAAAAGGTTCCCCCCGCACATGCGTGATAGTCATGTCCGGCCCTAGGGGCAGTGCTTATCTCCGTATTCAAGCCGAAGAGCTAGTTTTGTGCAAGTCCATGGCTACATGGCCGGCATGGCTGCAAGGAAACACTGTTTTACCTTCCCACTTTTTTTTACGGTGGTACCTATTTATCTACTTGCATTTACATGCTTTCTAACTACTAGGTTGGCAGGAGCTGGGGTAATCAGCGGGAGCTCACTCCACTGTGTGGCACCCGGGATTCAAACTGGTTCTTTAAATGCTAAAATCACCTCACCAGGGTGAGGGGCTGCTATTGTATGTTCTGCCTCTGTCAGTGCAGCATCTTTGTTTTGCTGTTATAAGACGAGAGTAGTGGCCAGAAAATAAAAAAAAATTCAAAACAATAACAAATGTTCTGGAGAGAGCAGAGCATAACTAGCCAAGCAAATTAAATATCCCCTTTAACCAGTTTGTATGGAATTGGCAAAAAGATATAATTAGATGAATTTCTCGGAATAAAGATGTTTATGTTTATTTATTATGTACTAAAGGTCCTTAACATTTTGTGTTGTATACTAATTTCTTCACTTACATGAGCAACACTTTATGTTCTAAGAAA
>JAHTLZ010000122.1:3032796-3085814 GCA_023846285.1 Phrynocephalus versicolor
ATAAAATAAAATAAAATAAAATAAAATAAAATAAAATAAAATAAAATAAAAAGGAGCGCCAACCCGGCCCCAGGGGTGGCTGGGGTGGCACTCTAAATAAAGAAAAAATAATTTAAAAAATCAGCACCCACCTGGCCCCAGGGGCCGTGCAGTCGGCACTTAAACAAACAAACAAACAAACAAACAAACAAACAAACAAACAAAAAAAGCCCCAACCCGGCCCCAGGAGACATGTGGTTGGCACTGTTAAAAAAAAAAGGAGCTCCGACCCAGCCCCATGGGTGGCCGGGTCAGTGGTGTAAAATAAAGGGGGGGAAACCAGCAGTTGGCACTTGAAGGGGGGAAAAAAACCAAGGCGCTGGCCAGCGCCTCAAAAAGCCCTTGCCACCGGGGCCAGGATCGCCCCTGCCCCTGCCGCTGCTACCCGGTAAGTCGACCTGAACCGGTTTGGATTGGTTCTGGTTTGTACAATTTTTTAAAAAAAGATTCATACGAACCCGAACCAAGGATGGGCCCGAAACTGACGAACCTGAACCATGGGTTTTCTGTTTTCTGTTTCGCATCTACCTCTACTCATGATTGGCAGTAATTCTAGCTCCTAGTGGTCACATGGAGTGTGGTTTACACTTAAGGCCTGATGTTGACTTGATCTTTGGTATACTGTTTTATCTATCCTCCTGATACAAACTATCTACATAACATCTTGTTTGTGTTTGTGACTTTTATCAAAAGTTTTATGTTTTTACAATGTTTATTCTGGTAATGTGATGTTTTGGTATTTCTTTTGATTTGATTAACAGCTGTAAATAAAGATTATTATTAAATAATAAATACTGTAAGTTAAATGGTGGCAGAAGAATTACACATGCACGCAACAGCTGCCAATCCTCTCTTCTTCTAGATAGCTTTTGATAGTGTTGGCCATGACATCCCTCAAGGTATGGTTCTGGAGAGTATTGTGTGCCTTTTCCATATGGTATCCTGCTAGTAAGTCACACCTTACTCTAAAGATCTGGCTGTGGTGAGCCTTTGCCCATGGGCAGACTGTTGTGGTTATGCAAGGAAAACTATCACAGTTACATTTGTGTGTAGCAGAGTATTTTTAAATATCTTTTCCAACAGGTGAAGGTAAATCTTTGTGTGATAGCTTAGGTTATCATTTCACAATTCATTTCAATCTGCAGAAAGGTTCCATTTTCCCTTCTGAGGGACCCTTCGGCAGGCCAGTGGCCAGGGTGTTGAACTTTTCCCAGCACCACCTTTTGAGTTCTCTGCTCCAGGAAGGACTGGAGCCATGACAGAAAAGTGTTTCCAATCCTATCACACAAAGATGGGCTAGAAGAATGCCATGGTCAATGGTATCAAAAGCCACAGAGAGGTCCAGCAGAACCTATTCCTCCTGTTCAGTTTGCAGCTTAGGTCTTCTACCAAACCAAATAAAATACTCTCTGTCCCATAAATAGGCCTTTTGATAAGCCTTTTGCACAAATGTGCAGCAAAATTGCAGTTTCTACCTTTTACTTTCACTGTATTCACAGATACAATTGAGCTTTGTATTTATACCTTTGGCGGAGAAGAATATTCAGCAGAAAGTGAAGAGGAGTGCTGCTTTTTGCTATTGTGGTATTATTTGTGTGTGGATGCATGAAGGATGGATTTGATTTAAATCACAATTTAAATTTGAAAAATTAGATTTTTTATTATCTAAAATAATTTTTTAAAAAAATTTGAATCATTATTTAATTTAATCCTTAATAATTTATTTTTTCATCCACCCTGAAAAAAAAGTTAGTTATTTGCATTCCTTTAAGGAAAGAAAGATTGTGTGGATGTAGGTTTGGGGTACCAACTGATTTTTCAGTTGGATCAACAGACTGCCTATTATTAAATTTCCCAGGAAATCAGGAATTCCACTGTTTTGACCCATATTTTATCATGAATTATCCGATAGCAATCATAGGGGTGAATAGCATCTGTATTACTGAAAGGTATTATATATTCATTTTCTCCGTTTTCTTCACATATCTGCCTTTCAGTTAGGAATAGACACTTCTTTCGATCTACTCCAGAAGATTTCTACTCTCTTGCTTCCCTATGAGCTCATTTCTTCTGCTGTTCATTTACTGAAGTGCTGGTGTATCTAAATATGATTGGTTCAGGAAAACTTGAAAAAAATAATGTCACCCTCTGGATAGTGGGTATCTTAATCTCCACTAATGCTACTATTCCATTGCTTTTTGGTCACTACCACTAAATTTGTTCTATTTAATAATTATTATGTGTCATTATGTTGGTTTGGATGTATCACTCAAAAATTGTGACAGTAGCTAAGAGTGTCTGTTGACTGGCTTGCACGTACAGTGGTACCTTGGTTTACAAATTTAATGCGTTCTCTGGGACATTTCATATTGCGAAATGCATGGAGGTGCAACACATCCTGAGGAACCTTGCTTTGAAAAATTGTAAACCGAGGTATTGCAGGAACAAATTCATAAATTGAAAATTATGTTAACAATGACATTAGTAAACCAAGGTATGCCTGCTGACTGGGGCGTGGTACAGAGATCACGTTACACCCCTATTAAAACAGCTCCACTGGGTGCCAATCTGCTGTCGAGCACAATTCAAGGTGCTGTCCTTGACCGACAAAGCACTATACAACCTGGGTCCTAGCTACCTCAAAGATCTAATCTCACACCAAGAACCAACTCTGGTGTTAAGGTCATTGGGAGAGGCCTTTCTCTCCATCCCACCACCCTTACATATACATTTCATGGGAACCCATGAAAGGGCCTTCTCAACTGCGACACCCAGACTCTGGAACTCCCTCCCACTAGACGCCAGGACTGCCTCATCTCTGTTGTCCTTCCGGAAACAGGCAAAGACCTTTCTCTTCAGGCAAGCTTTCCCTGAATGATGGACTACCATGTGTATTTCATATGGGTTTACATAGAATTTGTGTTTATAACTACTTATACCCTTGTAGCTTTAATGTAATGTTGTCTATTTATGTTGTAAGATGTCCCTCAATTCCTTGTTCTCAAATACTTGAACATGTCTTAATTGTACTGGACTGTATATTATTCCTCATTACTGTAAGCTGCCTTGGGTCCTTTTCCAAGGAGAAAGGTAGGGTAAAATACTTTAAAACAAATAAATATTTAAACCAGCCCATTTGAGGGTTGGGCAGTTAGTTGCACATGACATTCCCTTGAGTATCTATAATGAAATAAGCTTGCCTCTTGTGTTCCTTGATTTCACTGTTTTCTGAATAAGTAGGTTTATGCTTGATTGTTTGTTTTTCTGTGAGCTAAAATCCATGTTATATGCTACTAGCTTTGTTTCTATTGGGATTTGTATATATACAGTAATATGTCTTCAGTATGATGACTGTTGTTTAACTATTTATCTCCAGACTTCCTGATTTCAAAATAAATATAGCTTGTTCATTTGCTATTGTTATCCCCGGCTGTTTCACGGGCAAACACCGCTTCTGATTTTCCCATATTGCTGCCACCAACTAGCTTAGCTAGTAAATTAAAGCCTTCAGACTGTTTTTAAGTTGAATAAAAATAAAAGAAGTTTATTGATTACAAAGTTGAATCAAAATAATTTATGGTAATGTGTTGAAGTATAAACAAAAAGGTGAATCTTACTCTAACCCACTTAGAGTTGCTAATGTTATGTTACTAATAAAGTAGAACATATGCACACCCAGTTCCTAAGTTCACAAACTCTAGACACTTGATTTTCCTCACAGACAAAATCCTATCTCTTCTTTAGCCCGCTTTGATTCTCAGATAGTGCCAGACCCTATCTGTCCTTTAGCCCTCTCTGGACTTTTCTTTAGAAGTTGTAGGACCCTATCTCCAAGTGTAGGTTTTTCTATCAGCCCCTATTTGACTAAAACAATGCTGATTGCTACCTTAAATCCTCTCAGGCCACTCCCCGGATTCTCTCATTGGTCTACAAACCCACCAATCAGCACAGACACCTTTGATACATTATTCATTCCAAAAGGTAACCACCACAGTTATGTTTAATATTTTTATTGAATACCAAATGAAACAAATTTGATCACTGTGGAAAGTTAGGGCAATTGTTTTGCCAGCAAGAATAGAGCTGGCTTCAGCGGTGACATTGTCAGTAGGAAACTATTTTAGGATTGTGATACACAGCAAGTGATATTGGAACCTTACTGTCAGGGTGACACACAGTCCTGCAAATTTTAGGATTGTATGAACAGAGGTTGTTCAAGGCAAGAGAACCTTTCATGAATTAATCTATTTCACTACTTGTTGACTCCCTTGATCCAGGCTATAGTGTGCCACAAATAGAGTGCAGTGGGGTGTAAAGACCCATATCCACTTGCAGACAAGCAGATGGCTCAGCTTGCCTTAGGTGAATAAGAAGAGATAAGGAAAAAAAATCTGCTGTGGACATACAAATTGGTTGGTTGATTTGGTTTGATTTACATACCATCCCATTCGTTTGATGCAGCTTACAATAATAAGTAAAACATATGCAAATTTATTTATTTATTTATTTATTTTTCAGATTTATATACTGCACCTATTTCCCGAGCGAGAACTCAGGGCGATTCACACAAAATATTAAAAAGCTAAAAGAAAACTAAAAACAGTCACAGTCACAGTAACAATGGCGTCCAAGCAGGCACACATGTAGGCCGGGGCAAAAAAAAAAAATAGACTACAAATGAACAAGAGATTATTTCCTGACTTCTAATAATAGCCCTAAGAATTGTGTGTGTGTGTGTGTGTGTGCACAGAGTGATAATTACAGTTTTACTGAGATTTAAACTGATTTGTTGTGTATTTCCTTTGTTATTGTTTGAAAAAAATAAAGTTTTTTTTTTTTTTGGTGATGCAGGTTTTCGTTCAGTCTGTTGCTCAGATGCAGTGTTTTTCCAAAGATGCAGTGTTTTCTAAGTCATAGTCTGAATGTCTCTGCCGATAAGATTTGGAAAAGCTGCACTGGGGTTTGTGTTATGTTGCATTTCATATTGTTTCACCATGCAGTTCTCAGGTTATAAAGGATCTATTTGACCATTGCCCCTTCCTGCACAATGCTAACAGGAGAAAGCTGGAGTATCATTGCCATTGTCTTTGAAAAATCCTCCAGGAGTTTTACCTACCACAATTACTGCTGCCCAGTAACTGCCATTCTAAAATTACTCTGCCTCCATCACCATGGAACTGTCAGTTCTTTTCTGTTGATGAAACAGTTAATTTCTAAAAAGGATGGATGCATTTTAGTCTGTTATCTCAGCTTTGATCATTCCACATTTGGGTTACTCTGTTACAACTAGACCTGAAATGGAATCTCACCTTCTAATCCAGGCATGTCCACACTGATGTTTTGGACCACAACTCCCAGAATCCCAAGCCTGTATTTCCAATGGCAAAGGACTGTGGGAGTTGTGGTCCAAAACATCTGGAGGGCTGAAGTTTGGACATGCCTGTTCTAATCCTAGTGCTCTCAGCCATACTCATCACAAGGTGAGTTTACTATTCTTGATTCACCTATCACTGGGAAAATCCAAGGTTGACATGATACATAACATAATTACATGCTTTGCTAATGTTTGTGTATAAGTGCAATGACCTATTTTTCTTTTCCAAAAAGTAAGACTAAAGGTGTATTATTGTAAGGGGGAAACCTGCTCTAGTGCAACTCTAAAACAATAGCTTATCCCCAGTAGTAAATTGCCACTAGAGCAGTCTCATAGAATCAGTGGAAGTTAGTGAGGTCTTGGCTCACCAAATTTCCTCTGATTCAGTAGACCTACACCAGATACAGCTTACATCTGGATTTCAGTGACCATCTTGCAATACAGTAGTTTATTTATTTATTTTTTGTTTGAATATTTTGCCCCATCTTTCTCCTTGGAAAAGGAACCAAGGTGGCTTACAATAATGAGGGACAATGTAGAGCCTAGAACATTCAAAACATTCAGGTTAAAAACGGGGAATTAGAAGAGGCATCTTACATCGTTAAGAGGTAACTTTAAAGCTACCAAGAGGATGCAAAAAGAAAGAAAAAGCCATTATGAGGGATGGAAACTAGCATGGAAACCACTGGCGTTCTTAAGAGATCATGCATGGTAATCCATCTAAAGTCACAGTAAGACCCCCCCACGCACACACACACCTGCTGATTCACCAACCGCAGATTCAGTTCATGGTTGGTGATCAGCGGGTGCAGGGGAGGCCCAAGCCCAGCGGTGAGGATGGAAAAAAAGAAAACTTATCAGTGCTGGCCAGGCACCCTCCAGAGGGGTGGGATGGGGATTTTAAGGACTCGTCTGGCCAACCAGCCTTTGAACTACCCGCTCAGGTCCCAGGTGGCGACTGGAAGTTTTGAACTTCCCGCTCAAACTTCCAATCCACTGCCAAGGACCCAAGCATGAAGTTCAAAAGCCGGTTGGCCAGACGGGTCCTTAAAGTCTCCACCTCACCACTCAAGAGGGCGGATGGCTGGCATGGCACCAGTGAGTTTTTTCTTTCTTCGCTATCGCCCCCAGAGACCAGTCACCAAGCCCATCAATGAGAAAGATAGGTGTTGGTGGCGGCAGCACCGTTAAGTTTTCTTTTCCATCTTCAACGCCCCCGCAGACCAGCGGCCAATGGCACCGGTAGGTTTTTCCCCACTTCCAAGTGAAGAGGGAGGTTTGCTGGTGGCAGCGGCAGTGAGGAGGAAGAAAAAAAAGAAACCTTACTGGCTCCACCAGTGCCACATTACCCAATGTTTGGGGGGTGTTGGGATGAAAGCTTTCACCCTGGCACCCCACCACCCCTGTCACCACCATTACCCTTGGATAAGAGCATTTGCTCTTATCCGTGGATTTCTCTGTCCACGGGGTCCTGGAACCAATCCCCCGCAAATATGGTGGTCCTACTGTAATAGATAGTCCATCGTTGTTTTTGGTCTTTGACCATAAATATTAAATAAATAAATTATCTATCATTCAGAGAAAGCTTGCTTGAAGAGGAAGGTCTTTGCCTGTTTCCAGAAAGCCAGCAGGGATGTGCCAGTCCCGGCCTCTAACGGGAGGGAGTTCCAAAGTCTGGGAGAAGCAACAGAGAAGGCCCTTTCATGTGTTCTTGTGAGACGCACCTGTGAAGAGGACAGGATGGAGAGAAAGGCCTCTCCTGTTGACCTTAGCACCTGAGCTGGTTCATACTGTGAGATTTGATATTTGAGGTAGCTTGGACCCAGGGCATTTAATGCTTTGTAAGTTAAAACTAGCACCTTGAATTGTTCCCGGTAGGTGATTGGCAGCCAGTGGAGCTGCTTTAATAGTGGTGTAATGTGATCTCTGTAACCACCCCTGTCAGCAATCTGGCTGCTGCATTTTGGACCCGTTGGAGTTTCCTGAGACTTTCCAATAATAGTTCCCAGCAATATTTCATGGTTCCAAGACCCATCTTCTGTTTGGCAATGAGCTCCACTAACCTCAGCAGTACTTGCTTCTCTGTAAACATGCAAAATAAGTTGAGTGCTTGCTAAACTTTAGCTTCCAATTAAAAATGGGAACAGTATACAGTATGTACCCTATAAATTGCTGAAACTTGAAGGAAGAATCCCCTTGAAGAAAAGGAAATGAATTACAGATTCTCCATTTTATCTATAAATCACACATATGGGTTCTTCGCTTCTGCAGAGCAATTTCCCAACCCTTTTCAAGACATGATCCCCATTTATAATAGCCAACTAACTTTGACTCCATCTGCCACATTTGTAAAGAAAGGGCTTTTAATGGAGTAAATAAAACACATTAAAATATATTTTTCTGAATATAATTTGACCTAATATCAATACTGTATAATAAATCATAAATATGGGAGGCTGTAAATCTGCCTCTACCAGATAACATTTGAGAAGGGGAAAAATTCAATACACTTTCAGTTTATTTTTTTGGATATGGAAATGACCTTCCATTCATGTCTCCAAAAAGGACCCTCATTCAAGAGTTCCTTTCTCTCAAACCCAAATAAGCCCCTTCGCCCTGGGCCCTGCCTTGTTTCCCACCACCTCTCCCCCCTCACTTTTTTGCCCCCTTTGTCTTCATCCTTCATGACCTGCTACAGTACTCATATTGCAAGGCATTGTTCATTGATCAAGGCAAAATTGATCATAAATGTTTGCTTATCTTGCAAAATATTTGTAGACCAAGGTGCTTGTAAACCAAAGTATTACTGTAATATTTTCATATATTAATACATCAATGCCAGTGTTTTAGGGAGTGTTTTTTCTTTCATTGTTCATATATATATATATATATGGTACACCAAATGTTTGTGGAAGATGGCTGAGCAAAGGGGTCCTCTTAAATGCTGCTTAACTAGAGATGTAAAAATTCCAGAAATTTTGAAGCTCAGAAAACTCCCCATTTTACCCCATTTTCTTTATTAAAAAACTGAATTTTTTGGAAAAATTGAAAAAAATGTTACATTAACACTCCCCACCCCTTTTATAGCTTGAATGTGATTCTGTTACCTTAGGAACTTAAAATATGACTATGGGAAATTTGACTTGTGCCAACTAGCATATTAAAATATAGTGTATCCAAACAATTATTACAAACTTAAAATCGTAAGTAACAAATGGAGTAACAGTCTCATGAACTGTTTACTAGTTTATGTGGAGCAAAAAACCCTCTACAAAACAATGTTTAAAAATCCAGAATTAACTATTCATATTTCCTCTCCACAGTATTAAATTTAAAAAAAACTCATTCTTGTAAAAAGAATTGAAGATGGGAAATGTGTAGAAGGAAGTGGGACTACGTTTCAATAAATGGGCAAGAAATTTAATCAGAATTGCTTTTGTTCTTTATTTTCTTCCAGT
This sequence comes from Phrynocephalus versicolor, assembly GCA_023846285.1. Classification (NCBI taxonomy): domain Eukaryota; kingdom Metazoa; phylum Chordata; class Lepidosauria; order Squamata; family Agamidae; genus Phrynocephalus; species Phrynocephalus versicolor. The sequence goes on from JAHTLZ010000122.1 coordinate 3,041,668, forward strand.
GCTTTAAGGGCTAGTGAAGAACAGAACGAAACACACCCACCCACATGCAAAAACAAAAGTGAAACCTTTTTCTTGTGACAATAGCAGTACCTCCTAAAGAAAAAAATTCATCTTGTTCTTGCATTGGAGAGTTCAGTTCGTAACCTAGGACTTACTTGTCCTCAGTATACAGAAATTAAAATAATCTGATACTATGCATATTTTTTAGAAATGATTTGGAAGATATTTGAACACCCTGTCTTAAAATATTTTATTCATATTTAAAAAATATTCCATAATCATTTTTTCTTTTTTCAATTTTTCCAATTTTTCGGAGGAAACCCCAAAAGGCTTCTGGAAAAAAACTTTTTTTCCTGAATTTTTCCATTTTTCCCCAGACCTTCACTTCTCTATGCTTAACTTTGCAAAGTGTGGCCATTCATTGGTTATGCTCTCTAGGGATGATGTGTTTTGCACTTCGCCCGTTCCTTCTAATTTCATTTTTCATACTATAAGGACGAAGGGAGAGGCAGCTGACCCCACTTGCCTCTCTTCACTGGCTTCTTTCCCCATACTATTTCCCAGTAACTGTCAGTTGTTTCTTGGTACTTACACAATGAAGATGGAATTGCACCTGTGGACAGGCACTGTTCCTTTACTTGTTTCAACTTGTTCTGATCTAGTCACCTCTGTTTCCCCTATAGCTTCTCTAATTGATCAACCAGTCTTTCTTCATATTGTAAATAATGACCTATTTTCTAATGTGAGTTATTAATTTATATTTTGCTTGTGTAATTTCCAGGTTATAACTTTCACTGTGCTATTGCCAGACACTATTCTGCAAGAAACAAAAATGTTTCCTGCTCCAAAACATAATTTTTTAAAATTGCTACCTGAATAACATTATCTGAGCCTCGTGGCGCAGTGGTTAAATGCCTGTACTGCAGGTAAAACTGTGTTCACGACCTGGGTTCAATCCCCGGTAGCAGGCTCAAGGTTCACTCAGCCTTCCATCCTTCCGAGGTCGGTAAAACGAGTACCCAGCTTGCTGGGGGGGCAATGTGTAGCCTGCACTCTGTAATTAAAATTGTAAACCGCTCAGAGACTACTTGTAGTAGTATGGGGCGGTATATAAGCAGAACACTTTGCTTTTGCTTTTGAAATTCACAGGGTAATCTAGTTCATTCTTCAGAGCTTTCTAATATTTTTCATTATTAATTTTGTTCTCTTGGAGTACTCTTACCCAGTTCTCAGGGAAGGGGGGCAATGTGTGACCTGCATAATTAAAATTGCAAACCACCCAGAGAGTGCTTTAAATGCTATAGGGTGGCTTATAAGCAGCACACTTTTTTTCTTCAACTCCTATCTCAGATTCTGAAATGACAGTGTTGAATAAATTGTTCCAAGAATGAATCTGAAGTGTGGCTGAGAGACTGACAAACATTATTCTAAGAGTAATAATATTCTATCTCAACTGAATAACTAAAATCCAGATGGTGGTACCTGAAACTCATAAGAATGATGAATTTGCTACTTTTGTTTGCTGTTAACACTGCATCTAACGTGTTCTTGAAACTGTCTATTCTGAATGTACTCCTGTAATTCATATAGTAATGGAAATGCTTGCTACTTAAGCACTAATCTTATCAAGAGACAGTGTGATACTTCTTTTCAACAATTTTCCAAATTTCAAAGCATGAAAAAGATAGTTGTTGTTCAGTCATTCAATCATGTCTGACTCTTTGTGACCCCATGGACCAGAGCATGCCAGGCCCTCCTGTCTTCCACTGCTTCCTGGAGTTTGGTCAAATCCATGTTGGATGCATCGATAATACCATCCAACCATCTCATTCTCTGCCGTCCTCTTTTCCTTTTGCCTTCAATCTTTCCCAACATCAGGGACTTTTCCAAGGACTCCTCTCTCCTCATGAGGTGGCCAAAGTACTGGAGCCTCAGCTTCAAAATCTGTCCTTCCAATCAACATCCAGGGTTGATTTCTTTCAGGATAGATAGGTTTGATCTCCTTGCAGTCCAGGGGACTCTCAAGACTTTCCTTCAGCACCACAGCTCAAAAGTGTCAATTCTGCAGTGATCAGCCTTCTTTATAGTCCCTTTTATAGTACCTTTTTATATACTAAATGTTGAGGGGGAAATTCTGTTATGAAAAAAGAATGTTATTTTTTTTCCATTTTATTTGGAGGGACTGAGGTTGTTAAGGCTTTCATTTTATTCATTTTTGCGTGATGCTACAGTCCCGTATGGATCTATGTGTGACTGAGCTGGAACTTGTTCTGCTGGACTATTTTGAAAAACGTATTGGTGCATTTTACTGCTACCAAAACATAATACTGAATTTTTGCATTGGTACCCAAGTCAGTAGTTTTCTACATATTTTTCCAGTGATGTCTATCTTTTTTACTCATCTTTATTGTGTACGTGCATGAGTGTGGGCGGTGCAGTTAGTCTTAATTAGGAATTTCTTTGCCTGCAGCTTATTGGCTATGTAAGTACATAGTTTGGCCCTTACTAAAGCTAATTGAAGAGATGAGAAATATGAAGTCAGCATTTGTTTTGACAGATTTGTGGGTCTCCCTTAAGCTAGTGAACCATAACGAGAGGCTCTGATTACCGTATATGGTCTGAACTCAGCACCTCCTTCCAGGTCTTGGTTGATGGATATTGTACAGTACTTGGTTGAGGGTGTAAATTTTCTGGAAACTTTTAGGATATGTAGAGACTTTGTTTTCTGGAGGGAAAAACTAATGGAAAACATTTAGTATATGCAGTATTTACTTTCTTTTCGTTTCTAAAACACAACATGTATCATGTTCAACTTAGCATATAAACTATATTTAGGCTGTCTGTGAAATTTTAAAATGTAAATAACAATAGTGATAAAATGCAAATAACATTGACAGTATACCTGTACATAGTGATGGAGATGCAGCCTTCCACCTCTAATATTCTTAAGATATCTTAACATATTATTAAGTTAAAGGTTCCATCTGACAATTAGGTCCAGCCACTATGAACACTAGGGGTTCATCTCGTAAGCTGAAGAGCTGGCGTTTATTTGTAAACACACTTCCATAATCATGTGGCAGGTATGACTAAGCATCTAAGCTCTTGGAACACTGTTACCTTCCCACTGAAGTGGTATTTATTTATTTACAGTACTTGCATTTTAAATGCTTTCAGACTGATAGGTTGGGCCAAGCAATGGAAGGTCACTGGATTGAAACTACAGAATTTTGGATTCAAACTACAGAATTTTCGATTGACAAGCCCAGTGGCTCAGTGGTTGAACCCGCAGTGCCACCTGTCTCTGCAGAAGTATAAATTTGAAGTGTGGTGGTCAGTTATTAAAATATGGTGAATAAATTGTAAGCCAGTATGGAATTAAATATTATTATAATATTGTCAATATTAAACAAAAAAAAAAACCCTGAATGCATGTGGGCCAAAATCAGACTGCCAAGTCCTGAAAATGTCTAATAGAGTAGTAAAACTTTACCAAAATATTTTCATGCTTGTGTTTGTGAGTGTTTGTAAATCAGTTACCAAGTCAGATGGAATAAGGATTTAAATGAGAACCCAGATTATGTTTGACATTTTTGTACAAGATTCACAACAGCAGCTGTAAGGAACATTATGTCAAAATGACATCATAATGGTTATATAACTCCACTGGATCATACGTGAAATTTACAATTATGGAGGGAGAACTGTATTGACATTATCAAGAATATAACAAGTCCTGTGTTATGCATAGCAAATGGTAATGTGAAGAGGATTTGTTTTTTGGAAAGGATTAATTGAAATAATAGTAATATATTCCATCTGCAAATGTCTACTTACTTAAGTGAAAAATGCATGACCTGCAATGTTTCCTGAACCAGTATTTGTATTTATCAACAACAGTTAGACAGATATATGCAGAATGGTGGAAAAAACTGAAATAGATCAAGAAATTTTGGAATAGTAGCTTTAGTGATGTTCTCTGTTGATTAAAAATGAGTTTATAAATAGAATGAGATTTTCACAGCTAGAGGTCAGTGATTAATTATAACCAGATTGTCCCTAAAGACCATAGTTTGGCCACTTAGATTAAATCTGCAATATTCTTTAATTTTTCAGTTTTCTTTTGTACTATATATTTTTGCTCTTGTTGCCATTCAAAGAATGTGTTGTTAAAACAGATTTAGCATCCTAAAACTTGAGGGTTCAAAAACAGACTGGTGGACAAATGGGTTTGGAGTTTGGAGTACAATCAAAGGTGAAAGGCATAAGAACATAAAATAAGAAGAGTCATGCTGGATCGGGCCAAAGGCCCATCTAGTCCAGCTTCCTATATCTCACAGTGGCCCCACCAAATGCCTCTGGGAGCATACGAGACTAAATATCTGTCTCCTGAAAGTACTCCTCTGCATCTGGTCCTTGAAGTACCCTGGTTTTAAGCCTGGAAATTACACATCTCCATCATGGTTTGTAACCTGGGATGGACTTTTCCTCCATAAATTTGTCCAATCCCCTTTTGAAGGCATCAATCCCCTTTTGAACGCATTCATGTGTGACATTTTGACATCAAAGTCAAAAAGTTTTTAAAATCATATACAACTCAATAACAAAATAATTCCTTCTTGGGTTAGTGTAGGGATAGCAATGAGTCTGGATTTCAGTACAAACTAATAATTATATTCCACCATAATTGTCCAGAAGCGGTAGTCTTATGAACAGCTAAGATGTGAAAATGAACCTTATTAAACTCAAAGGAACTTGATTCTGAATAGATACAGGCGGGGATGTGTACAGAGTACTGTAGTTTTAAGAAAATGATGCATTTTGAAGCCCTTCTTTATTATATTTTTCTGTGCTGGAAGCAAATAACTCATCCTTGAAAATACTAGCACAACTAAAGCTTCTTTCTCTAATCTGTGTGTAACTGGGCCAGTTTTGCAGGACCTATTTTATTCTTACTAGAATCCTGAGGTCCATCAGCCTGAAGCCACTTGCAAAAAATAGTTGTAGAATGTCCTTTCTGCCAACTGTCACTTGAGTCAGTGTTAAAAATCTATATTTAAGAACATAAGAACATAAGAACATAAGAAGAGCCATGCTGGATCAGGCCAAAGGCCCATCTAGTCCAGCTTCCTGTATCTCACAGTGGCCCCACCAGATGCGTTTGGGAGCGCATGAGACTAGATATCTGTCTCCTGATACCACTCCCCTGATTCTGGCCCTTGAAGTACCCCGGTTTTAAGCCTGGAGATTACGCATCTCCATCATGGTTTGTAACCTGTGATGGACTTTTCCTTCAGGAATCTGTCCAATCCCCTTTTGAAGGCATCCAGGCCAGATGCCATCACCACATCCTGTGGCAGGGAGTTCCATAGACTAACAACGCGCTGGGTGAAAAAATATTTTCTTTTGTCTGTTCTTACTCTCCCAGCCCTCAATTTGAGTGTATGTCCCCTAGTTGTGGTATTTTGTGAGAGGGAGAAGAGCTTCCCTCTATCCACTTTACTCATGTCCTGCATTATTTTGTACGTCTCACATTCATATCCCCCCTCAGGCACCTTTTTTCCAGACGAAAGAGCCCCAAATGTTTTAGCCTTTCCTCATAAGGGAGGTGCCCCAGCCCACTAATCATTTTAGTCACTCTCTTCTGCACCTTTTCCAGTTCCACTATGTCTTTCTTGAGATGCGGTGACCAGAATTGTACACAATACTCCAGGTGCGGCCTTACTATTGTTTTGTATAATGGCATTATAATGTTGGCTGTTTTATTTTCAATCCCCTTTTTGATAATCCCTAGCATGGAATTGGCCTTCTTCACTGCTGCCGCACATTGGGGAGACACCTTCATGGAGCTGTCCACCAACACACCAAGATCTCTTTCCTTATTTAAAGTAAGGGTGTGCTGCTTATCTACCACCCATTATGTTTATAGCATTCTCTGGGTGGTTTACAATTTACCGTAATTATGCAGACTACACAGTCCCTGCTGCCGCCACCACTCCCGTTAAGCTGGGTACACAATTTGTCAGGCTCAAAGGGATGGAAGGCTGAGGCAACCTCAAGCCAGCTATCTAAGCCCAGGATCAAGCTTGGGTTGAACAAAATCTCCATTGCAGTACTGCAGTTTAACTGCTGCTCCTAGAAGATCCCAGTTCTTATACTGAGCATTTATTTTGATCTTCACGGACATCTAAAAATGAAATGTTTTCAGAAATAGAAAGACATTCCTTAAACCTTCCACATTTTGTAGTGTGTTCTATGAAAATATCTCTTTGTTGACAAAGTTTTTATTTATTGGTCAGATGATACTTGATGAAGACATCATGAGCAGAAGATCTTCAGAATGTTTTGTACCAAGGTTTTGGTGTCTCTGACAAGGTTTGATATTATGTATTCATAGAGTGCTAAAATAATTAATAAAATGTAACCCTGAAAACGAACAGTGTGCTCAGAGAAGAAGTTGGAATTGCAGTGTGCTAAAGGTCACTGCACAACAATCAACCTGCTTTCCATTTGGTTTGCCAGTAGCCTTGCTTAGCAGGAATCAGCAAAATCAAGCCAATTTGGCTAACAAGGAAGCTGCATTCAGACCAGAAAGTTTTCTAAGCCATTCACTTACATCAGGGATGGCGAACCTTTTTTGACACCGAGTGCCCAAACTCAGTGATTGAGATGGTGGCGGTGCCGGGGGGGGCAGGATTGGCGGGGGCGGGGGCGAAGGCAGCAGGGCAACGGGGGTGGGCTCAGGGTCATTGGCAGCAGCGGCAGGGGGTGAGGGCGGCGATGGGGACGGCGGCGGCGGAGGCAGGCAGAGGTGGAGGTGGAGGCCGGGTTGGCAGGGGGGAGGGGCGAGGGGCGAGGGCGGCGATGGGGACGGCGGCGGAGGCAGGTGGAGGTGGGGACAGGGACGGCAGGGGACGGGGCAAGGGTGTCGTTGGGGACGGCAGCCGTAGGGTCGTCCTGGCATGTGACATGCTTCCTGCCCCCCCCACTTCCCCCTCTGCAAATTCCTCATGACTGGTCCAGCGGAGGGGGAAGTGGGGCGCAGGGAGCATGTCATGTGCCAGGCGAAAGCTCTCCGTGTGCCACCTTGGGCACGCATTCCATAGATTCGTCATCCCTGACCTACATGCTCGATTCTTCACTTAGCTATCTATACAGTTAGTCTGCAGCTATATCAACAAGCTGCCTTGGAGCATGAGGATGTAAACTTTGATAAGAAAAGCAAAACATAATCAAAGTACAGTGGTTCCAAATGAAATTATGTTAAGCAAATTTTCCTTTATACAAATTTTCCATAGGAATCCATTGAAAACAGAGTAATCCCTAATTGTGATCATTTTTATGTTATATGGATTCCCCCCATAGATGATTCTGTTAAGCAAATTTCCCCATTTCGAGAATTTTTTATGTTGTACAGATTTTATGTTATACGAACCATTTGTTATACGAGGGTCCACTTTATAAATATGCACAGCGAAACAGCTAGCTATTAAGCTGAAAGCAAAAAATAGAGCAAAACATCTCAGACCAAGGAACATTGGCAGCCCTGAGACCATCAAGCAACATGTAGCATGAGGCCAGCAAAACAACATCGAAGACAGGCATAGAAGAAGCAAGGAGAAGGACAGGGTAGTCTCCATGCAGTAGAAACTGGCTTTGCTGGATAAGCCCAGTTCTATAAATGTAATATGTTAAAAGGATATATAATAGATTTTATTTGTATATATTTTTACTTTTAAGAACTTCGGTAATTTTAAGAGATGTACTCCTAGCTTTTTATTGTGCCTTTTAAAGACTAAGCACCTGTATTTTAGAATGTAATTAAACCATTCATTTTTGATATTTCTGTTGTACTTTTACGTTCCTGCAATTTTAAGACATGATTATAAGATGAATTAAGTTCTGGCTTACAACTTTAATAGCTGTATGATATTTGAACCTTGCTTCAATTTTGCAATGTTTATGAATCATGACTAAAGTACTTGTTACAACTGGAATTTCTTTTTTTATGTTTTTAATATAGTTTTGTTTGCAACTTTCCATAGCTGTAAGAATTTTGATTGTCTTTTACATGATGGAAGCACTTGCACCTACAGCTTTTCTCATATCTGTATAATTGTTTTTGTAAGAGGTAAATGTGCCTGTAACTTCCAAGTTGTATGTTTCAAATAATTTTGAATTACATTTATTTCATACATATGGAATATTGAATAATTGGATGAATAAAAATTATAAAAATAGGCAAACTATTTATTTATTTGACTTATATACTGCAACATCTGGTGTAAAAGCCACTCTGGGTGGTTTACAGAATGTCTCCTGATGTTATTTTTGTACATGGAAATAGCAGGATGAATAAGAGGTGGATGTCTCAAGAAACATGGTTTACCATGAGTGAAGTAACCTCTTTTTCTCATCTACTTAAGGGAAATAGAGCATTCGTGTTTTTAATGTAAATTTTATTGTTTACTACAATATAAGAACAAAATAACATACACAAAATGAAAAATCATTATAACAAACCCCATGCGATCCAACTCTCACTAGGAACCTAATCCATACTTTTAAGATACTGATCTTCCCATTTGTCTCCAGACCTGCATTGAATAGCCTCTTGGTGTGTACCCTTTTTGTTTTTGAAATACATCTACCAACAATTTATCCCATGTTAAATGAAAATAATTACCATCTCCAAATCCCTTCCTCATTTTAATTTCACAGATTAGTTTTCATTGATAGCCATGTTCCATAACTCCCTGTACCATTCCTCTAATATTTGATTGTGGATTTTTAGTTTTTAGCAAAATTATCCTTACAACGTTAACATTACAGTATTAAATTTCTTCAAATATGGTTAATTTTCTACGTTCTACATTGGTTTTCCGTTCTTTAGTCTATTTTTTTCCAATTGTATAATATTTAACCAAGAAATGAAGCATTTCAACAATGAAACAGTATTCACCTTGATACCCAGATTATATTTGATGTGATTGATAAGGTTATTTGATCACTTGCTGAAATTGACTGTTTCAGGGATAAATGCCAACTGTGATGGACCTCACAGACTTAAATTGGAAAGTTTTATCAGATTCTGAAGTCATTGTTTAAATGTCATCCACTTCAACTTGAGATCCCCTTCAGAGACAATATGCTTGACAGGTCTGTAGTTTAGGCCAAGTCTCTGAACATGCTCTGCATTCTCTAACATTAGCCAGTGATTTTTTCAAAAATATTCATGTTGTGATTTGTGTTTATTGGTGCAGAGAAGCACGGCACATAGAAAGCTGTGTCACACCAGATCAGACTTTTTTTCCAGTTAAGTAAGCACTATTTATTTTGACTGCCAGCGAGTCTCTAATACCTACTCTTCAGGTTTTAACTAGAGATGGCCATCACTGAATCTGAATCTATACAGTCTAATTAAGCAGGAACAGTTTGTTGTAAGACTTGATGTACAGAAAGCATTTCATTTATTGTTCAGGAAAAAATTCTATCCATTTTCTTTGAATTTTAATTTTCAGAGTAGGATGAAAGGGATTTTCAGGACATTAGATAGTCCCCTTGAGCACCAACTCTCAGGCCCATTAAAACTTGGTGCAGTTGAAACGTAAGACTAGTAGCCATCCGCTTCCTCTTCAGTCTCCAGAGAATGAGATCCACTCATTTAGTAAATGCTTGACCAAGCCCATTGCTGGACCAGGGCCACATGAAGTGCCATTTGCTGGCAGAAAGACAGTGGAAACATTTAATAAATCAATGGTTTGAATTTAGCTAGCTTGTTTCTCTAGTACTGTATGACCTTGTAAGTATTTTCATTTGTTTTCTTAGTAAATTTGCTTTGTCACTGTAGTTGGGATGCTTAAGTCTTGATTTTTTTAAAATCTGTGGTTGATTCAGATTCTAATCTGAGCATTTCTTTGAAAAAATGAGTCTTCATTCCCCAGCTTCATAGTAGGCTTGAATTAGAAACTTAGATTTCAAAACCAGAAAAAGAGAAAAGTCAAGTGGCTATTCTGTACAATTTGAAGACAAGGGTAGGTTGCACCCCAAAACATAGCTTTCCATCTTTTTCATCAAGATTGGGGACTGCCATTCTGTAGGTCAGACAGAAGAAATGTAAAAGTTCCAAAGATCATGACTAGATTTTGGGGATAGGCTCCTTTGCTAAATTAAAAGTTACAAAACTGAGGCTGCAAACTCAGGTCAGAGATACAGTATAGGTGTCAGGCTTCACAGAAATTGTCTCTCCGGATTTTGTTAGGCAAAGGGTTACTGTACCAGTCATTCATTATCCCTCCCTACCATTGACCTATATCAAATATGGGGTGCTTTTTGAGTGGAGAATGGAAGCACATGGGAATATAGTAAATTCAAAATTGAGTATTTCCACTAGGTTACAGTATAGCACATTTTTAAGGTCAATATAAAAACTAGGTATTGAAAATGACACCCAGTAGAGAAAAAAAGACACATCATTATAAGTTAATGTATTGCTCTTAATGGCACTGCAAAATAGTTTTTAAAGGACCAGAAATTAATGTGTATATTTCTATACATTATAAATGTAAGACCTGTAAAATCCACTGTTTTCTTTTTGCAGAAAAGATGAAAAGGAATATGCACTGAAGCAGATTGAAGGAACAGGGATATCCATGTCAGCATGTAGAGAAATAGCAGTAAGTAGACACCACATTTTGAAATATTTTTGTAGCTCATGGGCATGGGGAGGATCCAGCTACTTTCTTTCCATCAAAAGCAGGCTTCCTTTAGTGGAATTGGGAAGGTCATGAGTTTCTACTGTTCCCTCCCCACCATGAAGACATATCACACATAGCCATCTGCTCTGGAAAGTTGAGGGACCTTCTATAGCAGGTTTTAAAGAAGGCTAAATGGGAGAGGGAACTGAAAATCATCACATCCTTCTAGTTTCCCTGATGGATACTTCTCTTGCAAGAAGGTTAATTAATTATAGTCTGCCATATGAATTTATTTCCTAACAGAGATCTAGGTTCATCATCCTAAATGTATCTCACTTGAAACGTCAGTTGAAACTTTAAGATAATATTTTGTATATTCCATTCACTATTTATCTAGTTGTATTTATTGTATCTATCAGCCCATATTTGCTGATAAATACAATGCTTCATTGTTATTTTATGTAATTTATATCTGCTCATCTAGTAGGTCAGGACTGCACAATGCGTCAACCCCAGGTGACCAGTCGCCCGCGGCACCGTTAGAGGTCACCCACCGTGTCCCTACCAGCTTCCCGGCACGCTGCCTGTGGCGGCACGTTTGGGGGGGTGTTCCCCCCTGCTCGTGCACCGGTGAGGTGTGCAGGAGCACGGGCAGGTGCTGGGCCGCCTGGTGGAGCTGCAGGTGGTGCCTCCGTTGGGCTTTTCTAGGCTGGGCACCTCCTCCTGGCTGCCCTCTGCACTCTCAGCCTCTCTGGAGGTGGCCTCTGGGAGCTGCCCACCAAGCCGGGAGGGGTAGCCAGTGGCGGGGGTGACCACTACCGGGAGGGGAGGTGAACTCCCCCATTCCCCCTCCTCGGTCAGATAAGTGCCCTGTCGGCCTCAGAAAAGGCTGGGGAGAGGGTGCTCCCGCGGCACCCAATTCAAAAGGACCAAGCCTTCCCTCTCTTCCCCTTCACTCAGGCGAAGGGGGGGAGGAGGAAGGCTGCTTCATCCTTTTGAATTTGGTGCCGAACAAGCCTGGACAGGGAAGGCAAGACCTCCTGGGTTCCTGGAGCCGCCACCGGCTGTGCTGCCGCTGTGGTTTGTGTGCGCGCACTCTAAGAGTTGACCGTGGGGACGTGACGGAGTGTCAGGTAGTCCGCGTGCTGTTCAAATTTGGACAGCCCTGTAGTAGGTGAATAATGGTGCCTTCTATGTTTCAAACATCAACATTAGACATGGGAGTTTCCTATGGAAGCTCAGTACCGCAAATGCTGTGGTGTCCCACTCCCTCTCCCCAGAACCAGCCAATCCACTTACCATTTGCCATGATGCACTTGGCCCCAGTGGCAGCATGCCAATCACAGAAACAGCCCGGCCAGCTCTTTTCTGCCTCCTCACACAGCCTATCACTCTGGCAAGGAGGCAGGACAGGGGAGTGTCCCTGCTCAGCTGATCAGTTCCAGTGGTCGGCTGCGTGGGGAGGCAGGGGAAGAGCCAGCCAGGATGCTTCTGTAGTTAGCATGCTGCCGCCGCCACCAGAGCCAAGCCCCATGCAACAAATGGTAGGTGAACTCATCAGTTCTCGGGGAAGGGACTGCGTCACCACGGTTGATGTCTAATCAACCCACACTTGATCGTACAGTGCTTGTTTATTGGTAACCAAATTCATGGGCTAACTACAAGGAAAATGTTGTATTTAAAGTGGTATCAGGTTATTTTAATTTCTAATATGTTTGTTGGTCTGGTTGCACCATAAAAATTAACAGAAATTTAGATTTAAGTGTTATCATAGCCCTACTGAGACATTCAATAAGAGAGGCATTTAATAAAAGCATTCTTCTTAACATGTCTGAATGGCCTTAGGGCACTCCTGAGGCGTGCAGTTTATGATTGCCATTATATAATCTCCAGGCCTTTTCGGTAGTTGGCCCTCGTTTGTGTAACCAACTTCCGCCTGTGATTCAATTGGCTCCCACGCTGTCCGTCTTTAAAAAACAACTGAAGACATAGCTATATATATCTGCTTTCCCTGGTCATTAATTATTCTTCTCATGATCTGTTTTTTAAATCTTATGCCGTCTTTGCTAATCTTTGTTTTCGAATATGTGTTTATGATTTTACTGAGGATTTAGTTATGTGTATTTTTATTGGTTATGCTTATATTGTTTTGTTTTGTTACGATGTATCTTTGTAAACTGCCCAGAGTGGCCTTGTTGCTAGATGGCTTAGTATAAAAATCCAATAAATAATAATATGAGCAAAGAGAGAAGGCTGATCCCATTACCCTTCATCCTCAGTTGCACATGCAAAGGTCTAAACGTGAAGAATGGGCTGTACAAATAGGTGGTCATAAAACTTGAAAAAAATAGGATTGCCAATCATGTACAGATACTTCATGCATCGGAAGTAGCTCTCCATATATTTGGTGCTGGTTTATTCCATTAGGAGAATGTCTGAATAGGATTGCAGTATGTTAGAAGAATCATGATGTAGGGTGTATTACATCAGGCTGTATAAAATTGCATGTTATATATTTATGACTGGATCAAACTTAATCCCAGATACAGTGGTACCTCTAGATACAATCGCCTCTAGAAACAAAAAAATTGCGATACGAAAGGAAGTCCATCCGGAAGTCTATCTGAAAAAAAAACTTCTGAAAAACTCGAGATACAAAAATTCTCTATGGGAAAACTCAAGATAGGAATTTTTTTGTAAGACTTACATTTCCAGGGTACATTGCACCCCATTCAGATCCATGATATGAAATTTTCCAAGTTACAAAGTGTTATGAGGAACGAATTAATTTCGTGTCTAGAGGTACCATTGTAATTAGACTCACTGAATAAATAAGATTTGGTAAAGTAACAACTATACATTTTTTTGATTCAGTGGGTCCATTCTAGGTGGAGTTAATAAATGGATTTAGTTCTTAAAATTAAGAAAACTAGGTTTCAAAAGTAATTTGTTTAAATAGTGTATACAGTATGTGTATTTTCAAGGTTCTCCAAATTGAACAACTTTCCACTGGAAAATTATATGATTTAGTTGGTAGAAGCCTTTAAATCCCCCTTACTTATGTTAAATTAGATTCCAGCTTAGGAAATAGGTCAGTATTCTGCTCAGGACAGAACAGCCATCACCTAATTGGTCCCCTACACCAGTGCTCCCCAACCTTTTTATCCCTGCGGACCGGTAAATTTTTGATAATTTTTCCGTGGCCCGGGGGTGGGGGTGGGGAAGGGGGGGAGATAGAGGAATGCGAAAGGGGGGTCGGGCGGGGAGGCAAAAGAGGGTGTGTGTGTGAAAGCAAAGGATGGGAGGGATACACTGATATACAGTATATACACACACAGAGAGAGAGAGAGAGACGCACGACCGCACCACCCCACCCCCTCCCTCTCACCTTTGCAAACGGGCGAGTTGGGGCTCTTTCTTTCCGGGGAGGCCCGGCTTTGCTCGGGGGACCGCCGCCGCTGACGGGGCCGGATCCTTCCCGCGGAGGAGGAGGAGGAGCAGGCGCTGCCTTCGGGCACCGGCGGAGACACCGGGGAAGCGCGGAGCAGCGGCGGGGGCGGCGGGGGCGAAGAGCCCGGGGGAGGCGGCGGGTGGGGGGCCCGAGGGGGGCTGCTGCGCGCCCCTCCCCCTCCTCGTGTGGGGCTGCCCCGCGCCGAGCCCAGCAGCGGCGGCGGCGGCGGAGAGGACCTGGTGGGCGGCGGCGGCGGCAGTGGGGTGGTGGCGCCCGCGGGGCACGGGGGGCTCCTCGGGTCGGCTCCGGCGGGCGTCTGCGTGGCCACCGCCGGGGGGCTGCCGCTGCTGGGGGTGGTGATGCCCCCGTGGGCCAGCGTCGGCCGCGTGGGGCTGGCGGCGCGCGAGGAAGCCTGAGGCGGAGGAGGAGGAGGAAGAGGAGGAGGCGGTTGTTGTTGTTGAGGGGCCGCCGCCGCCGCCGCGCATGGCACACCGACGACGACACCCCCTCCGCCGCTGCCGCTCCTCGTGGGGCTGCCATGCGGCTTCAGCTGGAAAGGCACCATCGCCCTCATGGGCTGCAGCCGGCTGGAAGCGGCGGAGGAGGAGGAGAAGGAGGAACCACCCGCCGCCATTGGGGCCACGGCCGCCACAGCCGGTGACCCCCCCCCGCCGCTGCCGCTGCCGCGGCTGCCGCTCCGCCGAGGAAGGAGGTCGGGCCCAGAGGAGCGCGGGTGGGAAGACATCTTCCTTCTCCCCCTCTCCTCCCCGTCAGGCGCGGCGGGTCTCAGGGCTCCCCAAAGGGAGGGGAGGACGGGGGGAGGGGGCGCCCAACGGCCCCCCAAAAAAACAACAACAAAAGTGACCGTTGCCTCCTGGAACGGGTGTGGGAAGAAGACAGGCACACGCGCGCGAAAGAGCGCGCGCGCGCCCCCGGCCCCGCCCCTTCTTCTCCTCAGCGACTCGCCTCCCTTTCACACACACACATACACACACAGAGAGACTCCAGTGAAGCCCGTCAGGCCGAGGTGGCCGCTCTCCCTCCCACAAGAGTGGCCGCAGCGGCCTCTCCCATTGGAGGCGCGGCCGCTCCGTTCCGGCCGCTACAGCGTCTATGAAGAGCCGCCGCTGCCTCCTCCTGCTCCTGCTCCGGTTCCTCCTCCTCCTCCCGCCGCCGCCGCCGGAGGAGCAGCAGCAGCCGAGGCCCGCTCGCTTTCCCCGGCGGAGGAGGAGGCGCACGGCGGCGGCGGCAGCAGGAGCAGGAGCAGGAGCAAGCGGGGCACCAGCAGCGAGACCCGCGCACGGCTCCCGGCCCCGGCGCCCCACACGCGGCACCCGCCCGGCCGCACCGGGAAGCGGCGGCCCGGTGCTGAGTGATCCACGGACCGGCACCGGTCCGCGGCCCGGGGGTTGGGGAACACTGCCCTACACCACTTTGTGAATGATCACACAATTGGCCAAACAGCTAGTCTCGCAAAGAGCACAAGATAATGGTGGGTGGGGACCTGCTGGGCATGGGAAATGTTTATGTAGCCACCTACAGTATGTGTCATCATCTGTCTGCAACCATGTAGCTCAACAGACTACTTGCCATAGGTGTCTCTAAATTTGTATTGGCAGTTTTTATTTTGGGCTTTTTACTTTACTTTGTCTTGTTTTCTATATCCGAGGCAGTTGAATTATGTGTGACATACAGCTGAAGAGAGTTCAGAAACAATTGTGTGTGTGTGTGTGTTTTAACTGTTGCACAACATTTGGTACCACTCCAGTATGAATAGAAAATGATTTGTAGCTTGGAGCATCTTGAACATGTTCTGTGGTTTAAAAAATCTTATTGAAACATATTCATGCATAATTAGAAGAGATAGGTTATTAAAGGTTATAATTGCCCAATATTGGATTTAGTGTTTACAAGGGGATGTCACTCACTGCCTGCTAGCTGAAGGTATAGAAATGATCCAGTTTCTGATGGAGTAGATTTTAAACACATCAGGTACTATTTGTGAAAAATCCAAGAGTTTTTTTATAGCTTGCTGTTAATTGGCTTCGGAGTCTCAATTCAGTTTTCTTCTTCTTAGTAAAACCCTAGTAAGTACAATTGATTCACTTCAATTAAATGTATTTTAATCGCATTGGTAAAATAAGATTCTTCTTTGTGGTCTTCTGTGATTGCACACATTGTTTAATGTGCACATGCACAGTTACTTCTTGGAACCTTCTAGAAGTGAACCGTTTCCATCAAGGACCTCCCCCTCCATATATAGGTCTGGCTCCGCCCATTCTCCTCTCAGTTCCTTCTTTTACGCCATTGTAGTTCTTGCACCTGAGCTGTTCTTCTCTGTGAGTTCATTCCTAAACAAATAATTAGTATTTTTTCCTTTTTTGATACTCTCTATAGTTCACAAAGAGAGAGAGAGAGAAAGGATCCCTTCAGTTTTCCCCTTCCATTCCTCCCTCCCCCTTTCCTGCCTTCCCTCTGCTTTTTATTGCTGCTTCAGACCCGTTCAGACACTTCTGTCTTGTAAGAATAAAATCTCCGTCTGCCTTTTTTGCCTGGAGGAAAGCCATCAGCATTCTTCCTGCCAGCACTGCTAAAACTTCACTTAACCTGCACTTAAAGCCAGGCTACAGAGACTTCAGTCATTCCTCTGGGGGAAAAAGTCACTACAACCTGCAATGGACAGTTCTTCGACACCAGCACCAACAGTGCCTAGAGCAAGCCTGACTGTAGCCTCTCAGCCGCCCACCGCTACTCCATCAAAGGCTTCTAAAACCAAACCTAAATCGGCCTTGAAACCTAAGCTGGCCACCATGGTTGATAAGAAAAAGAAAAAGCCAATGTCGACCTCAACATCTTCCTCCAAGCCTCCTCATTCCACAGCTTCTGGGCACTTTCTTTCTGCAAAAGCATCCTTTCCCGGACTCCTTCATTGTAGATGCTACAGAAAATGGAGCTTGATTCAGATCAATTTCTGCTCCTATTAACATGGATGGATGGAAACTTGATCTCATTGGATGCAAGTTTTGCTCTCCAGTGTCTTTCATCCATCGAGTAGCAAATTGCACCACAGCAATGGGAGCTTACCATGGACACCTTTAGATCAAAATCAGATCCATGCTCAATCTACTCCTGGAAGACCACCATGCTCAGGTATTAACATCCTACCGTGATGTAGGATGTGCATCATATTGTGGATGCTGCTTCAAAACAAATTGCCACATCTATCATACGCTGTATACATGCCTGGCTGTGTTCTGCTGCCATCCAGACAATGCCAGACACAGAATAGAGGATCTCCCCTTTGATGGGAAAGGCTTATTTGACACTGAGACTGATGAAATCCTGGACAGACTTTAAAAAAATGAGAAAAATAGTATGCTTTTATTTCACCTAGACTACCTATCATCAGTACAGGCAACTTTGGCATAGAACATCCTTCTACCAATACAGATACCAACCTAAACACCAATGGTTTCAACAACAAGCATCCTCTCTGCCTCTTTGCATGTCCAGTGACCATGTCCATCTTTCCGCTGCCCTGAAAAGAAAAACAGACAAGGTTTTTGACTCATCTGCTGCCCAGCTCTGCCTCTCCTCCTTGCCATACCAGCAAACTCATCTAGCTCCTTACCTGCCCGTCTGGAATCAAATTATGCTGATGTATGGGTTCCTACCATCATAGCCACAGGGTATGCTATCAAGTTTGATTATCCCCCTCCCCATGGCAACATTCGATCTATTGCTACTTCCTGCCCCTTGTACAAGGAAATTCAATCACTTCTATAAAGGGACATGCTAGAGATGGTACCACCCATGGAGTTAACATTCAGCTTTTATTCCCGATACTTCACTGTCCCCAAAAAGGATAGTGGACGGTGTCTTATTTTAGACCTGAGGTGTCTAAATACTTACATCACCACAAAACACTTTTACATTACTTCACTGGACAATGTTATTCCTCTACTTCAGAAAGGTTTGTGGTAATTGACCTCAAAGATGCTTACTTCCACATTACAATCAGGCACTCCTATCGCACATTCTTCCGATTTGCCCTCAACAACATAGAATACCAGTTCTGCCTCCCTACTGGCCCAAAGGTGTTCACGAAGCTTACACCTTTGAGTCTGTGGTGTCACTATCTTCCCATACTTGGATGACTGGCTCCTGGTTGCACTGTCGAGGTATTGGGCACAGGCTGACACTCAACTCACCTTGTCTCTCTTGGAGGGCCTCAGTGTACAAATAAACAAAGAAAAATCCAAACTGACCCCATTCACAGATCACGTTATACTTAGGGGCAGTCCTGGACTCCACTTCAGGCAGAGCCTTTCTACCCATGGACAAATAAAAATTTGTCAGGCCACTCGCCACCTCAAGCTTCACACCTTACGGCACAAAAGGCTCAAGAATTACTGGGACTTATGGCTTCTACAACTAACACCATTTAGCACATCAGGCTTAAAATGTGGTCTCTCCAGACATGGTTTCTTTCATATTTCAACCCATGTTGGGATGACCTGCAGAAGCTACTACCAGTATGGGAAGA
Source organism: Phrynocephalus versicolor (assembly GCA_023846285.1). NCBI lineage: Eukaryota > Metazoa > Chordata > Lepidosauria > Squamata > Agamidae > Phrynocephalus > Phrynocephalus versicolor. The sequence continues at coordinate 3,060,362 of JAHTLZ010000122.1, forward strand.
GCTGGCTTCCCAACTTACCTGGTGGGCAGACCCTTCCAACTTCACAATAGGCAGACCGTTCAAACCACTGCACCTCCCTGTCCAGGTCACCATGAATGCCAGCCCATCCGGATGGGGAGCCCATTGCAATCAATTGCAAATTCATGGCATGTGGTCTCTGAAAGAATGACAACTCCACAGAAACCATTTTAAATGCTGTCTGTGATCAAGGCTTTCAGGGCTTTCCAGTCCCAAATCTTAGGGAAAGGCATCCAGCTTTTAACAGACAATACCATGGTCATATACTATGTCAACAAGCTGGGAGGAACACACTCTCCTACCTTACTTTACCTGACCATCATCCTATGGGAGTGGTGTTATGATCACCATGTGTTCCCAGTGGCAATGCACATCTCTACAGATAAAAACAAACACGCTCATCAGATGTCACCACTTCAACCTTGAATGGACACTCTACCCGTACATCTTCCACAAATTGTGCAGCATGTGGGTTATCCTGAAGAGAGATATCTTCACATCACCACAGAGGAAATTCAAAACTTCCAATTGGTCGCCTGGGACCCAACCCGGAAATTCAAAGGCCGGGTGGATGGCAGTGAGGAGGAGGGTGATGGGCATCGGTGGGGGTTAGTTTTATTTTTTATTTTCTCCTCTCCTCTCATCGCCACCACCACCACCACCACCAGGCAGCTGGAGCTGAGCAGCAAAGATAAAATGTTAGAAAAACCTTTCTTCCCTCCTTGCAGCCCCCAGTGGCAGCAGTGGCTGCGAGGAGGGAAGAAAGATTTTTTTTAACCCATTCACCTTCCTGAAGCTGAGCTGCCAGGCAATAAGGCACCCAGGCACCCACAGGAGGGGTGGAGTACTGTCCTGCCCGCAAGCTCCCCAGAGGCAGCAGAGGAGCGCCTGCTCACCCACCTGCAAGATCATTGGCAGTGTTGGCGGCGGCAGAGGATGCGGCAGCCACGTGGACCGGGAGAGCCCGCTCACCAGCAAGGTTGGCAGAGGTGGCACAACGCCATGGTGGGGTTCCCCGGGGTGCTGGCGGGCTCTCCCACCGCTTCCCCCCAGCACCTTCTGATAAGAGCGTTCGCTCTTATCTGTGGATTTCATTATCTGCGGGGTGGCCAGGAACCAATCCCCTGCGGATATGGTGGTCATGCTGTATAAGAACCTTTCCCTAACCAGAGGCTTCCCAGCGGTTCCTACCACTATAGACACCTTGCTTACTTTCCTTCATCACTTAGTTAAACTAAACCTTTTTATTCCCACTCTCAAGATTTATGTCGCTGCCATAGTACTTGTTAGATCTTGAAGAAATGTGATAATGTTTGACACTTAGTGGCCAATATTCAGTAATGTAAACTTATCCTGCATAGTGTGATTATGTAATTAATGAACTGTGGCCATATTTGCTAATAAATTTTTTCTCTCTCCTCTGCCTACAACTTAAGATTTCTTGACTACTTTAAGATACCTTTGGTCCTTGCAAACAGTAGGATGGGGAGGAATCTTAAATACCTGAAAATAACTGCTTTTGATTCAGGTGGCTGCTGCAGGAACAGTGATGGTGGTTTTCAAATACCATTACTTAAGATTCCTTTGTCAATCTGGCTGTCCCCCAGGCTTCATCAGAAACAGTGAGGTCCTAACGAATCTAAAAACCTAGAAGACGGCAATAGGAAACTTTATAAATAAAAGAGATCCACAGCTAATAACATCATCAGGCTTATGCAACATAGTTTTATATTACTGGATTTCAGCCATTATTAATGTCTGGGTGGGCACCAATATATTGTGCTGCCAGCAGCATTTAATATTCCATCAGCCAAGTAAAAAAATATGGATGACCCAAACTGTTGCAACTTGAAAAGTGAATGAACACAAGTTTGACATAAGAAACCACAATACACAGAAACCTGTCTCAAACCACTTCAGTTTACCTGGGCACTCCTTGAAGGACCTGAAGGTCACCGTTTTGGAACAGAATCATTACAGATCAAGAATACAAAGGAAAACAGCTGAAATAAGATTCATATCCATGATGGACACACACAAGAAGGGATTAAACATAAGTCGGGATTTCTTGAGTCATTTTCAAATGTAATATTATTATATTGCCACTTTTTTCATGGACTGTAAGGTAAAAACTCCCATTCTCTCCCCGCCCCCCTTCCACACACACCCTCTCTCACCCTCTCTGATCTGAACTGGTTTCTGTCTCTTAAGGAATTTACCTCTGAGCCATAATACCACACTTTACATGTAAACAGATCCTGGTCTCAGAGCCATAAAACTATACAGCTTTATAGACCCTTGCCTAATGTTCCCACCATTTCTACTAATCAGCTCTCCCTCCTCTTCTTCCCCCTCCTCCTCTCTCCCCTCTCCTATCCACCCCCCAACTCTATATACGACAGGCAATGAATATCTTGTATGAAATGTATATCCCATCCCATATTATATTGCACACTTCATTCTGCTGCTATATGTCTGAAGAAGTGGATGTGTATTCCACGAAATGTTACATAAAATACGAAAGTTAGCCTCGTGGCGCAGTGGTTAAATGCCTGTACTGCAGGTAAAACTGTGCTCACGACCTGGGTTCAATCCCCGGTAGCAGGCTCAAGGTTCACTCAGCCTTCCATCCTTCCGAGGTCGGTAAAATGAGTACCCAGCTTGCTGGGGGGGCAATGTGTAGCCTGCACACTGTAATTAAAATTGTAAACCGCCCAGAGACCACTTGTAGTGGTATGGGGCGGTATATAAGCAGAACACTTTGCTTTTAAGGTACCACATGTTTTTTGTCTTTTTTTCGTTCTGTTCTGTTTTTCTATGATTTTGACTGAAATTCTTGAAAAGACTTAAGACAGCTACCCTCTCTAAGACTAGCACTAAATTTGGCACTGGTGTAATATCAAGTCTGCTCTTGCTCTGTGCCATATTTGGGGATGTTTGGGTAAAGGAGTTTTTAAAAATGTAACATTGTTTTTAGCCAGGGCAGAACTGAGCAACCAGAAACTCCAACCAATTCAAAGCAGGTCAAATACATTGATAAGACCAAATAAGTATGCCTGGAAAGAAAATACTCAGTGCCTTCCACTTGTTATTATTTTGTGGTAATTGAGTCCTTCATGGTTCTGATCGATAGTTTCAAATCAGCAATTGTAGAGCAACATAGTATGAGCTTACCCAGCTTTCTCTTATAACTTGCCAAGATTCTAATTGGCTTGGACTCTCAAGCCCATTTCATTACTATGAAAGAACACAGCTGAACTCCTTCCTGGCCAAACATTTTTAATTTCCTCCCCTGAAAATATTTTGAAAGATTATTTTAAAAAATACAGAATGATATTCAGCAGCTCCCCTGTTTAAGATGTGACATTACCGGGTTTCTTGTTTTGTCACTGGATATATGATCTCTAATCAAGTTTTACCCAGCTTACTCACAAGTAAAGAGAGGGCAGCGATAACAGCCAAGGACTGGTGCCGCATAAGGAGGGAATATTAAGGTCAAGGATAGAAAGGCAGAAGAGAGGATACTTATTACAACTTTTTCTTAATGAGAGCCTTTTTAACGTTATAATACTAAGCTTTAGCGTGCTTGATTTTCTTTTACCTCTTAAATACTTTGGTACCTGTTGAATGTAAAACTCCATTTTCGTCTCATTAATTCTAAGATACCACCCACTGAATTCTTTATCAATATAAAACCAATTGTGTTTGAGTAGTTACGCTATTTTGCTAGTTGAAGGAATCATTGGTCTTTTATTAATAGACATCTAGATATTTGTTTTTTGTTTAAATTTAGCAATAAACAAGTTCTAACTTCACAGTGACCCAGATATATTGCATATATGTGTGTGTGTGTGTGTGTGTGTGTGTGTGTGTGTGTGTTCTGTGCATGTGTTTATGTGACAGTTTTTATTGTTGGACTGAATACATGACAGCTCATGCTGTGATATTTAACTGTATCTTACATCTGTCAGTAAAAGTACCAAACTTATTTATACTATTTCTGTGAAAGCCATGGCATAAAAGCACAATACCAATTGTCTCATTTCCTTTATTTGAACTGAAGCACAATTCTTTTAACGCTGCTAGTAATGCTTTTGTTTAAGAAGAATGCTGTTTAGTAATACTGGAACATTTTCAGATCCTGAAATAAAAGTATTTATAGAACAATTGCCTTTCAAAATGTTTGTGACAGAACAAGGGTGGTAACAAGACTTGTGCAATTGTGGGTGAGTGAATGGGGACAACACCCAACATCAATGCACAAAAACAGTGTAAAAAAGCAAAGATTCCAAAACAATCACAGATATAAAACTCATTTTCAAGTGTGTAGGCATTTAATCTGTCTGGGTACTGAAGAGCCATTTTTATCTGACGTAGTAAATTGGCATTTTAATTATGATTTCATTGAGAATCTAGCATGTCATCTAGTTATACTGTATAGAGGATCTAAGTATTTGTTGATTAAATGTGCCATTCAGTGTGTTTTTACAGAAATCCTGAACTTCTACACTTGAAAAAATGTTTTTCCATGTTTGTGATTTCAGCACCTCTCTCTTCCCTCTTCAGAAACTTAACGTTTACAGTACACTATGAAAGTGCCTGAAACTATTTTTGCTATGCACACTAAGTTTCCCTCATTTTTAGTGCTTCATAACAATACTACCTGTATTGTATTCCTTTATGTGTTTGGAAATTGTGAGGCACCAAGGCTGATTACTTAATCAGTCCTTTGTGCAGCCCTCATGTTAGGACCTTGTCTTAAAAGGAAAGGGGCTCTCCTCTTCGCATTCCTTGTTTCTGCCTGCCAAGGGAGGCACAGGGAATAATCCTTTGCTGGTGTTTGTCAGGCAGGAAACACAAACTGGCAGATTGTACATCTTCCCTTCACCCTCTTGCAATCCATCTAGACTTTACCTAGTTGGTGGTGCACATTTCTGTGGGTTGCCTAGGCAACACGGAAGGCGGTGCTTTGCCAGCTGGCAGTAACAGATTTTCTCTTGCACTGTCATAGAACTCTCTGACTTTGCCATGATAGGTTTGGGTCCAGCAGTAGGTGCTCCCAAGCAAATACTTTCCTGAAAAAAGGATACTGAGTTTTAATTAGGCTTGCCGAATAAATTCGTTCATCCATCATCTGCTTTTAAACTAATCACTTAAATATATATATATAGAAATGTATATTGCCAAAACATCAGCATTGGTGCCATGTGGAAATAAATAGAAGAATGAGAATTCTTCTAGTGTAGTAAACTGTTGCAGCATATGCTGATCAAAATGTATTATTTTAATACTTTCTTTTTCATTCCCAGTTAAAACATCAGAATCAAAATGGGGTGGGGGGCAAGTATAACTCTCTGCCTTACTGATTTTAAAGTACCACTTCCAGTTAATCAACTAGGCTTTGTACCTGATTGATTAAAGCTTGGGTTTTCTCATGGATGCTGTTAGTAACTTGAAGGTGAATTTGTTTTCTCTCTTGACTAATTGCCTTCTTTGAAATGATTTAATCTGTCACTTCAGTGCCCTATTTTTTCATCCTAGATCCATTGTGAGGCAGACACAATATTTCCTTTTCTTCTCTTTTTACTCCCAATTTTAAGAGCCATCCATAAAACAAATCTGGAGGATTTCCTAGACTACTGGAACAAGACTTGTGGGTGCTCAGGAGGCTGCAGTGGGAAGTAGAAATAGTTCTCATTTGCTTTATATTGAGCTTTTTGGGAAGTACATCTCCATTGTATCATACAGTAAATAATACAGTATAACCTCGTGAGACTAATTTAATTTGTTCTACAAGGTCTTTCGTCTTATGAATCATTTGTCTTACAAAGCACAGCTTCCCATAGGAATGCATTGAAAACCTATCAATCCATCCCCTCCAGATTAATAGGTTTTCAATGCATTCCTATGGGAAGGCTGTCTATACCCCCCTTCAATCAGGGGACACAGAAGGCTGTTCCCAACCTCCCTGGGTGCGGAGAGTAGCGGGGTGCATGAGCCCCCCACCAGGTGTGGGCACGCAGGAGGGCTGGGTGGGCATGCAGCACCAATCAGCTGGGCAGCAGGTAGGGTGAGAAATGGGGGATCACTCTTCAGCCCTCCCATTTGCTGCTGTCTCACCCTCCTGTCCTCCAGATTTTCCCCAGCCTCCCCCCCCCCTTTTAGCATGCTGCGCCCCCCTTTCAGCTTGCCCTAGCTCTTACCCAGCCTTGTCCCTCTTGCAGCCTGCCGTGGCCTCTGGTAGGGTGGGTGGGGAAGCGGCGCTCAGCAACGATCAGCTGGGCAGTGGGTGCGGGGAAAGGAGGGATCACGCCATGGCCATTCCCTTTGCCACCGCCTCAGCTGCTCACCCCAACTTGTCCCCAGCTTAGCCTCCCCTTTTTCAGCTTGCCACCGCCTCTGGCCCAGCAGGAAGGCGTCCTGTGTGGCGGGTAACGGGGAGATGGGGGACTGCGCCACCCTCTCCATTTTCAGTCTGTTTGACAAATGGGAAGTGGCGTGCAGCGGGCGGTTTTCAAAGAGCTCAAGCTGAGCTGCCATTGGCTCCAGCCCTTTGAAAATTGAGCACCCGCCACAGCAAGATCCTTACCCAGCCTGGGCTGTTCCCTTGCAAACACACCAGGATGGATGGGGATCAATGGTACCTCGTAAGACGAAGACGAATGGGAAATTTTATTTGTCTTGCAAAGTTTTCTCCTAAGGGCCAATCATCTTATGAGGCATTACTGTAAATCGTCTATGTATGAGGTATTACTGAACTTAACTGAAAAAGCAGCATTTTAATAAGATATTTAAACGTGTGTAATTTATTGATTGAGTGATTCTATCATAACAGTGCTTCCAAGTATTTGCCCCCTTAACAATCAAAGACACTACACCTGGCTTCCATAAACACTTTAAAACAGTAAAGTATAATCAATATAATAATCATTCTGTTTGTATATGATCTTTATTAGGTACTTCCCATAATTTTAAGTACACATTTTAGGAGTTGCCTCAAATTTGAGGATAGGTATTTTACAGAATGCTATTATCCAAAGACTGCAGTTCTGTTGGTTCCCATTTTTTGATTTAAACTTCAAGAAAGGTGCAGATAACAGATTTATTCTACTTTCTTAATTTTATATGCAATTATGAAATGGCAGTTAAATAGTTCCTTCCCTGAACCTCATGTTCACTCTTCTTTTGGACTGAGATTGCAACATATGATAAAGGTTTGGTAATTCCAGGTTGTTTTAAGAACCTTGCATACTTAACCAAATTTTTAGTTAGCCTACTGCAGGCCTGCCCAACAGGTAGACCGCGGGCTACCGGTAGCCCTGACAGGTTCAAAAGTAGCCTGCCGGCCACCAATTAAAAAGTGAAGGGATAAGTTCTCCACCCCACCCTCCCATATCTCAAAGACCAGCACTGCCCCAGCAAAGTTCTGGGTCTGCTAGCCCACTGTCTTAGCCGAGCAGGGCAGTTCAAAGGCCATGGCATGGCCCCCTACTTCCCCCACTGGCCAGATGATCGAGCAGGTGCAATGGAAGTGTGTGCATGGTCAGCCTTCCCATAGGAACGCATTGAAAATCAATTAATCCGTTCCAGAAGAGCATGTGCTTGGGATGGACAAAATTCGTAAGTAGAGGTATTAGCGTAGTAGCCCTCAGATACTTTGGGCCAGAAAAAGTAGGCCTCGGCCTGTTCAAAGTTGGACAGCCCTGGCCTACTGTATTTCAAATAAAATGTATTTTATTTAATTTCCTCATTTAGCTTTCAATTTATTTATACATTTCTTTATTCTCTCTAGGCCCAGTGTGCAGTTCCTTTTCCACTACCTTACTGTTATTAACATTTGGTGGTGGCCTCAAGTAGTCATGTTTTGAAATATTTCCACTTTAAAACAAGGCAAACAAAGAGCATTTGTTTTAAAGCAGATTCATGCCCCTAAGCTTTATACAAACTAAAATCTGCTTTAAAACGTGGCATGTGCTCCTTTCATTTCTAGTTTTAAAATGAATGTGCTTTGAAACATGATTTTTTGCTGCCTAAATACCACCCAGTTTGGCAGTAGGGATCACAAAACATGTGGATAAGACAATGGCTCACACCTGGTTTTAAATAATCAGATTTTTTTCAGTTGTGGATATATTGAACACATATGGCAAGTGCCTAATGAAGCTTCAGTTGACACAGAGAGACAGTAGAAACATGTTAGGAGACAGAATGGCAGATGGAGATAGTTCTGTCCTTGCTTCCCATTTTCTTACAAGCTAGGCTCATGGGTCCTTCCCAAGCAGGCTCTTAATCCCTGTAGTTTAGCTACAGGACACTGTGTCTGCTGAGGAAATACAAAGCCCAATGCCAGAGAGACTTTCTGCCCCAAGTCCTTAATAACGTTTATCAATATAAAACCAGCAAGCAGATGCCTGTCTGTGTGTATGTCTCATGGAGCCTTCCAAGTGCCACGCAGTGGAGTGAGCTCCCGCTGATAACCCCAGCTCCCGCCAACCTAGCAGTTTGAAAGCATGTAAATGCAAGTAGATAAATAGGTACCGCCATAAAAAGTGGGAAGGCAAAACAGTGTTTCCTTGCAGCCATGCCGGCCACGTGGCCACGGACTTTGGCAACATCGGCTCTTTGGCTTGAGTACGAAGATGAGCACCACCCCTAGAGTCAGATACGACTAGCACGCATGTGCGGGGGGAACCTTTACCTTTACCTTCTGGAGCCAGAACGGCTGCTGCAGATGACATCAGGGCCCTATGAGTACATTGTCCTTGTTGTAGCAGTTACCATTCCTGATCCTTTTCCTGATTTCAAACAGTAACATTTTTCTTTCATCAGTTCTTCAACAAAGGCATACATGGCAAATTAGAATGTTTTTTTTTAAAAAAAATCTTCTCTCCTACTCTGAGGAAAGCGAAGCAGTATAACCATCAACTATTTCTGCCATATTTGTCCTAAGTTGGTGGAACTGCATTCAATAGGGGGTTTTGAATTCTGGTGCATTCTGCTGTTTTTCTGCCTCTTGGCATCATCCTAGCGTATGCGTATCAAGTTACTTTTGATTTATGAAGCCCTGCCCTGGCAGGGGTTTTGTGTCATGTGAGGTGTAGAAGGAGTGGTTTGGCCCTGTGAGGTTCCATGGTCAAGAAGGGATTTCAGGCCCTGTCTTCTGAGTCCTAGTCCAGTGCCCTTACCACTTCGCAAAGTCATACTGGGAAACACTGGATGAGTAAGAGAAGGCTCCTGGTGGTAGTGCATGTCAGCCTTTATTGTGGTTATGTTCTGAACTGATTAAGTTAAAACAAGTGCATTCCTGCTGTGTGCAAAGAGTAGCAATTCTAGATAAATGCAAATCCATTTCTGGATTTAGAACAGTTCAACAAGGGGAACTTAAATTTGGTACTCTAATGGAAGAAGTGTGGTACAGTCATAAAATATACTTGCTTCAAGATTATAGTATCAGCCGTAGGCCTTTTTGCCTTGCTTTGCTTTGCTTTGTTCAGACTTCCATGAGGAACTGCTATGTCTCCTTATGGAACTCTGGTTTTTGTAATGCTTTGTCAAGTAGCCTTAATTTAGTCATAAAACAAGGAGTGGGATGAAGGCTCTTATTCATCACCCCCAGACTGAATACATTAAAATCTTTGCTATATTTATTCTTCTTGTTGTTGTTCAGTCATTCAGTTGTGTCCGACTCTTCGTGACCCCATGGACCAGAGCTCGCCAGGCCTTCCTATCTTCCGCTGCCTCCCGGAGTTTGGTCAAATCCATATTGGTTGCATCGATGACACCGTCCAACCATCTCATTCTCTGCCATCCTCTTTTCCCTTTGCCTTCAATCCTTCCCAACATCAGGGACTTTTCCAAGGACTCCTCTCTCCTCATGAGGTGGCCAAAGTACTGGAGCCTCAGCTTCAAAATCTGTCCTTCCAGTGAACATTATTTATTCTAAATATACCCAAACTCATTTTCTTCTTTCTGCTTTCTTAGCTGTGTCCTATAATTTCCTCCTGAATATGTGTATAGTTTAAGCACTCTTTTGGAGAATTCTGGAGACTCTTAAGACTCTTCTTGGAATCCAATTCATCTTACCACCCAATTTTTAAAATCCTTCCTTCTACTCTGGGACCAAATACCTAGTGCCAGGCTTTCACCACGCATTTTTGTGAAAGACCCACGGCTGCATTCTTATTCCAATCATGACAGTAGTTTGTCTTAAGTCAAGAGATGTACAAAGGGGCATCTTTCTCTGTATTCATTTAGCTGTGGATATTGTGACCTACTCTTTTAAACCATTTTTTTCAATGAGGCTGTGGTTTCTAACTCAGTGGTTTTGCCTTTTCGTATGACAAAACTGTAGAGAGCAAAAGGTGTTTTAATTGATTTTGCAGGTCTTGAGCCAGGTGCCTCTAACTAGCTGAGAGCTTCTTTTCATTCTTCTAGTCCCCACCTTCCCATGCATCCCTGTTTATGATTTTCTTCAAATAAATTAGAGTACAGGGAGGAACCTGTATAGTTTGATGGGGTCTTAGGTAAATTATCTGCTGCTGTTTTCAAAGGCCAGGGTATCCTTTGCCCACATGAGTTCCTCCATGTTTTGCAACATACTTGCTCTGACTTTATTGTAATTGTGCTCTAACTAGAGGTGAACAGTTTATATCTCCCCAGACATTGCCAAACTGCTACTTTTAAAAAGCCCTGAACAACATGACAAATAATAAAGAATTGTGGGAATTGCAATCCCACAATATCTGGAGGAGGGGCATGGGTTGTCCACCCTAAAGCTGTCAATTAAACCCATCAAATGGGAACCACATGTGTCAATCGTACAGGGTTTAGTGCCTCAAATGTCTGCCCCACCACTTCCCTAGCATCTTTACAAATTCTTATCAAAAGAAACATAATTTCTCATCTGTATGTTCTCTTCCTCTATCGCTTTTCTCACAAAAAGTCTGAATGTCTGGTGTTACAGTCTGTTATGCTATCAATCACTCTTTCCCTTTCTAAGAAAAATGTGGTAAAGGAATACGTATATTAATCTTAATGGTTTTTCGGAATGAGCAATTTCTTTACCTGAGCAAAGTGTATAAGTAAGCATGGGTGTGATTTATAACTTGGGAAAAGATCCCCAAATTTCCAGTTGTATTGTATGTGTGTGTACACGTGGGAGTTTAAATGCATGTCTTAACATTCCTGTTAAGCAACACTTAGTAGTTTTTTCTTAGGTCTTAAGAATGTAGGGTTTTACCTGAAGAATCATGGATGAAAGTAAAATTGTCACCCACTCCGTTCCATAAACAGTTCAAGAATTAAGCAATGTTGTAAAAACAATTCTTATGCTTCTAATTGCACATGATATTGTGTAATCAGAACATCATAATTATAGTTCGTTTTACTATTCTCACACAGCATTCCAGTGCAAGGAATGCCTTGTTGTGGAGAGAGGACATTTTTAGATAGCCATTTAGGGGAGAAATGGATGGGAAACTATTGTAATAGCATCAGGAGAAAATACATGAAAATATATGTTAGAACAGTGAGGTACAAAAATTTGTAGATAGATTCACAGATTGATAGATTTAGAATTTTCATTTAAAGGTTCAACCTTAAAGAGAGAAACACAAGAAAAAATACAGAAAAATGTAGTTCATCTAAACATGCTAGTAGCTGATGTTTATACAATTTTTTGCCACATATATGTAAGTCAGCAACCTTTTCACCACATGTAGAGCTCCTGCGATCTCCAGCTGACCAGTGTGCAAGCTGGAGGTTACTGCCATTGTAATGAGTGGTGCTTTTGCTTGGTATTGGATATCCTCTTGCATAATTTCTGGATGTAGTGTGTGTGTGTGTGTGTGTGTGTGTGTCTTTGTGCGTGCAGTACAACATTGCGGACCTTGTGCAGAGCAATTGGATTCTGACCTTAGTTTCTAGTTGGAATGAGTAAGATAGCCTACTTGTCTCTCATTAACTCATCCACCCAGGGTTAGGTTTGTAGAGTTAGAGCAGAAATAAGGAGCTTCTAGAATAAGAGGCAAGGGGTCTGTCCCCCAAACTGTATACTGTATAAACTTTTAAAAACTTCAATTGCTGAGGAATATTAAAACAGGTAACTCATAAGGAGGGAAAGATCAACTTCCCCTTCACAACCTTGCAACTTCCTTTGGCTTGACCTGACTACTGCAAATAGTCTATCCCAAAAAACTCCACTGCAAGATTGTGAGAAGTTTTCCAGAAGATAGGGTCTGAGCAATCAGTTTCTGGAAACACGTTTCCTGGACTTGCTTACTTTTAGAAGGGCCTGCAGCACCATTCCAACATGTGATCCCTTCAGATGTGGTTCCTGCCATGTTTGCCCAAATTCATGTTGGCTCATGTCCCAAGCACTGAAAACTGTCGGCCACAAGGTTGGCAGCTCAGTGGTTTGAATCCCGCATGCCACGCAGTGCAGTGAGCTCCTGCTGATAACCCCAGCTCCTGCCAACCTAGCAGTTCGAAAGCAAGTAAATGCAAGTAGATAAATAGGTACCACTGTAAAAGGCGGGAAGGTAAAAGTGTTTCCTTGCAGCCATGCCAGCCACATGGCCACGGACTTGCACAACACTGGCTCTTTGGCTTGAAATACGGATATGAGCACCACCCCTATAATCATACATGACTAGCATGCATTGGGGGGGACTTTTTAACATTCCCAAAAAAAGGCTATAAGTTGGAGAGACCTCCTGAAAAAGTTTAAAATCTAAAATCATGTAATTCAAAACCAGCCTGAACCCTACAGTGCAGGATGGATTTGATTTAAATTTTAAGTTGGATTTTTGACATTTAGATTTTTTTGTTTAAATCAAATCTGTTTTTTTTTAAAAAAAATCATTGATTTTTATTCACCCCGCTACCATATTAATAGCTGTTTTTGACGTAAATACAGTAGTCCCCCGCCGCAACGTGGTTCATATATTACAGTCTCAGTATATCATTTTTTTCTTGAGAGAAGCAGGCTGCAGAAGCAGCCCTTGCTGAGGTGTCTGCATTTTGCTTCCAAAGAGAGGTTTTTAACCCCCTCCTGACATCTCAGCAAATAGAGCTGGGGCTGCTCCTGCCAGTGGAGTTTGCAAAGAGACGTTTTTAACCAAACCCTAACACCTCATCAAACTGACCTTGGGCTGCTTGGCTGCTTTTTTCCAAAGAGAAGTTTTTAACTCCTTCCTGACACCTCAGCAAACAGACCCTTGAGCTCCTAGCAGCAAGGTTTGCTGAGGTGTCAGGAGGGGGTTAAAAATCTCTCTTTGGAAACGCAGCCAGCAGGAGCAGCCCAAGGTCATTTTACTGAGGCATCTGCATTTCATGGATCAGGCACCCAACTCCTGCAGTAAATGGGAGTACTATAGTGCTAGTCAGCTTTCATAAATATATAGAATATCCTTATATGTTTCTGTTGCTACTGCTACTCATTGCATATTGGAGATGAGCTACACTGCAATTGTTTGTTGCAGTTGTCCTAGATGTCATGTTTTTATGCTGTGAATGCCCCAACCTATAAGAAGAGAATGTTAGATGTTCCCTCAGGAAGGTCAGAGAGCCAGATTAGTTGGTACACACAGAGACAGGAGCAGAGAAGTCGTATGTAGTGTACAAGGCTTAAAGAAGAGCCTTCCATCCATTGCAGTTTTCTAAACCCCTGGAAGATTATACTGAGTATTTTCATTAGTTTCTGCCTGAACCTTCCCTTTCCTCCTGATTTTCAGAATGTGTAAGGACAGCAAAGGGATTGGGAAACAAGCAAAAGTTTCCTCCCACCATTTTTGTTTGTAGAGGCATCTCCTGAATGGAACACCATTCATGATGGGACACCTCTCAGGATACTTTTCCAGACAAATACAAAAATGATATCTAAAATAAAACTATTTCATTATGTACTATATCTTTCTTCATTATATCTTTCTTTCTATTAAATGGACTAGTTCTTGCGCCTCTATTATCCAGGAGATATTGAAATTGGAAAGGAAGACTCTTTATGCTTCTCTGTCAAATCAGACATAAGTTTTCTTTCTTTTTTTGTTATGATAAAAATCTTGACTTTGTTTCTTTCTTCACTTGCAGCTTTTGCGAGAACTGAAGCACCCTAATGTAATTGCATTGCAGAAGGTTTTCCTTTCTCATAGTGACAGAAAGGTGTGGCTACTTTTTGATTATGCTGAACATGATTTGTGGGTAAGTATTAATTTGAATATGTTTTAAATTTCCTGGTTACTGAAAAGTATTTGTGTGTTTATAGGAGGAGACTGACTCTTCAAAGAAAACACTTCCTAAATCTTGTGGTCAGAAGAAATTATGGAGATTTATCTTGTTTGCACATGGTGGTTTACATTTTTATAGCCATAAAAACGAGGAATACCAGGCGCTGTCGGAGCATGGCCACACCAGTATTCCTGCCAAGAAAACTCCATGGACATAGAGTCATGAAGAGTCGGTCACGACTGTAACGACACCACACACACACATTTTGAAGAATGACACAACTTGGGATAATGTCATGTAGACTCCGGTAAATTGTACCCTGAAGAAATCTTCACTGGAAATACATCGAAGTACCAAATGTGGAAGTCAAGGTTCCCATGTGCTGGTGCACAAGGACCTGTGTGCCTCTACCCCCTTTTGTCCAAGGCTTTTCCACACCTGTGCACCCGTTGTGACCATTTTTGTTCCAGTTGTGACAGAATTGATGGGGGAGGCACATGCATTTGTGCCCCATGCAATGGGGACGAAAATTAGTGAGCACGTTGGAATAACAAGTAACATAGTTACCCCTATCTTATGTTCATTATTTTGGTAACTGTAAATGAACAGAATAACATGTTGTAAGTAACAAATGACATTGTAAGAAAGTTACTTGCTAAGCTTTGTAACAGGTGATGATTTCATAAACACTATAACAAGGGAAATAAATCAAATGTTTTTTACCAGAATAATCTGGAGTTCAGAGATTGAAATAAAGCAATAGCATGCAGAGAAGGGTTCAGCTGAATGGACTCCTATGCTGGATAGCTATGATCCAGTTTGTGGGGCCTAGTAGCTGCTTTTTAGGAAAGAAAAGTCAGGATATCTAATTAAATATTTTTAAACTCACGTTTGACCTTGCAGTGTGGTTAATAAATTCCCAGTTTCAAAACCGTTGTCTTCTGCAGTGTGGCAGATGCAAATGAAAGAGAATTTTTGAAGATCGATCTAAGAAAACAGCCAACTATTGCTTATAAATTGGAACTTTACATGTGCAGTAATATCACATTCTAAAATACTCCTATGTGATATAGAAAGCAAACATTTATTATATATATACACAGTAACCCCCCGCCGCCCCCCGCACGGCCCCGAGACTTCTCGGAGGGGCCCTGGGGTGGCACAGAGCGACCTGATCACTCCCCACACCCCCGCCCCTCCAGAAGCTTTGGAGCCACGCGGGGGCGGCGGGGGGTGATCGCATCACTCCCTGCCCCCCACCCGGCTCCAAACCTTTTTGGAGGGGGCTGTGGGCGGGGAGCGATCGGATCGCTCCCCGGCGCCCCCCCGCCCGGCGCCAAGCCTTTTCTTTTTAAAAAAAATTATAAAAGAACAAATAAAACAGCAAAATAATATAAGAATAAAAATAACAAAACAACAATATAACAAAAATATAACAATATACAGACATAAACCCAGTGCAACCCACCCCCCTCAGGACTTAAACAAGATTACAACTTTCATGGTATTGACCAGCCCGTTTCTCTCCAGAAGTACATTGAGTCTTCTCCAGGTGTATACCCCTTGCCTTTTTGAAATACATATACCAATAATTTATCCCATATTCCATTAAAATCATTAGATTTGTTCAGCCCTTTCCTAATTTTAATGTCACAGGTCAATTTATCATTAATAGCTAAATTCCATAACTCCTTATACCATTCTTCCATTACTAATTGATTATTAGGTTTCCAATATTTGGCAAACATCAGCCCTGCGGTCGTAACCATTACAATTACCAATTCGCCCTCCTCTTTCTTCAGTTGTGTATCTGCAACTATGTTTAACAGTGCCAGCTGGGGGGACATTGGAATCTTTTTCCCTAGTATTTCTTGCATTTCATTGAAAACCGAATTCCATTCAAATTTCCTTTTCTCACATGTCCACCACATATGTAAATATGTCCCTTTCTCTTTTTTACATCTCCAACAAATAGGAGATATTTCTTTATTTATTATATTTAGCTTTGCAGGTGTTATATACCATCTCCAATATACTTTATAACAATTTTCTTTAACTCTCACTGACACATTTTTCACTATTCTTTTCTTCCACAATTCCCCCCATTCTTCCTTTTTTATCTCTTTGTTAATGTCTTCTTGCCAAATCTCTCTTAACTTGTTATTTTTTTCATTATCTTCCTGAATTAATATTTTATATATCTCACTTACAATTCCTTTCCTCTGTTCTTTATTTTCAATCTCATTTCTTCTATCTATAGCTCCAAGCCTTTTCTGAGGAGCCCCGGAGGGGGGGCTTTTCTGAGGTGCCCGGGGGGGCAGCGCAGAGCAACCTGATCGCCCCCCGCCGCCCTCCCACACACCCCTGAGGCTTCTTGGGGGGGTCCAGGGGCAGTGCAGAGCGACCCGATCGCCCCCCGCCGCTCCCCTGCACGGCTCCAAGGCTTTTCAGGGGGTGGGGGGTGGCACGGAGCGACCTGATCGCCCCCCGCCCCCCCAGCAGTGCAGGTACTGCAATCCCGCGATGGCGGGGCTGACTATATATATATATATATAAAACACCTGATCAGGGAAATGCAAAAGTTTTATATATACAGTATAATACTTTTGCATTTGCCTGTTCAGTTCATACATATTCATCTTACAGCTACACTAAAATAAAATTTATGTTTGTCTGAGACAATTTACATTATTGCTTAAAATGGTAGGGAGCTACATGATAAAAATCAGTTATGAAAGTTATGATTTGCTGCCAAGAAAAACATGCACATAATATTCAACATAAAAAAATACTTGGCTCAAACGTCTCTCTAGTTGTGAGATTTCATGCTGCTGCGTGCACCGTATAATTTATTTGGATGACTTGTTCCTAAAGATGTACTAACTTACACCCACTCACTTTTGAAGTTTCCCCATCGAAGATAATTTCGCAAAGATTGAGTGTGGACTACGTAACTTAAAAATGTCATAATTTCATTATGAATAACTTAATTTTATAGGTGCACATTTTCTTCAGTAGGTTGAGTCGGTTTGCTTTTAAAAGCAACCACAAAACCATATTCTCCTGCTAAAATTATTCATGTGATCATTTATTTAATATGGTACTGTTTGATTTCTGTTTGCTTCTGTTTTATAGAAGGAAACATGTACCCAGCATTGAAAAGTTGTTCATTTTAAAAGCATTTTAAAATCAATTAAAAAACCATCATGAAACATTAAAGTATATTCCACCCCCCTCACTGAAACACCTTTCTCACAAGGTCTTTCAGTTATCGAAAGGCTTTTTGAGAAGAAGAAAAAAATTCCGTGCCAGTGGGGAAGCAACAGGATGGGGCCCAGAGTAGAATAATCAGTGTCATTATCTCACTGAGAAATGTCATCTTTCCTGTCCTTACCAGACATGCCTGTGAGGGAAGGAAGACTGAAAAAGAAGCTAGGAAGTATTATATGTGAAGTTATGGTTTTTGAATTGTGAGGATCTCAGCTATACACACAAGGCTTTATAGGTCATAACCAGTGCTTTCAATTGGGATCTGAAACAGAAGAGTAGCCAGTGAAGCTACAAGAGAGTTATATGATCCTTGCTACCAAGCCTAGGCAACAGTCTGGTTGCAACATTTTGAACCAGCTGAAGTTTCAAACAGTGCTCATACACAATGTGTGCTGTAATAGTCCTACCTGGTATAAAAAAGGCATTTTTCACCATAATATTCAGACATTTCCAGGAATGTGTACAACTGGTGAACAAGTTTTAACTATGTCAAGGTGTGTTCTCAAAGTGAATTGGCATGTTAAATTCTGGGAGAATGACTTTACAAAAATTGCTGAACACCTGTAGAATATTTGTCTAATACGTATAGACATCAGGTGACACTTTGCACATGCTCAATTCTCCATATGCTGAATCATTGTTGCATCAGCCAAGAGTATAAAAGGAGGCTTGATGTATAGCACATGTGGTTAGGGTATGTTGGAGAGAGCAGCACGTCATTTTTCTAGTTGGATTGGTGAGTTCCTGGATTATTGGATCACTGGACTGGACTATATTTTGACTACATTTATGCCTGCCAATTCTGTTATGTTTGCTGGACTTGTATATATTTTGTAAATACAGATGAGTTTGGTGAAGGGAATCACCACTGCTTCTGTGTTTTCATTTTTAATCACTACTATCTGGCTGTTAAAGCCCACACTTTACACAGCCCTTCCGCTGAGCATTCAGAACTCTGCAACAAACTATGCAGATGTGCTCACAGTACTACTGAGACCTGGGATAGTGTTTCAGGTTGAGTTTAAGTGTATATCAAAGCTGCAGACCTCAGTGTTCAGGTCTGCAGTATAACTTCATCCTATACAACTTGACTTTCTGTTCCCTGGTCAGCCTTTTGACTGACTGGGATTCCCTGTGTGATGCTTTTTTACTTCACCTTTATCCATTCCATTACTGGCATAAGGTATTACCTTAGAACAGATGCAGTTTTCTTTAAATTAGATGAAAAAGAGAAATAGAGTTGTTTGTCATCAGCATACTGATGGTACCAAAGCCACAGGTTCAGGACTAGTTCTCCAAGCAGTCTTGTATATGTTAAATGGCATGGGGGACAAAACAACCCTGATGGAAGCTCACAGACCAATAGCTAAGACATAGACTAGCACCATTTTTTGATTTTGAGTGGCCAGGAAGAAAGTTGCTGTGGTTGATGGGATTGAAAATAATTGAGAGGTCTAGCAAAGACACACTTGCCCCTGCTCTGGTCTCTGGCACAGATAATCTGTCAAAGTAACCATTGCCATTTCATTCCATAACCAGGGCAGACAGGATTAAATTTAGACACTCATTCACAAATCTCAGTAGCTGTGAAGTCAGGACACTTTCCAGTACCTTGTTCAAAAATAGAATATTGGAAACTGGAGAGTAATTCTTCAGTATTGTGGAGGGGGCACTTATGAGTAGTTATGGCCACCACAGGTCCAACCAACCATGGACTAGAGACCGTTGCAGAATCTACTTCATGTCAATGGTGGCAGCAAAGAAGTCTTTGTACAATGCCATCACTGTGTGTGCTCAGCTAGGTGATTTTTTGTGAAGAGTGACATGATTGACTGTGCCTGGTTGATTTTATATATGCACATTTGAAGTGGTGTTGGGCTGCTGTACATGGTGCAGGTCCCATGCATTTGAACAAATATAAAATGGGTTTTAAATAGTGGGGTGCTTTTTTTGGCTGATCCTTGTCTCGATCCCATGGCTTTTCTTAATAGCAGAAATGTTCTTGTGAGTTTATTTACATTATGGCGACTGAAAATCTGGATCCCAAAATTTGGGAATCCATAATCCTACAAGTCAGCTTCATTGTTGTTTGTTCGATTTCTCCCTCCCTCCCTCCCTCTCCCTCTGTCCCTTTTTCTTTCTTTCAACACATTGTATAAAATGTTGGAAGGTATATGGAGGCATAATTCCAGTTGCATGTGTTCTGCATTTAAGAAGCCTGTAGTTTTGGAGAGGGAAGTTCAGGATTGTGGGAGACACTGGCCTAGTAGAAGGATGCAAAATAAAACATTGGAAGAACATGGGTGTGGACATACCTAGATGACTTCATATGATAGATCCCTGGGATCACTTCTTCTTGACATAGAATTTTCAGTTATGTTTGCTTCAATGAGGGAGTGTGTGTTTGTGAAATTTGGTGTTGACCAAAACATTATACCTCCTGTTTTGAATTATTCCTGCTTTCTCACTTCCTGAGCACCATATCATATTTCCCCATTGTCTTTTTGCTCACTCCCAACTTTGTCTTTTTCCATGCTGCCTGTTACATTTGGAACAGCCTCTCAATTAACGTATGTAAAGCTCCTTCACTCTCCTTCAAGAATTAGTTTTAAAATCCACATGTTCAGGGACAAATTTATTATTCTGAGAGCAATTAAATTGTTGGTATTATATACCAGCTTGCATGCTCTGTTTTAAGAATAATCTGTACTGTTTACTCCTTTCAGAACAGAGAAGTTACCAATTTTTATATGTTGTATTGAAAATCAGTATGGCATAGCATTTGAGCAGTACTTGGAAGCCCATGTTAAATCCCCTATAAGCTCTGAAAGTTCATCCACTAATCTTGGGCCAGATGTTACTCTCAGTCTAAATAACTTTGCAGGCTTGCTGTGAGGGGTTAAGTGAACTACAAATAACTGTATGTATCACTTTGAGCTTTTTTCCCCTTTGTTGCCCTGTTTTAATTGTAAACCGCCCAGAGTTCCGTTTGGAAGATGGGCGGTCTAGAAATATAACAAATAAATAAATAAATAAATATTGAGGAAACGCCAGCATATAAATGTGATTAATAATACTATATGAAGACCCTGTTGGTCGTATGAAAGTGAAACTTATGATCCACCACAATATTTTCCAGTGTTTTGAATTAGAAAGTCTGTGTACATCAACTAGGCTTTCCTGGCTCCTCTCCCCACTACAGTTCCTTCAGAGGCCCCTTCTCCTAGAGCACTGGTTCCCAATCTTGAGTAGCCCAAGTGTTCTTGGACTGCAGTTCCCAGAAATCCAACCCAGCATAGCTGATGGTGAATGCTTCTGAGAATTCCAGTCCAAGAACACTTGGATTACTTAAGGTTGGAGAGACTTCACATGGGACTTCCAAGGGCACCCCAGCTCTCTGGAGCAGACTTGAACATGAGCCTGAAGGATACAGTAGAGAACCAGAATCAATAAGTATCACTTCAGTTGCTGTTCTGCTAATAGACAGCTTGGTTAGATCCAAGCTTTCCATCATTGGAGGGGCAGCATCAGAGAAACCCCTATGTAACTAACATTGATCTTAAATGTTTGATGTGCTTGAAAATCCATATTGAGGGAGAATATCGGTGCAGTATATGTCTCTGTGTTGTACTAGCAGGACTTCAAAAAATTCTGGGTGATGGTATCCAGGACGAGAGGAGGTGGTTAAGAGGAACCGGGGGGGGGGGGGGGGAGGTTACAATAGAGAGAAGGAGCAGTCATAACTAGTAAATTGGAAATTTTGTCATTTTGTTTAAATATGGAAATGCTGTGATGCTGCAATATAAATCCACAGGGCAGATTTTCTGCCCAAGATTAATTGAATAATATGTTTGGTGAAAGCAGTAAAGTTTTTAAAATGTAAAATGGTGGCTTTAATAGCCAGGCTGTTGATGGTAGGCTTGGTGAAAGTCATGTGGGGTTTTTTTTCTAGCTGTTCTGCAGTGAGGATTGTCGTTGTGCCAGACACTACACAGTGTAGATTGTGAAAATCATAGGGAGCAGCCAGATAATGTACTTCTTCTTTTTTTGTGAGTAACAAGTTTTCTAGAGGCAAAAATTTTAGCTGGCCAATTAAGTACAGTAGTAACTCGTAAGACGCATGCCCCTTAAGATGAAAAAACTCGTAAGACGAACTAAAATTTCTGAAAAAAGGAAAAACTCACGAGACAAATTTTCCCCCTATGGGATGCCCTGTAAGACGAATAATGGTCATTAAATTTTTAAAAAATCCAAAGGAAATTTCAAAAAAATGCTCCCTCGATGCTTAGCAATCTTGTAGCAATATAGGTATTGAATCCTCTAAAAAAATGCACCCAGGATGCATTGCAACCTTGTGGCAATATTTTTTTTAAAAAGGCACTCAGGACTCATTGCAACCTAATGGCTTGTGGTTAGCATGAGGCTTTGAGTGCAGAGGTGTGCACGGTGTATTATGCACAGTGTTGCACAGTGTTTATGTCTTTAAAGTGCACTTTTACAAAAAAAAAAGGTATTTCTGTGTTTTTTCTAGGGTTTGGAACGAATTTATCAGTTTCCCATTCATTCCTACAGGAAACCGCATTTTGCAAGACAATTTTTTCATTAAGACAAATTGACTCGTAGAACAAATTAAATTTGTCTTATGAGGCATTACTGTATCAGATCTGTGATGGCAATGGTTTCAGTTATTACTATATCATTACAGTTGCCATATTGTTTGTCATCATTGTTTATGGCATTTTGCAAGATTAAGAAAGAGAAGAACAAATCCCTTCTCTTTAGCATTCTAAAATGTGAAGATGGGGAAGTATAAAAGAGGTAAAAGAGAAATGCTAGGGCACATCCTAATTGTCAGACAGTAGGAGGACAGGTACCAGGAGGAGTATGACATTGCAAGGCTGCATATTTAGTTTGCCAATATGGTAATTATAATGTTCATTAATTCTGCTACGTTTTGTTTTAAGAAATACATTTTGTATAGTTTTTAAATGGATATGGAGGCAATAATGCTTTTTAAAAAAGAGGTTATGCATTTACTCATTGAGTGGTTTTTAAGAAATGTAACTTGTGTGTTCACATGCATTGGCATTTTTTTAACCTTTATGATGATTTGATACCAACTGAAATGGGGAAAAACATAATCAGCAACATAATTAGCAATGCTGGTACAGTATCTGTAAATCTCTGTGTGTATGTGTGTAAGTGGGTGGGTGAGCGAGTGAACAGGTCCTGTGAGTAATTGGCTCCCCCAGCTTTAGTGAGATGAAAAGTTCTGGCCTGGCTCCTGAGTCGCAATGCTCTGCCTTCAACATACAGCACAGGGATACATAGTATTATGTGACAGAGCGCTGACAACAGTTTTTGTCCCTGGCTCTGAATTACTGTACAATGTCTTCTGCATATACAGTATCTCCTTTAGTCTGTAAAACTGTCTTAACTGGGATGTTGCAAAACGTGGGTAGAGGGTGAATTAATCTGAGGATGAGATTATTTCATTTGTTACAAATCCTGGTTTTACCCAACTATTCACTGTTGCTATTTTCCCCCCATTCAGCTCAACTTTTTTCTACTTGTAATCAGTGTACCAAGGAAGGAATTCCAAATCTGCATTTTCTCACCCTCAGTACATAATGAAAGCAAAATAAGACATGCAGATTTGTTGAGTTAGCATAGGCTGTTTTTTGTTGCAGTCCCTGGAATTCTTTGGCACAGATCTCTAGGGTCTAGTACTTTTCAGCAGAAATTAAAAAGCACCTAATTTATAGTGCAATTCCTTTAAACCTATGAGACAGAATGCAGTGAATAAAGATTTTATTTGGACAAGATACTTTCATGTTTGTGCTCTTTTTATTTCCAGCATATTATCAAGTTCCATCGTGCCTCAAAAGCAAACAAAAAACCGATGCAGTTGCCAAGATCCATGGTCAAATCTCTTCTTTATCAGATTCTTGATGGAATTCATTATCTCCATGCAAATTGGGTACTTCACAGAGACTTAGTAAGTGCTTTAACTCTTTAAGAATAGTTTGGATTGTATTTGTGTTCTAGGAAAGATGGACAACAGTACAGAATATTCATCTTGCAGATCATAGTGTTTCTTGTTAAATATTAACATTTTTAAGATACATAAGTAATATTTATGCTTTCATTGCCTTTTAATGGCAACGTCTGTTAGAAAACAGTGACCACAGTCCTATTGATTGGTTATGCCAGTGTAAATAGAATGGGATAAATAGCACCAGTGAATAGCAGCTAACTATTCACTACTTGTATTCCCCATTGTGTGTCCAGTCACATGAGTTGGTGTGTGGTAAGGGATACAAGCAGCAAGTTGTTAACTAGCAGTAATTCATTGCTGTGACTTCCAACACTGCAGTTACACAAGCATAACTAACGAGTAGGATTCTGGCCATTAACACACTGTATCCAGTAGGCAAATGCAGAAATTACTGTATAAGGAAACGGCTGGTGACCACTAGCAACATTAACACTTTCTATAGTGTTCTTACCAAGATCAGTGAGACAAACAAGTCTTATTCATTTCACTAGGTTTACTCCAGGCAAGACTAGTGTTGTAAATGGTGTTGTACTATTGCAGCCATGTCCAAACTTTAGCCTTCTAGATGTTTTGGACCACAACTCCCACACTCCTTTGCCATTGGAAATACAGGCTTGGAATTCTGGGAGTTGTGGTCCAAAACATCAGGAGGGCTGAAATTTGGACATGCCTGTACTATTGTCTTTGCAATATTCTACAAGTGCAATGTTCTGCAGCAAGTGTTCATATTCAAGTAGTATTTATTTCTGCTGTCTGTTGGTTTAAATTCTGATACAACTTCCTTATCACCTAGCTAAAAGTTGGGCCTTCTTCCATGTTTGTCAATCTTTTATTTCAGGCTAGTTCTCAAAGCAGATTTAGCTTCAGTTTAATCACATTCATAGGAGCTTGGTTCTTGTTCTGATTCAGTCTTATTTGTTACAAATTATTCACAGGAAATCTATGTGTATGATGAGAAGTTTGGAAGGCAAACTGTACAAGGAGATTTTGAAGGAAATTAGGATAAGATTGATGTGGGGCACAAAAATGTATGTGATATGTTAAACACATATGCTGTATTTATTTAAAAGAATGACATTAATGTCAAGAACTGATAGTTCAGTCACCTGAAAACAGGGTGAGACGAAATTATTGAATGTGACTTTCCAAGTACAGGTACTTTGTTCTGGGGAGAAGAAAACCTAGGTGAATGGTTTATTTCTCCAAAGCAACTCTCTGTGATGTATGACTTGGGTCAGTGGTTCCCATCCTTGTGCAACCCAGGTGTTCTTGGACTGTAATGCCCAGAAGCCTTCACTGGGAGCTATGCTGCCCATGGTTTTGGGGAACTGCGATTCAAGAATACCTGATTTATACAAGATTGAGAACCACAGGTTTAAATGGCAAAAGAGTTCTTGCAGGTTTTCCTGAGTTGGCACCTGTATTGGAAGGCAATTTTCCTCTGTCCTTTCAAGAAATCCAGATATATCAGCTCATGGAGCCACTCTATATTACTTGTCTCAGAGGTTAGGCTGACATGTTTCCTACATGGATCATAGTGTCAGTTGCATTGGTGTGAGAAGGGCATTCCATAGTTGAGTGCCACAGTAAGAAGGCTGTCTCTGTTATTGGCAAATAGTTTACTAGAAGTGTTTCAAGAGGAGTATCTACCGATTATCTTAAGTTATGGGTAGGCTGATTCAGGGAGGGACACTCCTATAGATACTCAGGGGTGGAAATAACTTTCATCTGTAAACCAGTGTGGTTTCGTGCCGTAGTGGAATAAAGAAGCATTCTTATACGCATTTTTGTGTATAGCTGTTTTTTTTTAATCATTTGCCCGACATTGTTTTATTTATTTATTTATTTATTTATTTATTTATTTATTTATTTATTTATTTA